>JARWLC010000012.1:11517500-11890000 GCA_033318265.1 Phyllotis vaccarum | reverse complement strand
TTGCTTTGTTTTGTTTTGTTTGGGGCCCATGATAGGAATCAAATCTAGGGCCTCAGGTATACTAGGCAAATGTTCTGCTACTAAGATATGTCCCCCACCCCATCTCCCAATTAATTTATTATATGAACCTTTAATAATACATCTAGCCATGAAAGCAGAAAACGTTTGAATAAAAAAACACAGTTGGAAATAGTGAGGAGCCTACAGTGTATTGCATACCCACTCACAGCACCAACATAATCTGGTTTTACATTGTTCCTGGAGCCACAGTTTCACAGGAGGAAATTGTTTCCATCATCTGTGCGTTCATGAATCAACAGAAAGAAAACAACATTAATCAGGGTCCTCATACTTTCAGCCCCAGAGTGAAAAAAAAAAAAATGAAAAGGGAAAGTTTTTTTGTTTGTTCATAGAGGTTTGAAATGAATTGAGTGGGGGGAAAATTAACATTAGGTGATTTAGGAAGTCAAAGCTGAAGATCATTGAATTGTTTCTTTAATTGTTAATATACACTACTAAGAGATGTTCATTTCATGCATGCAACGTATCAGTCATAGGTTGATTACACCCCACCCCCATTGATAATTACCTGCTATATATGTAAAGCATCCCCCACCCGAAAATGCAAAGTATCCTTGGAAGACAGCTTCTATAGCTTGAGAGATCCCTGGAAACTCAGCATCAAAAGCATTTTGAAGTCTTCCGACATTCTCCTTCTTCCCTCTCACCAGAATGAACACGCCACTGAGGGAAATGAAGCCCAGTATGCCAATCTTCAGCACTGTGCTCACTGTCTGAAGCCAAGACAGCTCTTTCACACCACGAGAATTCAGAATTCCTACAATCCACAACACTGCCAGGGCTAGACATTTCTTTGGTAAACCCGGAGCAGAGCAGCTGGGATAGAAAGGCTGAATACCATACTCAGCGAGTAGTAGAGCTTGGCTGGCAATTACTCCTGGACTCAAAAACAAAGAGGTCCAAAGTCTCAGGAATGCAATGGAGGGGCCGAAGCATCTCTTGATAAAATAGTAGTGAGCCCCAGTGTATGGGAAGGATATCCCAATCTCTGCATAGCAGAGAGTACTGGTCAAGGAGAGCACCGCACAGACAGCCCAAATACACAAAGAGAGTCCTACATTCATACAAGAGTACTCCAGCACCCCCTTGGGTGACACAAAAATCCCTGCACCAATTATATTAATAATCAAAAAATTAGTCCCCCAGAAATATCCAAGTTCTCTCTTAAGCTGAATTTTCTTCTCTGTATCCATTGCCATTGAAAGAAATTTACATTCACTAAATTAGTTTGTGAATGTTCCTGGCTATAGGTTCAGGGATGCTCTGAAATAAAATCGTTCTGTCTTTTTTGTTCCATTTCTGTTAAATACGGTCTATTTTCAATAATTAACAAAGTATCTGTGACACATTTAAATGAAATAAAATAGGTTACCTGTAAGAGTTTAATTTGATGCTTCTTTTAATAATTATCCAAATAAGGAATTCAATTGAAAGGCGTTTTAAAGAAACCAAGGTTTTGGAAATGGAAATAAAGCATTTTCTTGCTAAAGTTGAGAAAAGAAAAAAAACCAGTAAGAACAACAAAAACTTGGTATATTGAGTTCACCACACCCTAGGACAAAAGAGACCATCAAGGTTAAGGGGACAACTTAAAAGTCACAAAGGAAAATATGAGGCAGAAGAAATTTCAAAGCTGAGAAACTACTAGGTTTTTCTGCGGGTATTGTTTGCCTGTCTGTCTGTGGTTGGGTCATATGTGGCAGGTCTAAAGTTACAGCACTTCTGCTTCTCCCTCTACATTCCTGGAGTTACCAGCATACATCACCATACCCAGTTTGCATGGCTATTTCAAACTCCGCAGCGAAATAAAAGAGAAGAGATTAAGAAACAGAAAACTATATGTTTGAGAATATCGAGCCTTTTCACTGAGACAAATGTGAAGTGTTTATAATCCCAGCTACTCAGGAGGCTGACACACAAAGATCACTTCAGCAGAGTTCAAGGCACAGCACTTCTGGCTTCCCCAGGTGTGGCTCAAGTATAGGTCAGGAGCTCTCGACTTCAATGTGGCACTGTCAGGTGCTCAGAAAGATACAGATGTGGAATCATTGGTGGTGTTCCCATAGTGATAATTCTGTTGTATATACAGAGTTTAATGGTTGGAGAAACAAAGACTCCCCCATCTAGACTACTTTGGGGACCAGGGCAGAAGTGGAGCCTCTGCAAAAAGCCTCGCTGGATTAATATCTTCCCAGATACTGCACAGACAGCCTCTGCTACGTGATGGTTGGTTGAATCAAGAACCAAAACACATCCCACTAGAAAAAAAAATGTCTAATGGAGTTATGCACGCATAACTATTATACAATGTACCCTGGGGGTGGGACATGAGTCAAGAAAATTGTTTTCTAGGTTAAAGACGTAATATTTTTTCTATTGGGTTTCGAGCATAACTGGTGCCAGTTTTCCTTTGTGTTTGCCTATTGTTCACCTTTGATTGGATTTATCTGCCCCATGCCCATTCCAATATTGCATTTTGGAAGTAGATTTTTTTTTTTCATTTTGTTGTTTTAAAACAATAGGAATTTGCCCCAAGATGGTTCATGCCTTGAGTCTGACCCATATTCAATGCACATGATCAGTCTTTTGAGTTAGTACTACAATGGGTTCATACTTTGAGGCTATTGTAATTGAATTAATGTGTTTCACCTGTAACTATGACACATATTTGGAGCAGAATGCTGTGGTTTGAATGTAAGCTTTGATATTGCCATGTGTGAGAAAATGAATTCTCAAAGTTACAGGTTAATGGTTTTGGAGAGAACCTTTGAAAATTAAGGCTAAGTGAGATCATGAATATAGAGACCCATGACAGCATTAGTAGCTTCATATGAAGAGACAGAGATACCCTGGTAGTTGCTTTCTCTTTCTTGCCAACTATGATACAGTGCGAGTACCCTCATTGAATGCTGAGCAGACACCAGAACTGTGCTCTTAGACTGCTCAGCATACAAAACTAAGAGCCAAGTTCTTATAAATGACTTAGTTTTCATCATAGCAACAGAAAACAATCTAAGTTACTATCTAAAGATCAGAAATTTTATTAACCAAAGAAGATTAAACTCATACTACAGATATAGATTGAAAATTAAACACCTTCACACAAAGCCTGCAAGAATTTTGCCCCTGACTCCTGTGAGTTCATTCATTGCTACAAATCATTTACCACCCTTGGAAAATTTGCCTACAGCTCTCTCAACTCCATTATTCCCATGTAAGAACAAACATCTGGGTCTTCTTTATGTTTTATATTTTTATATTTATGACTCCTCTATACATGTGAATATTAACAAATCCATGTGATTTTTTCCCTTTAAATGCATCTACTGCCTATATAGTTCAGCCATCTTAAAGATTCAAACCTTCACTAGGAGAGAATAACATAATTTTGCCTACCAATACACTCTTTTCTTCTTCTTCTTTTCTTCCATCCTTTCTAGTCTTTCCTCCTTGTTTTTGCTTACATTTTGTTCTGGTGTTAAGATTGAACCCAGAGTTTTGTGCATACTGAGTGCCCAGAGCATCACCAAGCTCCCCTCCAGGCCCTGTCTGTACTAATAAGGAAAGAATTATTCCACCTGAGAAGATCTGACAAGGAAACTTGGAAATTTATTAACCTATTTTAATAATTTATAAATTGAGGGCAAAGGTTTACTTTTTATAAGCAATTATTTTTAAATTAGGGATCAACAGTTCACCAACCTTTATTGGATCAACCTTTATTGGCTCCCTGAGACCTACAGTTCTCATAGTCCTTATTGGATCAAGAGATGAATGACACTTCACCCAGCCTAGCCTGAGAGCCTAGTCTTTGGGACCTAGGCCTTGAGGCACAATCCATGGAACCATACTCTCATCCGTTGCCGCCCCATTTCTAGGCCAGCAAAGAAGACTCTTGAAGGCCAAAACTTCCCATTAACACCCAAGTTTGTTGGACAATCCCATCTAGAAGTCACATGTCACTCCCAAACTGTCTCATCATCCTGCGACTTCAGTGGCTTCCTGAGACCCAGAGTTCACCAGACCCTACTGGACCCAGAGCAGCTTCCTGAGTCAAAGATTTTACCAGCTCTTATTGGATCAAGAACTTCTATAGTATCAAGAGCTTGTATTGGACAAAGACTGGGTTCCCAAGACACAGCTTCTATTAGACCAAGAATAGCTCACTGAGACGAGGAATATGCTAAATCCAAGTGAACCAAGAACTCAGATTGGAGCAAGACGCTTCCTGAGACACAGACAGAGCCAGAGAAGATTGCACCAAGAACAGCTCCCTGAGAATCTGGTGGTTCTACAAGAAGAACTCAATACACCAATTTAGAAAAAGCAGAAGAAAACAACCATAAAAACAACCTTAGGAAGATAATATAAGCCTTAAAATAAAAGTAAAAAGCTCCCTTAAAGAAATAGTGGAAAAGAGGTGCAAACAATTGGAAGAGATCATCAAATCCCTTTAAAAAAAAAATAAAGAAATCCAAGTAAAGGCAATCAAACAAGTGAGAGAAACAATTGAAGGTTTAAAAATTGAAATAAACGCAATAAAGAAGACACAAACTGCGAGAATGCTAGAAATGGAAAGTCTGAGTAAAACAGAGACTAAAGATGCAAGTATAATTAACAAAATGCAAGAGATGAAGGGTGGAATCTCTGGCATGGAAGATTTGACAGTGGAAATAAGTCAAAGAAAACACTAAAATCGAGAAGTCATAACACAAAACATTGAGAAAACTCTGTGCCAGCTCAATGGCACAGAAAATACATTTAACAATCATAGAAGAAAACCTTCCCAATCTAAAGAAGGGAAGACCTTTGAAGACACAAGAAGCTTACAGAACACCAAACAGACTAGACCCTCCTCCAAAGAAAGTTCACTAGCCACGTAATAATCAATCTGCCAAACCTACAGAATAAACAAAGGGTCAATAAAACAAAAACAACAGCCCACAGAATGGGGAAAGATCTTTACTGATCTTACATTGGGCCGGGGACTAATAGCTGAACTATATAGAGAACTCAAGAAACTAAAAGTAGAAGACAAAACAAAGAACCCAGCTGAAAAAATGGAGTACAGGACTAAATAGGGACTTCTCAACAGAAGAACTCCAAATGGCTAGGAGACACTTAAAGAAATGATCAACATCTTTAGCCATCAGAGAAATGCAAATCAAAATAACTTTGAGATATCATCTTACACCTGTCAGAATGACTAAGATCAAAACACTGATTACAGCCTATGCTGGAGAGGATGTGGAGCAAGAGGAATACTCCTCCATTGCTAGTGAGAGTGTCAACTTGTACAGCTACTTTGGAAATCAATATGGTGCTTCCTCAGAAAACTGGGAAACAATCTACCCAATTATCCAGCAATGCCACTATTGGGTATATACCCAAAGGATGCATATTCTTACACCAAGGGCATTAGCAACATTATTCATAATAGCCAGAAGCTGAAGAATGGATTAAAAATTGTGGTACATTTCTACAATGGAGTACTACTCAACAGGAAAAAATGACATCCTTAAGTTTTCAGGAAAATGAATGGATTTGGAGAATATCATCCTGAGTGAGGTAACACAGACCCAGAAAAATAGACAATGTGTGTACTCACTCATAAGTGGATTTTAGATGTAAAGCGAAAGGTAACCAGGCTACAACCTACCCACTCCCCAGCAGCTAGGTAACAGCATAAAGTTAAGAGAGACATCCAGGGATCCCCCCCTTGGAAGGGGAAACAAAGATCTCCTGAGAAAATTGTGATTATTCTGAGAGTGGGGAAGGGGGTAGAGGGGGTAGCAGAGGATATGTGAGAAGAGAACATGAGAGAATGGGATGATAGAGCATGGATGGAGTGGGGGATGGGGAGACAGGAAAGAGAGCAAAGAAGTGGGTATCCTGATAGAGGGCGCTCTTGTGAGATTAGAGAGAAACCTGATACTAGGGAACATCCAAGAACAAGATGAGCCTAACTAGGACTTCAAGCAATACGAACAGGTCTTTTCTATTATTATGTGAATGGCCACCCTAATTGTTATTAGAACCTTCATCCAGCAGCTGATGCAGTCAGATGCAGAGATCCACAGCTAAACACTTGGCTCAGCTACTTACTGGTACAGCTAGGGGAGCAGAGAGTGCATGAGTGAAGTAATTGGAATCATGAAGGGGAGACCCATGGAGTAAACAGTATAGTGCTGTTGGGAGCTCGCAGACTCTGTAATAACAGCTGATAAACTGTTGAATGGATCTGGACCCTCTGAATATAGTCAAAGGCACGGGCAGTTTCTAGAGCCTTTTGTAATTGGATCGAAATCTATTGGGCATCCATGAATTGGCTTCTCAAAAGACCATGTCTAGCAGGAAAACACCTCTCTCGGCCTTGATACTGGGGGGAAGGACTCAGTCCTACCTCAATTGGATATGCCAAATCAAACTGACTCATCTTGGGATTTTTTTTTCTCTTTTTTTTTGCCTTCTCTGGAGAGTAAAGGGAGGAGAGAGATGTAAGGGGGAGGGGAGGGAAGAGCTTGGGGAATACTGAGAGAAGGGAGAGAAAGCAGTAGTGAATGTGGTACAAAAAGTAAATTATAATATATGTGTGTGTGTGTGTGTGTGTGTGTGTGCGTGTGTGTATATATATATATATATATATATATATATATATATATATATATATATATATATATATATATATCAATTTAAAAAGAGAGAGAACTGGTAAATACAGAAATCACTATACAGAAAATCACTTTTCTTCTTCCCTACTGACTTTACATACACACAGGTATTGATCCTTTCCTTAGGGGAAAGTTCATTAAATAGACTTAGAAATGTTCAAATCAAGCTTAACAGAAAGAAGGGAGCAGAGCCATCAGATTGTTTCTGGCTGAATGAATGTTCTGGGAAAGGCAGGATGTGGTTCCAAGGCCCTGCTTTGCTGAGAGATTTGGTAGAAAAGATGATTCACTCAAACTCATGAAAACTCAGAGACTTTGCAGGACTCTGTGCAAACATCCTATTTGATATTATGTAGATCGTGTCTGTTGTAGTTCACAAATAAGAATGGCATGAGTTTTCCTGTGTTCCCCTCCAGAGAGAGTCAATAGCAGATTGATCTTCAAAGCTCAACCTCTGAGATCAGGAAAGGTCAAGCACAAACCAAGAAACTATTTTTGATAACTTGGCCTTGAAAAGATCAGCTTGGTCCCTGAGAGCTATTTAAAACCTGCTCTTGATTCTCAGATGACACCAGCTCTTCCAATTACATGTTTGCGAGTCAACTCTACAGTCAGGACAGAATAGTCGATGTCACAGCCAATGCCATTCACTTTTAAATGGGAGACCGTGTAAACCAGAATAAACACTAGAATTGCTACGGAGGAAGTTTTTGTCTCATGTCATCATAGAATGCATATTAAATCTGCTTCTAATTTGTACATAACATATTTTCAATGTAATCAAGATTATCATGATGAATTTGATTTATTGGAAATGAGATATTTAAAATATCAAGTATCTCCTGAGGAACACTCTTGAGAAGAAAGTTCTTAAGCTTATGGGTTCCAGAACCAGACTATCTGTTGCACCATTTTGAATGTGTGCTGGTTGTTTAATTTGACATGGTTCTGATGGTAAACATTTGCTATGATAATGGCATAAGCTTAATAGTTTGTAAATGGTGAGGCCCATTTTCTAAGACACTGAGATTATGCCAGTAGGATTGACCTCATTAGTGTGGTGCAGAGATCCTGTGATCCATGAAGATTTATTCCCCCCACATTCTAAAGAATGTAATGCTACAAATTCTACTAAAAGAAAATTGACATTGCTGCTTTATGTCACCATTGATCTAATTCTTTTGTCTTGCTCTAGAATATGGAGGTCTCTATAAATCCTGAAATAGTGAGAATAAAGATTGTGACTGCCCTTTATAGGATAAGCAAATTTTTAAAGAATTCTATTTATCTATAGCTGAAATTGTTCATTTACTCTAACTCAAATTTCCATCTGTAGTGAAAATTTGTTCTCACCTATTCAAAGAATCTTAATCACTTGCAGGTTAAAAAAAAAAAAAAAACCATACTAAAGACATAGACGTAACTCACTTTTCTCTCCCAACTCCATCCTTTCTTTCTGAAATAAAAATCCCTAAGATTTTTAGATTTTCGAGAGACATATTTGTGGGAGATGAAGGATCTATATTCTGATGCTGTCTTTTTTCTGGCTTAATTGTATCTTACATGGAGTTCTAGCTGCCTGAACTCAGTGGTTAGCCCTTTTCATCATGTTTCCTATTAACAACCCTGGCCGTTAAAATAGTCTATTACCTTGGTATGCACTGTCGAATGAGAAACTACTTTGAAAAAAAAAAATTGATTATTTGAACTCAAAAGGCAATTAGGTGGCAAAAACCTGACATCCCCACCTTCATCTTGTTTCCCTTTATCTTAAGTTCCTTTTAAATTGTTTTATTTCAGACCACCAAAGACACCTAAAGTTCTCCTCTTTGTCCTTAGACCTCAAGTTATCATTGATTGCAGCAATAAGTCTGATCGACATCCATCTTTATGACAAGGGGCAATTATGCCAGCCTCAAAGGACCACCACTACTCAACTGAAGTTAATTGTCAGAAGTGATGCTAATATGGGAACCGGTCTGCTCTCCTCACACAATAAGAACGTCCTCAAAACACCTTGCAGAACCAAAGCAGACAATGATCAACCAGAACACTTGACCAAGACTGCTTAATTATGCATACATTTTGTCCCTGCCCAAGTTTTCTCTGTGTAAACCCAAAGTTAATGTCAGTGCCCTGAAGACAGGCATGCAGACACTGAATCCTTTTATTTGTGGTTTTCAATGTGGCTATATTCAGTAAAGACTGTCTCTTTCTCTATTAGTCATTTCTTTGGCATATTGGGACATGTGGTCATGCCTAGCCTTTTGAAGCTTCTAAGAACAGATCTTTTGTTCCCTCAAAGTCACCAAGTGTCTGGATTAAAGATCCTGTTACTGGATTCCATAAGCCTAGTGATGGGATTCCCTGGCAAATCTTAATTCTTAGCCAGGAAGAGTTGAAGTGAGTGGATGGCTAGTTCCTGTTCATTTTACTCAAACTTCCACACCACTATTTTTTTTTTTACTAAAGTCACCTTTTGTTTTATCAGTATTATGTAATTATTTATTTCTGCATAATACATTGGCTTGATATCAGTAGTTTTAAATTATTAACATGGATTATCTATTTCTGCCCTCAGGAATTCAGAAGGAATTCAACTGAGTGGTTCTGGTTCAGGTCTTTTGTGGGCTTTCAATAAAAATGCCAGTCAAGACTACTGTTATTTGAAAGTTTGGATGCCACAGGAAGGTCAAGTTCCAAGCACACTCAGTCTTCATTGACAACTGACCAAAGGTCTCAGATCCTCACCTGTGGACCCCTCTGTAGAGCTACTGAAGCCAGCTTCCTCTTGACAAGACAAACAGAAGAAAGAAATCACATTTCAAGAACAAGCTTTAGAGTCCAAAGTCTGGATGTTATCCACCACATATCATATCCACTACACTGACGTACTGTGCAAGAAGGCCCAGGATGTCAGCATCAGAAAGGTACACCTTTGAGGCTAATTGTCATATGAATATTACCAAGTTTCTCTTCTTTCAGAATTCCAAATAATACTCAAATTACAAATCATTCTTTCTGACTCCAAAACCCATCAGAATGGTAAAGACTCGAGAATTTGCTGTTTCAGTTCCTTTTCTGTTTTAAATTTATTAACTATATAACTCTAGACAATGTAATGCTTTAGCCTTAAACTCTTCATGTACAAAATGAAAGTAATGTTATCCACTACAAAGTTTTATGATAGGATTATATAGATAATTCATCTCAAATGTTAGAAAGTCTTATCACTGACAACAGAAGATGCAGTTAGAAGTGAAGTATATGCATCCCAAAGAGTTCATTTCGGAGATCCCTACTCAAGGGTAGCCAAAGCCTTGACTTACATGGAAGAAAAGACTTAAAGGGTTAACTAGTGTGAAACAAAGTTTGTTTTTATTAAGAAAAGGGTATCACAAGTGTCAATTTACTAATGGCATTAAGAAACAGAGATGTTTAAGGAAGAAACATTAACACCTACTCCAGAGAAAGTGTTGGTTATTTAAGGGAATTGCAGCCAGGTTTTCTTGACAACAG
This sequence comes from Phyllotis vaccarum, assembly GCA_033318265.1. NCBI lineage: Eukaryota > Metazoa > Chordata > Mammalia > Rodentia > Cricetidae > Phyllotis > Phyllotis vaccarum. The sequence continues at coordinate 11,879,729 of JARWLC010000012.1, read as the reverse complement.
ATATATCTAAATGGTTTTGTGACATCTGATGTTATATTATTCAAAGGATGTAACCTATATCTCAGTATAAAACATGACGTAGCTTTGTGTAGCAAGAACCTTAACCTTTCTCATTGAGCTACTTCTCTGGTTCTCCAAATCAAATGAAAGCAAATCCCAGTGTCTCCGTGAGTATGTGGAAAAACAGGAGTATAGCTTTGTTTGCTATTGCATAGCTACTGTGGTTTGAATGTAAAATGTCTGTTTAAACTATTGATCTCCAAAAGATGGATCCCATGTAGGAGGTTGTGAGACCTTTGGGGTACAGGGTAGGTGGCTGATGTGAGCCACTTAGGTAGGCTTGTGCCCTATAGCCAAGTCCTGCTTCTGGTTCCAGGTCTCTGCTTCTAGTCTGCCAATGCAAAGAGAGCATCCGCCTCACCTCCCCTGCAATAAACAGGTGCCAATTCCACCTCATGCCTTCCCTCTTGACTATACCTACCATTTCATACTCTCTGAACAATGAGCCAAGGTAAATCCTTTATCCCTTAAGATTCGTTGTCACGGTGATGAGCAAAGTAACAAAAGACCTCTCTTTTTCACTGGATCTCAGAAACTCCATTTTGGAATTCAAGCAAAAAAACAATTATAGCTAATCTAAGGGTTAGGTATGAGTGTGAAACAGATTTGCTCGATATCACAGCTGACATATGGCGCAGAGTAACATAATAAAACTGGCTTGTGCTTGAGAGCTCCTAAAGAAGAGTGGTACAGATGAGAGAAGCATGTTTTGCTGTATTTGTACTGACATAGATGCTTCTAAAATACATGGAGTATCCTAAGCAAAAGAAAGGAGAAAACCATCTTGGGTTTTTTTTCTGATAGCGCTCTTCAACCTTACCTAAATTTATGCAAATGAATGATTTGGAGGATAGGGCTGTTAACAGAGGGACTAATCATGTGATTAGAGGGCTGTCTGCTAAAAGAGACCAGGAATTAGGAACAATCTCCACCCTCAATACACTATTTTGTGGAGGAAATACGTACAACATATACTATGGGAGAATAACTGCCAAATTCTAGGACAAGCTTAATTCTTTTTTATCTGCACTGTTTATTATTATTATTATTATTATTATTATTATTATTATTATTGTTATTGTTATTGTTATTATTGCCTTTCATGGAACATTGCTCAAGTTTCAAAGACTTCCAGAAGTTCACTAGTGTAGTATTTGGTTATCTTTTAATCCCCCATCCCGAGGACATCCAGCTTGATCCAAAACTCAAAATTCACATTTTCTTTAACTGACCTAGAAAGACCCCTTTATTCGCTGTACCCTTGTCTTGTCCCTTCTTGGTTGCTTTAGTACTTTATGACTATGATTTGCAAGCCAGTTGAAATCATTCAGATCTGCCAGAACATGCCCCCTGTCTTATAAAGATCATATACCAACATGTCACTTGAGAGAAAACCACTAAAGCCCTAAACTAAGTAGTGAGGTCCTTGATAAATTAAAATTTTTTCACTTTGCTATGAATGCAGTTCTGTCTGCTCCTCGATGAACGGGCCCTCGCACACTGACTCTCCCCGTCTAGTTCCGTCAGTGAACTTTGTTGTATTCGTGGAGATTTCAGTCAGTAGTTGTTAGCATTCAGACTGGCCCTTTGGGGACCTGCCTATTATACAGGCAATAGCTCGGGCTGCTCAGAGTCCTGACACTGACCATGCGCTATGTCATGTGATATGTGGTGATGTGCCACATCCTGTCATTTCTCTGTTCTCTCTATTCCCACGAAGTAGCCTCTCTTTCCCCTTTTCCTCTCTTTTTTTCCTCTTCTTCCTCTTCTCTCCTCAGCTCTCCCCCACCACCCCAAAAATCTTTCTATGTGAGCTCTGTCTGCAGTTTCCTTCTCCCGGCTCCCACCTGCACGTGGGCATGCCGCTTTTAAAATATAAGGAGGGATTGGGAGGGGGAGGGGAAGCAGGAGGAAGTACTGATGGAGATGACATTTTTAACGAAAATAATATACATATATATAAACAAACAAAAAATATGTGTTCCCAATAGTCTCTGTGAACCGTCCCAACAGGAACTGGTTCCCCTTTGTTTTTTCTCGGGTTACACATCCTTTCTCTTAAAGATGTATCTAGGTAGTTTCATTGCTCCATTTCTTTGCTGCTAGGGCACTTAGGAGCAGGGCTGTGAGTGGTTCTTGCATTCCTTAAGAAGTCTTCCCCAAATGAAAAAGTTCAGCTACAGAGTAACCCTAATTGTTAGAGTTTCCTGTTCTGTGCGCTTATTAAGGCCGCTGTATGCAGGATATACACTGACTTTGCCTTCCTGCACTAAAAATCTGAGGTGAGGAGTAACTCATGCATGCATATCTCTCTTCCTCTTTGCTATTTCATTCTTCTCGTGGTTTCTGAGTTTTTTCCCTGGTAGGGTTTTTTCAGAGACCAAATGTGTACTTTGCTTTGCACTTCCTTGCCAATGCTAAGAAATGGTGAGCTAGTATTTGCCTCCATTTCATCTTTCTCCCTTTTCATTTTTTGTGCTAAAACAGGGTCTAATGAAGAAAACAGCTTCTACTTGTCTTTTCTTCATCGTTTTCTTCCCTTCCATGAGCAAACTGAGACATCAAGGCCTTGATACTCTCTTATTCTCACAGCAAAGTCCTTGCAAGAGCGAACCCCACCTACTTAGAATCCTGTCACATGTGTGATACTTTCAATATGGGTACATCCTTCTAAATATGTTCCTTAGTCCGTCATTCATTCGGGGAAGCATCCCCAAATTTGTGAGAAGACCATTTATCAAGAAGATACGCTACAACATAGATTATGATGCCCCCTGGAATTCCTTCAAACGACATTCTACTTTCACAAATTCCACTCCATGGAAAATATTCAACTGCTTCTACAAAGGGACCTAATATCACATATCACCTGGGGAGGATGTCTCCACAGTGGGACTGCCTCTGTGTGTGTTCTATGTTTAGCCTCAGTTACATGTGTTATAACCAATCACAAAAGCTATGAAACCCTCTTCTACAACCTGTTTTTGTTTCTGTCAGATGGTTCCTGCTTGGTCACCAATTGTATTTTGTGACTTCTCCTGAGGATATGTAAACAAATGTTTATTAAAACAATGTAGGAATGAGTCAAAGAAACAATTCCATCTGGGTCTTGCCCAGTGAACCAATAGGTTTACTAAGATTATACATAGGACCAGAGTCATATACAGGTATATCAATTACTTAAAGACAACATCCATGAAAAATCCTGTTCCAATATAAGCAAAGACTTCTATTTCATCCAGACCTCTCATTCAGCCCCACCAGACAGTCCCTATCCAGAAACTATTGACTGTGTGTCTAACATTGGGGAGAGGATCATGTCTCTTGAAGCATCCTGAAGACTCTGAGATTATTTTGGCTCCCTTCACTTTATGAGCCTCTGTCCTTTCTATGGGTGAGATGTTTCAATTCAAAGAAACTGCCAGTTAAGACTACTTAAGAAAATTGTTAAGATAATCTCAAAGTTACATAAGAGTTAAAAAAAGAATGCCAGGCAGAAACAGGAGGGTCACTAGTTCAAGGATACCTTAGTAAATCACAGGGAGTTCCACATAGTGACATTGCCAAGGGCTCTAGGAACGGGGCAAGGGTTGGGAGTGGAGAAAATTAGAAGAGGAAGGGGAGCTGGGGGAGGAAGGAGAAGCAGTGGAGATAGAACGAGTTTGAATATTATACACAGGCAGCACCCAAATTTTGCAAAGGATGATATGTTACTAAAACATGACACACTGGAAAGGTAAGGGAACTGGGGAAGAGAAAGCACCTCTCACCTCTCAGTCTACTTGAAGCTTCTTGCCAAATAAGAATCAAGAATCTGGCACAGTTAGCAACAATTGCTGTGAAAGCGGTCAACAGAGAAGATATTTCTTATATATATATGGGGATATTTTCAAATAAGGTTTAAAATGGTGATGAGCCAGACTTAAGACCTAAGTGTATACAAATTTGGATGAGAACCTGTCTGAGGCAATAGGGATGGGGACACAGTTCCAGGTAGTCAAACAATCTTGTTAGGGATCTCTACTCAGGTAAAACTGGATTCTTGCCTCCAACACAGAAAAGATTCAACACTTTCAGGATCAGCTACATTGGCAGAGTTGAGGGTTTGTTAGATATGTTTTAAAATAGATTTTGAGTGCCAGGGTTAAAGTCTCTGTAAGAAACTAAAACATCTTACAGAGAGCAGTGAGCTTCTCTAAAATAGAAATCATGCGTCATTGGCTTTACAACAGCCATATATGTAGGATTTTGGTGTCTTTGAGCTGTTATCTTTAATAAATTAGTGAGAATTAAATAAGATAATAGGGTAGTTCCTGAAGGTTACAGTTCATAAGGTAAACTCTAGATCATAAACAGAAAGAAAGTAGAACATCTTTATGCAAACAAGTTAATAGTTGTTCTAGTTGGCTTTGTGTTGCTTCAAGAAGACACTGACCGAAAGCAGCTTGGGGGGGGGAAAGGGTTCATTTGGCTTAGGTTACATTTTATCATCAAGAAAGGCCAGAGGAGAGGCTCAAAGAAGGAGCCTTGACTTAGGAACTGAAGAATCATGGAGTAACGTTGCTTACTAGCTTGTTCACCTGCCTCTCTTATACAGTTCAGGCCCACTTTCCCAGGGATGGCACTTCTCTTCAGTGAATGAGGCCCTCCTACACCAATTGGCAATTAAAAAAAAAAAAAAATGCCTCACAGATACAGCCACAGCCCATCCCGATCTAGACAACTCCTCAGTTGAATCTCACCTCCAGGTGGCTCTGGATTATGTCAATTTGACAGCTGGTGCTATGACAGAAATCATGTTTGAGATACCCAGAAAGTATCTGGGTAAGGAATGAGACCATACCCAAGGAGCATACATTCAGACACTAGCCCTGTTTCACTGTTTATTAGAACATAAATTATCTACATATGAAAGGAATGTTGTTTTGCTCAGCAACCCTCACAAAAGGTATTAGTCACATTGGAATTTCTGCTTCTCAAGACCCCCCTCATGTGAGGAACTCCTCTCCTGCCTTGTATCTCCTAACTCTTCCAGAAATTCAATAAACAAGAGATTGAGTTTTTATTTTTTACAGTGAAGATAACAACTTCCTGAAGCCTGTTATCTAGAATTCTGCTTTATCAACTGTGATGTTCTGTGCCATGCCTCAGGAACAACCACATTGTAGCCATATTTAAGTTTCCAAATCTCTGAACTCGCCAAATCCTCTATGTTGGTACCACAAAGATCATAAAGGAAGATTGTCTTTTGAGATTCTCACATGCACCCTTTTGGTTGTGTTTTATTCTTTCTCCAAAACTAGCCTCTCTCTATTAATGACCACCCCAGACCCTTCATGAGTAAATCTGTTTAAAATCTCCTCTGTCCCTGTATTAGAAGTTTCTGACCCATCTGAGCCTGTGTTCCGAAGGAATCTTCCCACCTGAGGTCCCACAGCCACTTATAAAATAATTACACAAAGACTTATATTAATTATAAATTGTTCAGCCTGTGGCTCAGACTTCTTTCTAGCTAGCTCTTTCATCTTAACTCAACCCATTTCTACTAATCTGTGTCTTTCCATGTGACTTGTGTCTTACCTGTACATTTACATTACAGTGTCTCTGTGTGACTTGGCTCTCCTTCCACTTTATCTATTCTTGGATTTCCCACCTGCTTCTTAGATGCCTTGCCATCGGCCAAATCAGTTCTTTTAATAACGAATAATAAAGTGTATTCGCAGTGTCAAAAAGACATCCCACATAACTTCCCTTTTTCTGTCTAAACAAAAAGGAAGGTATCAATTTTAACATAGTAAAATTACATATAACAAAACAAGTGAGAATTACATTTACAATATCTAGTCTACTTGTATTTAGCAAAATTAAAGAAAATAATTCTATCATCTATCTTATCCTTATGAGTCTAAAGCTTCACATCTAATTTGCCTTTTTATTATAACTAAGGAAATCTATAACTATCTAATCTTCAACTCCATCAAAGACCACAGAAAGATATAATATTACCTGAGTTAACAGGAAGTGCATTGCAAGCACCTTCCAAATTCTAGAAATGACATAAATTTCTGGCTGCCTGGACAGATACCCAACGTATCTCTGTAACTTCAGGGCACCCATCTTCAGCATACAGGTTTAGAGTCTGTGGCATACCTTTCAGTGAAGCAGAAAATTTAAAGGACTATTTCACCCATTCTGGAATAGTTCGTCAATAACTTTTTTTTCAGACAGCGTCTCATGATGGCTCTGGATGGCCAGGGTTTGATTATGTTGTCCAAGCTGGCCTAAACACTTGCACATGACCACCTGCCTTTGACTACCAAATTGGAATTAAAGTATGCACCACCACACCTACTTTAAAATCCATTAAACTCCAACCCCACTTCCCACTGGTTTGTCCTGAAATTATTTTCCATAACAAAGCCAAGAGTCCACTTTAGTTGATTAGGGGCTACTGAAAAGATCCCCTTAGGCTGGTGTAGACAGCAGCAAGTCTTTAGCCCACCTCTGCCAGCACCAACACTATCCTATTTGTCTTGCATTCTTAGGTGTTATATCTCTCTCTCATTTTTTAAAAATGTTTTATAAATATATCTTATGTAATATATATTTGCTTTATATGTATGTTAAGCATGGAACTAAAATCTTTCTCTGAAAATACTTCAGGATTTATCTACTACAAATAAAGCCTCCCTTGAATGACTTTAATAAAATTACTGATATTTTTAATGTCGCCGATAAAATACTAATGGAAGCAGGGAGCATGTGGAGAAATTCTTAAAAATCAGCTATTCAGGCTTTTATTATGCTTTTCTAGACAGGAAGTTGAAAGGGATTGTGCTAGAGAGTGTAAGGGATATTTGAAGAGTTGAAGATTGATAGATTATCATATTTCTTTGTATAAATGTGTGAAAATATAAAAAATAAGAATAAAATAATAAAGCCCTGGTTTGTTTTATTGGCTATTGAGATCAGTTAGGATTTAGATATAGACATACCCAGATATAAATTCCTTAAATAACAGTGTTTATATTGTCAAGGAAAGTCTTAGAATCCACTGACATTTGAATATATGAAACTGGATTTTCAGGATTGGACATAGACTGGGGAAATCTGTTCCAGTAGTCATCAATCTATTTAATTTCCTGTCTCTGAACTTCTTCCCAAAGGAAGTTTGTGGCCTGTGAATAACATGATAACCATCAACAGCAGTGCAGATGAACACAAAATCATTTCCTTATGATCATTCCATTGCAGGAAGGCCGGTCAGATCCACTGTTCCTGATCTGCTTGCTGAATCTAGAAAGCTCTCTTTGGCAGATGTAGGTGCCATGGTGTTGGATTCTATACATGTCAGACTTTGAGGTTTTACTCACTATCAAACCTATGTCACTAGACATGGAGTTGAGACAAGGTACTTCACCATTAGTTCCCATAAACAGGAGAGTAGACTCAGAAAACACTGGAAAAGTACATTCTCATCAGTACACGGGATATAAAATTACAAAGCATTAAAGAAAAAGAAAAATAGTCCTATTAATCAAGACATTTTCTTACTGCTTCATTTTCTTGTGTTAATAACCTTCTCGGTTTCATGTAAGGACTATTGTCATTAAGTACAAGAGGAGAAAGTATGGTTTTGCTATTGTTTTGTTTTAACTTTTTATTGATTCTTTGTGGATTTCATCTCATCCTGATCCCATTCATCTCCTCATCCCTTTGTATGAGCCCTCTGCCCTTGAATGGGGGCAAGGAGAAGTATTGGGGGGAGGGCAATAAAATAAAATTTAAAAGAAGAAAATCTCAGTATGGAAACTGTAGTGTGGAAACTTTAGTCCATACTTGCAAATGTTCATTGAAATGAGTTGCTGGTCTGGTTCAAGGCCTCTGGCTTTTGCTACACTATCTATACTGGGCTCTCAATGGGACCCTATTGAACATACTGTTGTTGACAAGTGTTAACGAGATCCTGTAGCTTTGGATATGCAGGGCTGGCCCCTTCATGTGCTCCAGCAGATCATAAATGTGGTAGATGTTGGGATGGGCCAACTCATAGCCCAAAACTATTTACAATAAATTTCATAACTAAAACATTATTATTAACTTACCTATTCCTATGAATTTGAGCATCATATCCATGATTTCACTATGACCAACTCATACATCTTCTATGAAGAAACTTCCACTCACATTATCATTCTGTATATGACACATCTCTATTCCAATTGTTCTAGCAAGTATCCCTTTTCACATTTAGAAATATGTCTGATAAATGAGTTACTTTGATAGAGTAAATTATAGAAGCTTAAATCTGGGCCAGGGTGGTAGCTGGCTTGGTCAATCTGCCACTTCTCCCTCATCCTCTACATCACAACCCCAGATAACTCACCCTACAGCAAGGGGAATGGCCAGTTAATAGTATAACCCTTTAATTCACAGCATAATATTGTAATGACCTCCAACCATAAATTAATTTTGTTGTTACTTCATAACTGAAACTTTTCTACTGTTAAGAATCATAATATAAGTATCTGTGTTTTCCAATAGTCTTAGACTATTCCTGTGAAAGGGTTGTTTGATCCCCAAAGGTCATGACCCATAGGTTGAGAACCACTGGTCTAGATAAATGAGTAGTTATGAATGCCCTCCTCCATTTTGTAGGCTTTCTCTTTCTCTTAAATGATGGTGTCTTTTGATGTATAAAAGCCTTTTAGTGCCATGAGGTACCTTTTTATTAATTATTATTCTTAATACCTGAGCCCAGATGGTAGCAAGGAAGAACCATCTCCCGCAGCTTGTCCTTTCACCTCCACATGTGCACAGTTGCACATGTGCATGTACACACACACACACACACACACACACACACACACACACACACACACACACACACACACGAGAGAGAGAGAGAGAGAGAGAGAGAGAGAGAGAGAGAATAAAATATAAAATGTTTAAATGAAATAGTGTCAATAATACATTACTTTTGAATATTGAATTCAGGAATATTTAACTGGCATTCCATACTGGAAGTAAAGTTATTACAGTATTTTTAGCAGTCTTGGCCTATAATTAAATCCCTCTTTGTTCAGAATATTTTTAAGAAGCTGCTGTTATTTTTATAGCTCCTGCTTCCGTATCTATCTATTTATCAACAGATTGTATAAACACCTGATGTAATTATACATCTGTAATGTTTAACTGAGGAAAAAGAAAGATAATTTAAGGAGTACTATTAGTAAAAGAGGTGTCCCATTGGGGAAAAAAAAGTATGATTGTGTGAAAAGAAATCATGCTCAATTATGGTTTACTATGAAACTTCATAAAATGCTGCTGCATATTTCTCTGATGATACAGAAAACAACAAATGAGTTAATGATACAACAATGGAGTCATCTCTGAAGGGGTAGAGTAAAATTGAATAGAGGTGATGATCTCAGAGAGCGTAGGTCAGGGTTCTGGTCAAACGGCAGACGTGCTCCCGAATCACTCTGCCTCCTGAATGAAGTAGGATTATGAGTTATAGGTAATGATTCAGATTTTACTCAGGGAAACACAGGTAAGCAAATCTCAGAGTAGGAAAGGTTCCCATAAAATCACAACACACTATGTTACAGTAAGAATATAGCAGATTAATGGGAGGATTTAGCAGGTGCTTGGGGTGGGAGAGAATTAAAAACAGCAATAGTTCCATCCATTTTTGACTTTTGTTTCTTTCCTGTGTCCAAAATAACTATATGGCTGATGCTAATTTCACCCATGAATTTCAAACTTCACAATTAAGGATTTATTCTTTTGTTCTCAATTTAATTTGTTTTGACTCATTGATGTATGGTAGTGGGACTTGGATGTTGAACCTAGGGCCTTGTTCTCACTGATTTACTCTATCTACAGCTCTCTTTTTACCTTGTATTTTAGGACAGGGTCACATGAAATTGCCAGCCTTGAATTCCTGTGCAGCCTAGGCAGGTCTTGAACTCATGATTCTCCTCCTTCAGCCTCTTTTGAAGCTACAATTTCAGGCTGAACCTCTGGGCCCAAGGTTTCTACTTGATTCTTAAATATTAATCTTTAGGATAAACATAGTGCTTTTTTCTTTCTAGGGCACTAGTTAGTCAAATTGTAATGGGATTGTGTTCTGTTCCATCCCTCCTACTGCTTTAATAAAAGCACTGATTGGCTGAAGGCAGACAGGAGGTGAGGGTGTGCTACCAGACTAAGAAAAGTCTGGGGACAGAGAGATGCCGCAGAGATGATGAAAGCTGATTTAGACACTGGAGCTGCATATGGCATGATATCAAGTTTAATATCAAACACAAGTATAGGTGAAAAAATAATTCTTGCATTGGTAACTTGAGGAAAAGTCTGTGACAAAAATTCACTAATAATGAAAGTCAGAGTTTGTTACATAGAGGTTTATGAAGACAGAACCTCAACCATATTCTAGCAGGGACAGAATTACATGTTTACATTTAATCACAGTGCTGTGGAGGCAGAAGTAAGAGATCTAGAGCTGGAGACTAAGCTGTATTGAAAAAAAGTAAGGATTATTTTCATAGTAGAAATTCAGACATTCTAAGACAACTTAGATTGCTTTATTAAAAAATCTAAATTTTGAGCCAGTGAGATAGTGCAGCAGGTAGAGGCATTTTCCACAAAGCCTTTAGACCTAAGTTCAATTTTGGGGAACCACATGTTAGAGAGAAGGATTTCCATTCCCTCACACACAAATAAATAAAAGTAATTTTATTTTGTTAAATCTAAAATTTTTTGTATGGGGAAACTATTTTATTGGTTTGAACTTTTTTTCTTTATTTTAAATATAATTATTGATTCTCTGGAAATTTAACACCATGCACCCCAATCCTGCTCACCTGCTGTCCCTTAATAACTGCCCCTTACCTCAGCAGTATACCCCTACAAAATTAATTTAAAACAAAACAGACAACAAACCAAAAAAATCACTTCACTTTCCAACACCTTATTGGTTGGCATTGGGTGTTGTAGTGTCTCACAAAGTATACCCTTATTTCCAGACAGCCCCACCCACAGAACGTTCTCTGCAGTCTGGTTCAAGCCCTCTAGCTTCTGGTACACATCACCACTGGACCCTCCTCAAAAGGCCTCTCAGATATCCTATTGTTGCCCGAATCATGGAGATCCTGTAGTTATCTTTCTGTAGTACCCGCCCCTTCCCCTCATTACAACAGGTCATAGACGGGGCAGCTGTTAGAGTAACCAACCCAAGGCCTAGCATGTGGGCCAGGATGGTATTTGAGCTAATTGAGAGCCATTGGGACCACCCGCTCAGACAAGGGGCAGAGCCAATGCCATCAGGGCCAGTTCTCCCATACCTGTAGCGAGTTGAATGTTTTAGTTAGCTCTCCCTTGGGGTGCAGTAACAATTCTCTTTCTGAATGTCTAGCAGGGGGCAGGGCCACCTATCCTGGGGCCAGTGAAGGGCAGAGGTGGTTCAGCAAGGCCCCCTTGATTTCAACATGCATGGTTTCCCATGACTCCCTATGGTAACATGAACCAGGAGCATTAGCCCAGATCCTGGCTCCTGTTTGGCCATGGACCCAGACATGGCCCACAGCAATAGCCCAGGACCGGCCCCTCTGGCTGCCCAGGCCATTCAGATTGATATAGCCCCCATAGCAGAGAGGCCCTCAGAAACCAACATGATCACAGGTGGAGGCCCAAACTTCATACCCCTGGCATCAGCATCGCCTTCACCTTTGACGGGTATCAGAACATCAACACAGACCTTGGCTGTGGTAGGAACACAGACACAGACATGGCCCTCGGCATGGCCTCGACAACACCATGGCCCCAGAGGCAGCATGACCCTATACACCAACATGACTATAGGATTCGGCCTAGATCCCAAGATCCATGTGACTTTGGGTGGCACCACTTACCACAGACATCACAAACCCCCGACTATGGTCGGACAACGGACCCAGACAAGGTTTCTGTGGGTATCTTTTACCTGCCTGAGCCACATGGTATCAGGGGCCATGTGGATGCTTTAGGCAGGCTGGATTGAGAGGACTCAGGCTGCCTAGTGGTGGATCACCCGCCTGACCCACAAGGAGCTGAGTAGGCATGTGAATTAAATCTAAAGTTTTTAATGAGATGTTTTAACCTTTAAGAGTAAAATTAGGCCCTCAAATACAGTCTCCTTGGGGATGAATTTGTTCTAGAATTCAATAACTGTAGTTTATCTTTGATGGAAACATTATTGGTTTCTCATAAAACAATGAGAATTTCAGCATGAGGAAACAAAATAACGTCATGTAGTTTATGCACTTGAATAGCTTCTTGAATAGTGAGTCCTTTTATGGCCAATATACTATTTTTATTCCATTTAAATGTCACTGTACAACTAGCCTCGTTCTTATTATAGTTTCCTGGGTATGCATGTTGGGGGATGGGGGTGTGCACATGTGACATAGAGCACTTCTGGGGGTCAGAAAACAGCCTTCTGCAATCATGCCCTTCCGTGAGGTTCAGGGATTGACAGACCATCAGGCCTACTTTTCAAACACTTTTACCTACTAAGCAGATCACTGGCAATAGAGTTACCTCTCTTATTTATTATTCCTATGGTTAATGATCCTGATGCTGGAAATTCTTGAACTCTCCTACTACATATTGTCCATGCATTCTTTTCTATAAAATCATTGAAAAAAAACGTTAAATCAATAAAAGGTTACCTCAAAACTGTCTTCCTGTAGCTTTTAAGTGATGCTCTACCACCTAACATGTATTTAACAAAAATTATGAGAAAAAAAATAACAAAACAGGAGATTAAATTAGGCAATGCCCTGTGCTAAGGCCTCCTAACTCTCTTGGTCTGATGAAGGAGAGAAGCCTCACAAAAGCACAGAACGTGCAAATGTTTACACCCCACACTGCACACCAGCAGTTTGTAAGTCACATCCACTCTTGGTTTGGGGAAGAAAACTCAGTGTACCTCATAGTACTAGTAAGGACTGAACCAGGGAGCAGAATGAGCCAACAAGAGCCTCCATGGAGAGGGGGCAGGCTTGTTTTTAAAAGGATGGGATGCCTCCTGGTTCCCACTTAAAGATAAGATTTGTTTTTTTTTCAATAGTTTTGCAGGCATAGAGGAATAGACTGAGTAGGGATCAGCCTGGTCTAGTTGAAAGAGAATTGAATAGTGAGGAGACCCACATGATAGTCATATCTGCAAAGAGCAGGGAAACTCAGTCAGTGGTGAGGCTCAAAGATGTCTCAAAAGAGCTTGAAATACTAAGACTTGCTATTCTCTTATGTAGAGTCAAACACATAAGAATTCTCCGTGACTCTAATTTTCAGATGTTTGGGTTAGAATGAAATGACATCATAATTTTGTCACAGGAACGAGTGGTGAGAAAAACAGGTTAAACAAGAAAAATACCCATGGAATTGGATGTGTGTCAATGAGAGTCACTTAACCAGAGAACTGATCATAAGCCAGTAAGTACTCAATCTTTTATTGTGACCACTGATAGGGGCACTGAAGCAGTGGGTGCTCAGTTTTTCTTTTGGGCACTGACTGGGGAACCTGTGACAAAACCATGAGATCTGTGCATAAATCCATATAATTTTCTTCCTGAGTACAATTTTGCTCTACATATTTAAGCCAATTTACCACTACACTGAGGCCATGAAACTGTGTTTCAGCCAATGAAATACTAGCAAGTTAGAAATACCACTTTCAGATACACATAAGGGCCTATGTTTTCTCTTTCATGGTGATGCAAGAGGCCATGTGTCAAAGATGACAGTGAAGAACTAAGGAACAGCTGACCCTAGGCTCTCGACATGACAGCACAGCCTAGGTATTGTTTCCAATAGGAGACCCACTTTCCTTTGAGCAATTCTTTCCTCCTATCATATCCTATGCCATAGATAATGTTTTTAAATTATGTTACAGGGCATGTGAGAAATAAAGGAAAAAGAAACAGGAAAATAATTATCTTGTTAGCTGTTAGCTATTTCTTCCAAGTTTTCCTTCTGTAAAAAGAGGGAGGCTTATATGACTCAGGATATAAAACTTCTGCTTAGCAAGTTCCTAAAACATACAAGGCCTCTAAGCAGAAGAATTTACCTCAGACCAAGCTGTCTGGACGTTGTGTACTTTATAGATACAGCTTTCCTGAGTCATCGTCCATGCGAGGGCAGGCTTTTCAGTGATTCTGCTGCATTTGAGTTACCCATGATCCTGCATTTAACCCTCACCTATATACTCTTGTAAGAACCCCAACAAATCCAAAGGTAAACTAGTTGTTTCTTTGCTCATAAACATCTCTACTGGAAGACTCATAACACAACATTAGCAAATAAAAAAGATAAAATGCAACTTATGAGCACACAGTGATGAAAAAAACAGAAAGGAAATAAAGAAAATTTATGATTATATGAAATCACCCCAAAGGTGATTTCCAAGATTTGGAAACGTTACCCAGAAATGCTATTCAAAATGTAATAGTAGAAGTGAAAATATAGTTACAAATACAAAAAAGGTTTGAAATAGTCACCAATAAAGTCAGTCACCAAATGAAAATATTAGAAAAGGAGTTGGTTCTTAAAAATATCAAATTGAAACAAATAAATATGAAGCACAGATTTCTATAGCTCCACAGTGATCACTCAGAAACTAGTGAATTCAGTCCTTGCAGAACACTCTCAAGGAATTTCCACCAATGAATAACCTTCAAATAAATGAAATAATGATTCTAGTAGAGCATCCATACAAATTTGAAAGAAAATACTTCATTTAATAGACAACACTAGCACACATATTGGTGAAAATAATATTTTTACAAATATATTCGTGAGGTTCAGTGTTTAAGAGATTGTCTTCATTTTGTGGAGGGCCCGAGTTTAATCTTCAGCACACACACAGGGCATTTTACAAATGTCTACTGCTGCAGGATTATGCTCTTGTACACTGTATTTGTCCTTCCTATTTGTTTAATAAAATGTTGATTGGCCAGAAGGCAGACAGGAAGTATGGTCAGGGCTACCAGACTAATAAAACTCTGGGAAGAGGAGACACAAACATCAGCAGATGCAGAGCAAAGAAGATGAGAATACTTCTCTGAGAAAAGGTTCCAAGCCAAGCGGCTAGACAAGATAAGAATCATGGGTTAGTTTAAGAGTGAGAGTTAGCAACTAGCATGCTTGAGCCATAGGCCAAACAACTTGTAATGGAATATGAGTTCCTATATGATTCTTTGGGATTTAGAGAATGTGGAACCACACATTGGGCCTAGGTTGGGCCAGAAACTTCTGACTATAAATGGTGCCCAGTGTGGGGCACAAACCCATGACACTGAGATTAAGAGTCATTCATACTCTACCAGCTGAGGTAGCCAGTACTCCACCCTCAAGGAATCATGTTCCCTTTTATTGTTTCTGTGGACACCTTCACACCACACACACACACACACACACACACACACACACACACACACACACACACACACACATTTTTTAAAAAAAGAATTCTTAAAATAATAAAATTCTGTCTCAGGTCATCAAAATGGAGAGAACTTCAATTGAAAAAAAATACTTCCAAAAGACGATAAGTAGGCATTTCCTTAACAAGTGACTGATTGGGGAGGGCCCAGTCACTGGGGGGAATGGTCCTGGGTTCTATAAGAAGGCAGGTTGAGGAAGTCAGTAAGCAGCATCCTTCCCTGGTCTCTGCATCAGATCCTGCCTCCAAGTTCCTGCCCTGTTTGAGTTCTTGTTCTGATTTCCATGAACAGGGATATGAAAGTTTAAGACTCATGGTGTCTTGTCATAGCAATAGTAACCCTTACTAGGACATATATCCTAATTTATTTATTTATTCGTTTATTTATTACGTGTGTGAGTGTTCTGTGAGCATGCAGGTGTGAGTGCTTGTGTTTGCACACAGAGGTCACCTATTCCTTTCTTTGAGACAATATCTTTCTCTGAACCTGGAGCTAATATTAGAAGACAACATGTTCCAACCTTTCTCCTGTTATTCTACCCACCCCAAGCTGGGATCCTATATAGGAAGGTGTAGGACTTTTGTTACCTGTGAATGCTGGGATCCTGTGGGGGATATGTTTCAAATTTAATAAAAAACCAGTCTAAGATATCGGAGGGATCTACCCACACTCAGTCTAGGAGGATCAGAGAGTGGTAACTCACACCGTTAATCCCAGCACAGGGAATACTCGAGATTGGTGATTCAGGCCTTTAATCCCAGCAAATCTGAGTTTGAGGCCATCTTAGTTTACAGAGGGAGTTCCAGGCTCCCAGGCAGGCAGTGGTGGTGCCACACCTTTAATCTTAACCTGGATGTGAAACAACTGAGCGAAGAAGGTATTTAAGGTAGGCATAGAAAGACAGAGCAGGCAGAAGAAACCAGGAGGAGCGAGGCTGAGGAAGCTGGAAGACAGCTGGGTGAGATCTGACTGTAGTGTTTCCTCTGATATCTCAGCCTTTCCCTGAGATCTGGCTCTGAGTTTCTGTCATTCGTGCTACAGTATCCAATCCTCATGTTTGTGCAGCCAGCACTCTCATTGCTCCTGCCCCCAATAAAAACTTGTAAGTAAAGAAAATAAGAGGGTAAGAAGTAGAAAAACGAAGTGAGAAGAAAATAGAATTTCATCAGGCATCGGGCTGAAGTAAATGTGCCATAAGGGGAACAAAAATGAAGCTGTCTTTGCTTTCTCACAGCATAATAAAGTTGGAAAGGAGAAATACATGAAACAAATTTACAATAGGAAAAAAGCATACGTCTCATAAATATTATATTCAAAGATGTCAGAATATCAAATAAACCTCAGGTATAAATGGAAAAATCATATAAGAAAACTGAGTGCAGGCCTAAATGCACCCAAGAATAGAAGAAACGCTAGACTAATGTGATCTAACAGCAAGCAACATATAATTGGGCTCTAATAGTTGAGTAACGACTGAGAAAAGAGGTTCTGTTGTAAAGTCAGGAGCCCGTCTCACTCTATACTTAAGTCTGAATTCTACCAGCTTCATCTTTAGTGATCCTAGACAATCATGTCAGTTTTCTATGCCTCAGTTTTTCACCTGAAAATGAGGAAAATACTTCTTGACAGGGTTTTAAAAATGACATAGTTTTATACATGTGACTCGCTTAGAACTGTGCTTGAAAAACTGTAACTGCTCAAGAAGTGTTATTGGGGTTTTTGCTGGTTTTTTGCTTTGCTTTGTCTTTGCTTTAGTTTCTCAAGATAGGGTTTCTCTGCATAGCCTGGCTGTCTTGGAACTCACTCCGTAGACAAGGATGGCCCCACACTCAGAGATCTACCTGCTTCTGCCTCCCTCCCAAGTTCTGAGATTAAACACATGCACCACACTGTCTGGTAAAGAATAATTTAATTTCTTAGTAAGTTTCACTGTCCGTTTCCTCATAATTAATAGGAACATTTTAGAACACAATATAAGTTTAGTTGTATCTTCCTTGAACTCAAATACATTTACACATCTTATTTAGAAAGTGATCTTGTTAAAATTATTGTCACCAGCTTGTAAATATGTTTCCATCTGAATGAATGGATAGATGATAGATAATAATGAGAATGAAGATAAATAAAGATAGAAAGATGGTGGATGAGTAGATAGATAGATAGATAGATAGATAGATAGATAGATAGATAGATAGATAGATAGATAGATCTATGGAATACAGTTTCTTCTGCACAGGTTTTCAGTAACTTTTAAATGCTTTTTGAAATTTTTATCATTGTTTACCTTCCTTATATTATCCTGTAACACTCAAAGAACAAGTAATACTACTTGAACACTTGTTTATTATACACCATACCGTGTATATTTTAGAGTTACATCATTGTGTATCATGATAATGCTAACCACCAAGTTGACAGACTCATTTGGGAGATGGGCCTCTGGACATGCTCTGGAGGATTATCTTGATTCCTGCACCCTAGGCTTGGCACCACACCACTATCCCCTGGCTAAGTCCTTATCTCGCATCAGCAAAGGAAAGATAGAACATTAGCATGCGTTCACTGTTCTCTGACCCTGACTCTGGATGCGGTGATCCACCACTTTAAGCTCCTGCAGCCTTGACTTTCCCATCATGATGGGCTATGTCCCGGAACTGTGAGCAGATTAAATGCTTTCTCCCTTGAGTTTCTCTTGTTAGGATGTTGAGCTGCAGCAAAGGGAAAAGAAATTAAGACATGTATTTGCTGGTAAATCATTAAGAAAATTTTGTTAAAACTAAAGGCTACACATCCTTGGCAAAGTTGGCGAATTTATGGTTACTACTTATTTTGATAGTCCTCTAGGAAAGTGTAAAGGTACTCATTTTATGTATACCAAATCTGTTTTTGTCTTTGATAAATCTTTTTTAAAGTTCTTTACTGGAAAAACATTGTAAACTCAAAAACTTCAAATAAAAACAGTACCAAAAGGAAGTAAATTGAATGACAATTCCCCATTTCTCATTTCTATTGTAATAATCCTTTTTATAGTTTAATTATGGCATGGCTTTCCTTTTAAAATAAAACCAGTCAATCAAAATTTTCAAAGTTCTGTTTACTTGTAACTTTTCAATAGTCCGGGTCTTGTAAAAACACAAGAATGTGGACTACTTTACTCTGAGAGCAAGAATTTGTAATCAATTGGCCAAGGTACCTCTCTATTAAATCACTAACAAACTGTTAAAATTATGTAACACAAATGTCTATTTTGTCCTTTGCATAACACATACCCTTATAAAATGCATTTTACATATATTCAGACTTTCAGGAGACTTTAGCTACAAGTATATAGTGTGGGGATTCAATAAAAGCTTCAGAAGTTTTGGAGATATGAGAGGGAATCTACCCACAGTCTATGTGGGGGTTAATAAAAGCTCCAGAAGTTCCAGAGCTCTAACCATAGTCGGTCTAGGAGAATCAGAGAATGGTGATTCACACCTTTAATCCAAGCACAGGGAGTATCCTGGGAGTGGGAACCTACGCCCTTAATCCCAATTGAGTGAGGTCATTTTAGATTACAGAAGGAATTCCAGGCTCCCAAGCAGGCAGTGGTGGGGCCATGCCTTAAACCAAGAGAGTATTTAAGGCTTAAGGCAGACATAGAGGAGGAAGCCAAAGGAAGCCAGGCTGAGGAAACTGGAAGAGAGCTGGGTAAAATCTGACTCTGGTGTTTATTCTCTCTAATATCTCCAACTTTCTCAAAGATCTATCTCTGAGTCTCATTTACTCGTGCAACAATATAGTACCAAAAATCTATTCTCAAAATATTAACATTGGCCACTGACAATATCTTTAACATATACATTTTCATGATGGCCTACTGGGAAAAGTAAAACTTCATTCAAGTAAATATGTAAGTTCATAAAATAAGTAGATAAAGCTTTTAAAAACAACTATTTGAAATTCAAAGAACATTCTCTTACCTACAGAAGTTTGAATTCTTCTAAGTGTAAAATTTTAGAAAATAATTTGTATATCATTTTAGAGCATTGTTAAGCATTTATGCATGTGTATGAGAATAAAGTATGTCTAGTCACTGTTTGTTGCTATCATATAAAGATATCATTCCACATATAGTTCATTGCCTTAAGTCATCCTACTTGGAAAATACACTTGAGCTGGAGATTTGCAAACAATGTATGGGAAGTAATCTCAAGGACACCTTTGGAAGATAAGGAAAAAGGGTTGGCCAGGTGAAGAAGTTAAACTGCAGTGCTAAGAACCCTAGTACCCAGGTTCTTCTTGGGAAGTTTAAGGATTCCCTATACTTTTGTCCTAACTAAACCTAATCTGCTAATTTTCTACAGGAGTTTTCTTGGGGATTAGATCAATATTCACTTCCTTTAGGTAAACAGTGTGTGAACAAATCAGAGTTCATATTCTGAGCCATATGAATCATGATTTTTTTGTATCCCCCATCCCATCTCCTGCTTCTTTACTGTAGTTTTTGGTATTGCTTTTTAAATATTATTCAAGAAAAAATTGAGCTTGGAGCATAGCTCAGATGGTAGAGGACTTGCCATAATTCCCTAGGTTTGAATTTCAGCACTGTATAAAACTAGGTATCATGGTACACTATAGCATGGTAGAGGACTTGCCATAATTCCCTAGGTTTGAATTTCAGCACTGTATAAAACTAGGTGTCATGGTACACTATAGCAATCAGGGAGGTGGCATCAAGAACCTGAGGAGTTCAAGGTCATCTTCCGGTATTCAGAGCGTTGAAGGCCAGCCTGGAGTACATGGAAGCCTGTTTCAACAATAACAAAAATACTCCCTACATATTGGTTACTGCTGCAATGATACTGTATCAAAAAGAGCAAGCCAAACTCAAAGGCTTGCAGAAACATTCTGCTCTAGGATCTGAGTCAAATACAGATCTACTTATTTGACCTGAACTTGCTAGGTGGCTCTACTTCAGAGTATGGGTGAGGTTCAGATTTAGTCTGTATGCACCATTCTACTTAAGACATGCTTTCTTCATCACATGGCAGGACCAGGCCAAATTAAAAAACAAACATGTATAAAGCTCTCACTCACCTGATGGCTACTAGTACTATTTGGTTAAGGCAAGCTACATGGTCAAATCCAACATTATGAGACCGGTGATTCATGTCTCACCTATAATGTGAGTGGAAACTTTCTTGACACTAACTCAAATTATCATAAATGCATCCATTCAGGTTTATGGATACAAACTCAGTCACCTGGATGCAAATGATAAATTGAAAATATTCTATCTATCTCTGCCTGCTGCCTGGGGATCAGAATGTAAAGCTCTCAGCTACTGTTCTCACACCTTGCCTGTCTGCTTCTTGACATGATGATGATGGACTAACCCTCAAAACTGCGACCAAGGACCCAGTTTAATGTTTTCTTTTGTAAGACTTGCCTTGCTCATGGTGTTTCTTAAAAGCAATGAAACAATAGCTGAGACTTTGCCTTCACTCTGTCTTGGATTCCCGGCTCCCAGCTATCTTATGAGATGATTTTATTCCTCTTAGAATTTTTGCTAATGTGTTGGGTCCACGATGATCATTCGTCTGAAACTCGCTGTACTTCCCTCACTGTTTTTATCCTTCTTTTCTTGTTCCTAGAAGAACATCTCCTACCTTACTTATATGTACTCTTCATTGTCCTCCTTTGCTAAAGTCTAAGTTCTGTGATAATTAATTTTGACCTCTTTCTCACACACTCCAAATTCCTGGTAATCTGTAACATATGCTTGGCAATCAATAGCAATTCTGAGTTAATAAGATATAGAAGAAGGATCAAGAAGTATACTTTAAGTTTCTGAGAATTAAAGTATGACCAAATTGATCTTAGAGGCAGCCTTTTAGAAAAACTAAGTCAGGTCATACACTTCTTGTGCCACCTTAAAATGCCGTCTTATTCACAATGCATGCATGCTTCACACTGAAGGTGAATTAATGATTTCTTATTCATACACAAATGCCTTCAAATTGGTTTATCCTACACCATTAAAAAAAGAATGAATCCTGCTTTTGTTTATATAGCACATGCCCAGTAAAGCTAGTGTGGTTAAAATTCAACATCATCTATTCAATACAGTTTAAAAACACACAAAGGTATAGAAATTATTAAAGGCTCACACAAACTTTTTCAAATCCCTTAGGCATTCATTACAGAGGGAACACTTACAAACACAGAAGGAATCTGCTCTCAGTGTTTATAGTAAATAAGTAAATGAAGTTTATTGATTATTTTGAAAATTACTAACTCCCTTCTGACCTGTTTTTTGTAACTGTCCTCTTCGACCTTGGATGTGCTACTCTTGCTTAATGTGGCACCTTCTCTGAGATTTTTGTGAGATATAATGTCTTTTTTGTCCATATTTCTTTGTTTTAACACAATCATTGAAATACTGCCTAATTTAGATTATCGGTATCTTTCTGACATCATTATTTTTACTCACAGAAAATAAAATTTGTACAAAGAAACAAAACTTAAAATGTATGTTAATTAAAAATAATAAGATACATTCATCATCTATCTTTTCATCTTAGTGACAACTTCCCTAACTGTCAACATCATTGATACTAAAATCTGCCAGGCCAGTTGTGGTGAGATACCTGGAGGAGAACTTTCCAAGTACTGACTCCATGAAATCTTCCTTTAGAGTCTGGTGCTGAGTCATGCTCTTCCCCTTCAGCAGAGGGACGAAATGAAAACAGCTGAAGCCTGCAGAATGCTTACTGTCCGTGTGGAAGTTTTCTATTCTCCCTTCCCCTTGATTTCCACGCTGTCAATCCTTTCTTTAATGCATCAGAACTAGCTGTATTTTGGTTCCACAGAATCAGTGATATGGTTTCATCCATCATTCCTTCTGGGTCACCAGTTACCTCTTTTCATTTTATTCTGTCTGTGAGCTATGATTCAATTGATAAATGCTTGATTTCTTAAAGTTTGCTAGAGTTCTCTAAACATGACCTCCCAGGTTCTTGACTGGATCCTTTTATTTGTATGGTCCTAAATAGAAATATCGTAGGCTTGTGGTCAACTTTCCCATTTGTTCTCTTCATAGTGCCCTTCACTTTATGAAATAAGCCATTTCATGGCATGATAGACAACCTATATTACAGATGTATGATAAACTATTATAAACCCAGTTCATAGATAATAAAAATATGTTTCAAGTGACTCAAAAGTCACTCAAGTAAACAGCTGAGGTGGGACAGACAGCAATATAGTACAAACAAAATAGTACACTGTTGGTGTGTGTTCAGTAACTGGGCTCTTCCTGGGTTCATAGGCATAGGTGATCACCAGCTATTTTGAATAAGCTTCTAATTTTAAAGCATTTAAAATTTTTTAAAAAATAAACAAGAATATTCAGGCATATCTTTAATCTCACAATGATCTTTGCAAACATGAAAATATTCCTACTTGCCTCAATTAATAACACAATTTGATGAGCAAGCAATTTGAAAAACAAATAGGATTGCAGGGGACTAGTTGCAGATTTTTTTGGGTGTTGGTTTGTGATTTTGTAATAATTCAGTCTAGGGATAAAAAATTATATCCACAAGTGATTATTTTATGCTAAAGTTTTGATTATATTTCTTGCATATTTATGTCTGTGTTGCATATTTTAACTATTATAACAATTAGTGCTCTGGAAAAAAAAAGGTACAAATTTAATGTAAGTTAGCATTCGTTTTCCTGGAACAAATGATGAGAAATTTAGTTCCTGGGTCATTTTGTAAGTATACATTTAATTATTTCAGCAGACTACAATTATTTTTTTCAGCATGGTTGTATCATTTTATATATGGCAGCTAATATTTTCATGATTTAGAAAATAACGCTGTCCTAAGAGATATACATTGCCCAAATAATTAGTAATGCTGAACACATTTTATATACTTGTTGCCTTTTTATACCTTCTCAATAAATGTTTTTATTACTTCGGCTTATTTTCAGATTGGAATTGATTTCTTTAACCTTGGTAAATTCTTTGTATCTCCCAGAGATGCAGAACAAATATGGTTCTCCCAGTCTGTAACCTGTCCTTTCATTCTCTGAACAATGTCTGTCACAGAAAAAAGGTTTTTAATTTTGATATAGCTATTTATTAACTTTTGCTTTTATGAATCTTGTTCAACGTATGTTGTCTAACAGTTATGAGCTCTCAGCTTTGAGGTTCTCACTTGTTATCTTATGAAAGTTTCAGTTTGTGCTTTATATAAATCCACCATGTTCATCCTGATATGTTTTTCTGTAGGGTTTGAACTTCACATTTCTTGAGCTCTTGAGAACAGTCCTGCAATTATCTCTATGGAAGGACTTAAAGCCCTGTAGGTCTAGTCTAAGGCTGGTATAGGTGGATTATATACTAGTTTTATTTTTAACGTTTGTGAAGTCTCTGTGCTTATTTATATAATATTTTCACTGGCCTATAACCCATGTATATAACATATATATTTATATGTATATATGTGTGTACCTAGATTCTGTATGTGGCATACATATATGTGGTGTGTGTGTGTGTGTGTGTGTGTCTGTATGTGTGTCTGTGTGTGTGTGTGTGTGTGTGTGACAAGAAAGTAGAAGGAAGACTATGGAAGAATGTGGCTTAAAAGGAAAGAGGAGAAACAAAATAGTACACTGCTGGTAAATAAATTCAATAGGTGATACCTACATATAATGAACTTTTACTGAGTCATAAAACAAATAAAATCATCACATTTGATATAAAATGGATGGAACTAGAAACCATTATGTTAACTTAAATGAGTCAGACTCAGAAAACCACACATTTTTCTTTCATATATGTATCTTAGGCTTTAATTTTATATAATTTTGTATGTATGTATGTCTTTGTGTGGAACAGGAATAATGATGTAAGAAAATGATTCATGAGAAAAGAGGACCTCAAGGACCTGAGAAAAGGGAAGGTAATAGAATACAGAAAGCAAGAAGGGGATAAGGAGCAGGAAGTGGCCCAACATGAGGGATGAGGACCAAAAAAAAAAAAAAATAGACAAAAATTTCATCATGAAATTCATTCTTGTATATGTAAATTTTAAAAATTAATTAAAATAATCTAATAGACTAGCTTCCTTAATGTAGGTGGGCCTTACCCCAAAGACTCAAAGAAACAGAAGACTGAGTTCCCTAGATCAAAACATTCTTTTCCTGACTCAATGGCCTTTGGACTTGAACTGCAGCCATCCTATACTTTTCACGGAAAATAGGTGTCTCTGTCCTGGATAAGGACTAAAGACAGCCCACGGAAAAGACTTCACTCAAGACAAGCTGAGAGAAGCAGGGAGTCTATGGGGTTACTTGCAGGAATATGGAGGAGGGGTTACCTATAGATGACTCAAAACCCCAAATCACCAAGGAGCCCAGTATGCCAGCATGGGGAAGAACACACACAGGCTTGCCCTTGTGACTCCCTGAATGATCTGTATGCAAACAGCTCATGCTAGTCGGTCTCCTTTCCCCAGTAAAGGCTTCTGTAATGATAGAGAAGATACTATACCACTCATCTTCTTGATGTCCTGAAGTTGTGTTTCCTCCTAAGTCTTCCTCCTCTCAGGGGGAGGGAGGTTTATTTTAGTTCAGAAGAACCAATTGACAGCCTAATTATGCAAGACAACTCTTTAAAATATCGATTTTATTATTTAATCTATAATATTTAATATTAAATATCTAATATATGGGGATGTAGCTCAACATTAGAGCACTAGCCTTCTATACAAAAGGCCTCAACACTACACAAAAAGTAATATATTTACTTACCTATCCAATCTATCAGCCATCCAATTACTTATTTCCTAGAAAACTTTAAAGTGGACTATATTAACTTATAAGTATTATATAAATTACTAGGTCTCTTTAGTTGATGTTTTACCAATTAACAAAGTGAGGAAACCATACCTGCCTTCATATCTCTTTGCCTTCTGTCATTGATATTATAATCCTTTAAATTTTTAATTTTTATTATATCAATTAATTAATAATTAATTACTTTGGGGGTGCATCTGTGGAGGTCTGCAGACAACTTGTAGAAGTAAGTTCTCTTATTTTCCAGCATATAGGTGACAGGAATTAAAAACAACTCAGGGCATCAGCCATGGCAAACAGGCACTCTTACACATCTCTCATGCACTCTTGCCTCTCCCCTTTCTTTCTCACTGCTCTTATAGAGGGTTCAAGCCCAGACCTTGTATATTTTAGGCAAGAACTCTACTATTGAACTGTACCTCCAGGCCCAATACGATTGTCTAAAACATCTCCTCTGTGTGGATCAAGAAACATATCCATTACTAAATGTAACATGTTTTAGCTCAGTTTTGTGTTTTTATTTCTTTTTTATTAAGATTTGTGTGTGTTTATGCTTGTGCATGTATGTTTGTATGAATGTGTGCGTGTGCCTGCATGAGTGTATGTATGCCATGTGTGAGAGTGCCTGAGGAGACCAGAAGATGGGCTGTAGACACACAGGAACTGGGTTGCAGTTGTTTGTGAGCCTGGCTGGTGTGGGTGCTGGGAAGCGAACCCAGTCCTCTGCCAAGAGCAGTAATCTTTTAACCACTGAGTCATCTCTCCAGCTCGAAAAGATTTTTGTTGTTGTTTTGTTGGTTTGTATGTGTTTGTTTGTTTTGCGTGTGTGTTGTAATTTCTTCATGATATTCTAAGACTCTTAACTCACTTGTACAGATTTCTTTGTGACAATTTCCTTTGATGCTCTCCTAGGAATGATCGCTCGGCAAACCCACTCAGCTCCCTTCAGCCAGTGTCCTGATTTCCCCTCCCTCCCTCAAGGGTGTTATCCTAGATGTGAAATCTGAGCTGGCAATTTTCTTTTTTCAGTATTTGTCCAGCATTGTCCTATTGGCTCTTGGCTTCCATAATTTCTAGTTGGAGATCCACTATAACTGAATCATTTTCAGGCTGTGTATCATTTATCACTGGTATTCTCAAATTCTCCTTTGTAGCTTGTAAAAGTCCAGTCCAGACGTGTCTAAGTGTGGATTTCTTCGCGTTTACCTGTTTCTTAAATTTGGCTGTTTTAGCTTTTTTTCTTTTCTGGCTGTAAGCTGCCGTTCTGGTATGTTTTGAACGTTCGCTTGTACCCGAAAGTTCTTTGACTGTTACATCTCCATCTTTTCGTTCAGTGGCCCTAACACGGACATTAATAGTTTATCACCCCTGGAATTCTCATAATTTCTTGTCTTTGTTTCCTTCCTTTTCGGATTACTCAGACTTATTTCTCTGTCTTGAAGTTCAATTATTTTTTCCCTTGCTTTCTCCAATTTTCTGTTGAATCCATTTTCTAGTTTTAAAAAATTGGGGAGCTATATTTGTTAGTTCTAAAATTTTCCTTTGTTTCTTTTAATTTTTCTTCTATGAATTCATCTTTTAAATATTTTTTAATTTTTCATTCATTTTAAGTGTGTTCTGTTGCTTACTGTGGGGCTCTTATAGTTGCTGTTTTTAAATTCTTATCAGATAATTCAAACATTTCTTGTATGTCAGTTTCAATTTGATCGGTTTCTTGCCACATTCAGATTGAGGTCTTTCTGGTACACTATGTAAAATTTTTATTGTTATTACGCAATGAGACTGCATCTTATTTATATTTTTATGTTATCGGGCCTTCTATAATATTGCTTTGACGCTTGAAGGGCTCCTTTGCTCTTTTGACACGATTCATCACGTTACGTCTAGATTCTCCACTCAGCTTCCACTACTACTCAGATGGGGAGGGTTTTCTCATCACTCCTGGGTGGGAATGGGAAGTCAGGGTCCTCACCAGGCCTTTCTGACGCCCCTGGGTAGGAGGAGGAAGCCAACTTCATTACTTCCCATATGGCCCCTGCTGAGTAACGCAGAGCACAGCCTCTTCTGCTGAATCTCCAGAGTCTCCAGGCAAAGAGCAGAGTTCACTTCTCATGATAAGGATACGGTGGAAATCCAATCCGCCTGCTACTCCACGTGCTCAGGGAGGGCTGAGAGGAGCTCTTTACCAGGCAGAGGGAAAGTCAGAAAGTTCCAGCCTTCCATCAGCTGGTAGGGAGTCAGACTGGTTGTTACAGCCCGACAGAGGTAAAGCCAGGACTCTATGCCCAGCAGATCTTGCTGGAAGGATGAGAATGGGGCTCCCCCAAACCGCTGGCACCCTTGTGGTGTTTGCCTGGATTATTTACAAGCTTTCCGCTGTTTAACTATGTTGTTCTTGATAGCAAGAATAGCAATGAAGCTATTCTTGGGAGATTTTTTTTTTTATTTTCTAAAACATTGGCAAATGGATTGCCGGCTTTCTCAGAATCCATCTTTTCTTCTCAGAATATTTACTTTCATGGGTTTATTTACCTGTGATAACACGAGCTGACATGAAATGGGAAATTCCAGAAATAAGCAAAGCGGAGTTTTTTAATATAATTTTTAAAAAGATTTATATTTTTATTATGTATATGTTGGGGAGGTTCCTTTGGAGGTCAGAGGCTCTGATTAATTTCCCTGGAGTGGGTTGATGTGGGTGATAGGAACTTAACTTGAGTCTTCTACAAGAGCAGTTTCACTCTTAATTATTGAGCCACTCTAAATTTAATATTTATCAATGTATAGATATAAAATGTACATACTTATTATATGGGTTGGGGCACACCAGCCCCCAGAACTTTTTCACTGAACGTTTTCATTTATTTAATATATGAGCTTGGGGCCATGGCTCATGTGTGGAGGTCAGAGAACAACTTTGGGGAACTGGTTCTCTCCTACTACAGGGATGTTAGGGATTGAACTTGGGGCATCACATGCTGCTGAGCCATTTTTTATTAAGTGACAGGATCCAGTTATGTTGCCCAGGAACCTTCCTGCCTAGCTGGACTGCAGACATGTGCCTCTCTACCAACTCATTTTAATTGTTTAATATTGATAGATTGTGATATGGTGACATCTTGCACAGCCTACCTAGGATATGAATCAGATCCATGTTGTATATATCCGTTATACACTTACAATCCACAGACTGCCCTAGCATCACAGCACTGGTACTCAACTGATCCTTATTTTACACAACAATGGCGGCAAAGCACAGGAATAGCAGCAATTCTGATCTCTGATTGTGAAGCCAACAAATGCTTCAAATGCAAGGTGAGAGACCATATTGACATAACTTTTATTGCAGTGTATTATTATAGTTTTTTAATTTTATTGTGGCTGTTATTTTCTTACTGAATCTAACATATAAACTAATCTTTAACATACATATGTACAAGAAAAAAAACAGTATATATAGTGTTCGGTGCTGGTCTTGACCTCTTTTAGATTTTTTTTTTTAACACAATATTCATAAAGTAAAGAATTACTCTAAGAGGCAAAAAATAAATAAATAAGTAACTCAGAAAACTATTTTCTATGTCATTTCTGGAGTATAGAGCACCTCCCTGGTCCGATTTCTTCTGTGCTTTTCAGAACTTTTGTTGTTCTTTTAAGTATGATTTTATATTATTGTAGTCAATAGGAAGAATTGGAAACATACGTTTACTTCATCTTCCGGGAAGCAGATGTCTTCTGTTTGGAATTTTAAAACACTGAACTGTATCATAGAGTCGTACAAAGGCTTTGCTCAGCACAGTCTGAAGATGCTGAAACCAACACCCAATCCCTCAGAGGAGGAATGTGCTTGCAGAATATATTTCTAAAAGGCTAATTAAGTTAAACTAACAGGATGATGACACTTCCTGATACAGTGCAACAAGTTCTTATAAAGGAAGACTTGAACACAACTGAACAGAATGGCCATGTGAAGATGCAGGAAAAAGATGACTGTCTCCAAGCCAGGAGAGGGCTTGTTCTCAACAGAAGCCGACCTTTTCCATACCTTTATCTTAGATTTTTTTTTGCCTCTAGAAACAAAATGCTATTTTTTTAAGTCATCTAATTTTTAGTACTTCGTTATTGCTACCTCAATAAAGAGAGACAGAACCACAAAATTACAGCAAGATATTTTGTTTAATGTTAGGGGGAAAGTTCTCCATGATAAAAGTTTTGTTACTCACTTTTTTCTTTCATTTTCCTTTTACCTAGACTAAAAATTCACAATTGTAGCAGCCAGCATATGTTCCGAAAAATAATTACATTTCTCTGAGAGAGGTACTCTTAAAAAGTATTTAAAAGTAAAATAATCTGGAGATTCATCTGTTTTCCAATCTGTTCCATAGCATACTGACTAAAGTCTCTTAATGTGTGAGGGAAATACCTGTCTGATACAAAGATGGACAGTTCCAGAAAAGAATCCAATCTGGCGGAAAATGTGCTTGTAGTGATGTGTCCACAGAATTGAGACTGAACATGAGATTTGGAAACAGAAGAGTAGGAGAGATAAGGAAGAAGAGAATGTAAGAAAAGAGAGAGACATACGGTGGAAAGATGCAGTGTGGGAAAATAAAAAAGAAAAAGGCAAAAATCCCTTCTCTTGTTTATTCAATATTACTGGCAGACTTCCATAGAATTCTTTCAGGAGGGAAATGTTTTGGAGGAAAAGGACAATGATATGCAAAATGAAAGAATGTTGTTAATGTTTATGCAGTAATAGTGTTTCCTCAGTTCCTTTGCAGAGGTGTTCGTGACAATCATACGGAGTAAAATAAGACAGTAGAAGAGGATCATTATCGAACATGATAACCTTTCAAAACTTGTGATGCATAAGACATCAGGCAGAGACTTTTCTTCTCAGTTCTCAGCATCAGAAATGGCGAACCATCTAAAAAACTATGCACATTATTCTGTTGGTGTGGGCAACCGCTTTGTCTGCTCAGGTTCCTCCGGGGCAGGAA
The DNA here is from genome assembly GCA_033318265.1 of Phyllotis vaccarum. Lineage (NCBI taxonomy): Eukaryota > Metazoa > Chordata > Mammalia > Rodentia > Cricetidae > Phyllotis > Phyllotis vaccarum. The sequence continues at coordinate 11,849,329 of JARWLC010000012.1, read as the reverse complement.
CTAAGAAATGAGTGGATCTAGAAAGAGCAGGATTAAGAGCTAGGATCCTGATTAAGAAGATATCTGTTAATAGTGGAGTCCTTCTCTTCATCTTGGAGCTACTGTAATAAGTTCTGGAAGATGAGATAAACTCAAGACCCACATTAAACCAAATACAGATGCCAGACATGTCATGAGAAACTAGTGGTGGAAAGGGAGTGTGTAGGTTTGAGGTTTATTATAGACAACTGGAAACCTGAATGAGTACTTTCTGGAGAGAAAACTCCAGACATAAAGGAGCTTCATTCAAAATTTAGTATCGCTCAGTAGAAACTTAAATTCTCTCTTGATCTTATCTTGTCTTCAGAAGTGATCTGAGATGAAAATGGGGAAGGGAGGCTGCAGACAGGTGCTCCTATCCCATCACCCAAGTCATCAGGCTTTCTAGGCTGTGGTCTCTATTTCAAGTCTAGCACCATTCTGCCATGACAACCTAAGAAAGGCAACTAGAATGCTTCTCTGTTTTGTTATTGTCTATTTGTTCAATGCCAGATAGTTCTTCAAAATACTGCAAAGGAATAAACAGAGAACTGAATTTGATAATTCAGCTTTCTGCTGCCAAGATACATATTAAATATGTTTGCAAAATGTGAAAGAATTTCTGTTTGAGGGAAACTATAGCTATTTTTTTATTTCATAAACATGTTATTTGTATTGCATGTTTATTGTTATTCTTAACTTGACCAATGAACTTTTTAAATTTCTTTTTTAGCTTTTAATACTGCAAATTTATACATATAAATAAATATATAAATACAATCCACATGAATAAAAATTCTGATTTTTTTTTATTTTTTTAAAAATTTTTTTTTATTTATTTATTTTTTTTTTATTTTTTTTTTTTAACACAGGGTTTCTCTGTGTAGCCCTGACAGTCTTAGAATTTGCTTTGTAGGCTAGGCTGCCTCGAACTCAAAAGATCTGCCTGCTTCTGTCTCCCAAGTGCTGGAATTAAAAGCATGTGCCTCCACATCAGACCTTAAGAAAACATTTAAAGGCACTGATTCCCAGGCCCTGTCCCTTCAGTGAACAAGCTGAAGGGGTTTTTTGTTTTTGTTTTTTTTTCTGTGTTGAGAATCAAACCCAGGTCTTCACAATGGCTTGTGCGAAGATGATCTACCACAGAGCTACAGGCTAGACTCACAGGCACGCTTTTAAAGGTAATTTGTTAAGCTGGCATACAAGTGCTGGATTTCACTGTGGCATATATACACACACACAAACACAACTTTAAAACTACGTTCCTCGTATGACAGAAACATGAAGTATTTGTATTTTTTTAGTCTAGCTTATTTTGCTTGACATAGTAATCTCTGTTTCTATACATTTTCCTGAAAAGGTCATGAATTGTTTTTCTTTTAATCTGAACAAAAGTCCATTGTATGCATATATGTATGTACCATATTTTCTTTATTCATCTATCTAGGCTGGCTCTATTTTTTAGCTATTGTGAGGAATGCAGAAAAGACTATGAATGTGAAGGTATCTCTATAGAATGTCGGCCTGGAGTCCTTCAGGGTATGTATGTATGTATGTATGTATGTATGTATGTATGTATGTGTGTGTGTGTGTATGTATGTATGTGTGTATATGTATGTATGTATGTGTGTGTATGTATGTATGTATGTGTGTGTATATGTATGTATGTGTGTGTATGTATGTATGTGTAAATGTATGTATGTATGTATGTGTGTGTGTATGTATGTATGTATATGTGTTTGCATGTATGTATGTGTGTGTATGTATGTATGTGTGTGTATATGTATGTATGTATGTGTGTGTGTGCATGTACGTATGCATGTGTGTATATATGTTTGTATGTATGTGTGTGTATGTATGTATGTGTGTGTATGTATGTATGTGTGTATATGTATGTATGTATGTATGTATGTGTGTGTATGTATGTATGTATATGTTTGTATGTATGTATGTATGTATGTGTGTGTGTATGTATGCATGCATACCTGTTTTGACTAATCTTGGTTGTCAAATTGACTGCATCAACTAAAACACAAGCTTCTGGGAATTTCTATAAAGGATTTTTTGATCAGATTGTTTGAAGCAAGAAAACCCAACCTACGTGTGGGTGGCACTTTCTGGTGCAGCCCAGATAAAAAGATGAAAAAAGGAAACTACTTTTTCTCTTGCCCTCACTCTTACTGGCAAGTTCATCTCTCCGGCTGCTGAAGCATTACTTCAAAAATAGTAGAATCTCCTGCTCCCAGTGTAGGTGATGGCCAGCAGTTCTAAAGGAAACCTCTAGACCTTCAGAGCCAGACTATAAATTGCTGAGATATCCAGCTTTATGGAATAAGCAGCCACTAGATTTTTGGTCTCTCCAGTGTTAGACAGCCATTGTTGAACTACACAGACCACATCCTATAAGCCAATGTAACAAATTCACTACACACACACACACACACACACACACACACACACACACACACACACACACACGGGGGGGGGGGGGGGGCAGGGGGAGAGTGGAGTTTCTTGGTCCCAGGGGCCAGAGGTCCAGACACACAGACCTACAGCCCCAGACCCTTTAGCCACCCGCTGCTGTTCAGACCGCCAAAATAACTCAGACGCTTATATTAAGTTTATGCTGTTTGGCCTATGGCTCAGGCACATTGCTAGCTAGCTCTTACATCTTAAATCAACCCATTTCTATTAATCTGTCTGCCATGTGGCCCGTGGCTCACCTGTGTTCCTTACATGTTGCTCCTTTGGGCTTCTGGCTCAGTCTCCCTGACTCAACCCTACTTTTACCTATGTTGTGATTTCCCCTCCTACTTTTTCTATGGTGCCTGTCATGGGCCAAAACAGCTCCTTTATTTAAAGATTGATATTTATTCACAGCATACAGAAAGGCATTCCCACATCAGGAGAGAAAAAGGGAGAGAGAGAGAGAGAGAGAGAGAGAGAGAGAGAGAGAGAGAGGGAGGGAGGGAGGGAGGGAGGGAGAGAGGGAGGGAGGGAGGGAGGGAGGGAGGGAGGGAGGGAGGGAGAGAGAGAGAGAGAGAGAGAGAGAGAGAGAGAGAGAGAGAGAGAGAGAGAGAGAGAGAGAGAGAGAGAGAGAGTTCTGTTATTCTGAGATTCCCAAATAATACAGTTGGAAAGAATTTTTTCCCATTCCTTGGGCTGTCTCTTGATACTCATGAATGCAGCTTTTTCACTCATGCAATCAGTCATTTCTAGAATTATTCCCTACGCCATTGCAATCTTTTCCAGAAAGTCTATCCCTGTGCCTGTATATTGATGTCTTTTACCTATGTTTTCCTCTAGCAGCTCGAATGTTTCCAGTCTTACTTGAGGTCTTTGATCCTTTTTAAATTGATTTTTGTGCAGGGTGAGAAGTATGCATATATAATTTTGTCCTTTGACATGGAGAAATCTAACTTTCTCAGCACCATTTGATAAAGAGACAGTCTTTCTCCAGTGTGTGCTTATGACAACTTTGTTTTAAAAAGTCAAGTGGTAGTACCTATATATATTTATTTATTTCTGGTTCTTCTATTTCTTCCATTTCCTCTACATGTTAGTTTGTATGACACGATCATGCCTTGTTGTTACTATGGATATGCGATACAATTTGAGATCACATATCAGACCTTTTTGCTGAAGGTTGTCGACATCATTCAGAGTCTTTTGTGTCTCCGTATCAACTGTAGGACTGGTTCTTCTAGTTTTGTAAAGAATGTCATTGGAATTTTGATAAACCATGCATTGATTCTATAGATAGCATTTAGTGATATCACTATCTTTACAATATTAATTCTGCTATAAACATAGAAACTCCTTATCTTCTAGTGTCTTGTTCAGTTTCTTTCTTTGGTGTCTGAAAATTCTCATTTCCTTTGTTAAGCTTATCCCTAGGCAAGTTTCCCCCCCCCTGGCAGCTATTATGAGTTTCTTCCTTCCTTCCTTCCTTCTTTCTTTCTTTCTTTATCTTTTTTTTTTTTTTGTAAACTCAAGTTAGTATACAGGAAAACTACCAACTTTGGTATGTTCATTTTTGCAGTCTGCTGCTTTGCTAAATATGACTATTTCCTCTAAGGAATTTTCTGTTGGGCAAGCAGACTCTTGAGAGCAGAAGGCTGAATGGAATTACAACCTCTGGAGTCAGTCACATCCTGACAAGACAGTCCCTAGTGTAAGAATAATGTCAAGTGGCGCTGGAATCTTTTACAGTTCACACCCATTTTAAAGCCCAAATGTCTTAAATAAATTTCAGATCATTCTGTTAAGTAAATTTTGTTTCACTTGGCCAACTTTAATCTCTATTGGCTACAATAAAATCATGCTAATGTACACATTATTAATATTCCTTTTTCTTTAAGTCTGATATTCCCTCTCCAATAAATATGACTCTCAAAGATTTTTATTTTTAATTTAGGCTTTATTGTAAATTTCTATGCACACATTGGTAACAACAAGAAACTCTTTAACAAGTAGGAAGTATAATTATGAACTGTTTTTCCCTCTCTGGTCTCCTTTAAGCAAGTAATAAATTGTGAGTACCTGAAGCCCTGACTACATGTTGAAAACTGTCATCTAAGGTCTTCTTAGCACTGTACATCACAATTACAGTGTTTATGGCATTTTGTCTTCAAAAGATGGAGTACACATCAGTAGAATAATCTACACAACAAGTATATGTATTGCTGGAAATAGTTTTAGCCACATTCTAGAAGTTAAATCTCTTCCATCATTTCCTTGAGGGAATGGACATGAAAGAATCTTAGCTATAAATTTCACACCACCCATGGCTCCCTGAGAAAACATAGATTTGTAGTGTCTATATAGAAGGAATTTGAAAGCAAAAAATGTGTTGGGAAATTTTCTGTAAATACTGACTTATCCTATAAAACATAATTCATCTGGCAAATTTATTTTACTTCCTTCTACTATCAATTTTTTATTTATTATTTTGATATTATTATCTAGTTTATTTTCATCTGTTTTTGGAGGAATATGTTTCTTTGGGATTTTTATTTACTGTCTTTGGTATGTCTGCATGTGTGGGCAGGCGTTCCTGTGGGTGGGTGGGTGGGGTGTGTGTACTCAGAATTGAAACATTCAAAATAGCTACATTTTGTGAAGAAACAATCCTGTTCTACATAGCATTTGTAAAACTGTCTCTGAAGGAATTGCACTCAGCTAGGGGCATATCATATTTTAGAAAATGTTTTTAAATTTGGAAAACCTAGCCAAAGCCAAATGTTTGACAGGTACATTTGGAGTGTTTAGCCTAAATAAATGTGAACTAACAAGCACAATTATTGCTATTTTCAAATATTTGAGCAACAAAGTTGTTAGACCTTATTGGAGAAAAGGCACAGAAATAATTAGTTTTCTTTTCTAAAAGCTTTAGAGAATTTTCCCCTAGAAAGTTACAGTACAAGAGAGACATGCCATAGACAGGTAAGCTTCCTGCTAATCCTGAGACACTTTGACTCTGTAATTCTTCTTCCTTGTAATTTAGATAACTTCTCATTTGGATCTGAAACACTGACTGGGTTGATGGGTGTAACCATTTGCAGCATACAAAATGATTTTGTGCTAAAAGTTAAGAATGATCTTCAAGATAAAAGAAATTTAAGTAATCATCATCATCTCTCTCTCTCTCTCTCTCTCTCTCTCTCTCTCTCTCTCTCTCTCTCTCTCTCTCTCTCTCTCTCTCTCTCTCTCTCTCTCTCTCTCTAACAGAAGAGTTGTTTGTCAGTTTATTAATGCTAGAGGAACAGCCCTTTGTGGAAAGGAAGGGCATGGCATCTGGTATGAGTCTGTCTTGGTTACTGATCTATTTCTGTGATTGACACCATGACCAAAGCAACTTATAAAATAAGCAAGCTTTTAATTGGCCTTACTGTGTCAAGGGGGATGGGTCAGAGTTTATGATGGTGGAGCAAAGGAAGATGGCAGGAGTAGATAGGAGCTGAAATTCACATCTTTATCTGATCTGGAAGCAGGAGGCAGTGAGAGATAATTCAAGTAGTGTTGGTCCTCTGACAAGTGCCATACTTCCTTCCTCCAGCAAAGCCTTCCTCCTCATTCTCCTCATATAGTTCCAACACCCAGGGGCAACTACTCAAGCATGAGACAAGGGTTGTGCAACCTTTGTCCACTGGAGACTCTGTGGTGGTGGCAAGAGCTTGAGCCTGCCTCTCTTCCCATGTTCCCATCAGGAAGCAGAGAACAGAACTGAAAATGTGGTTGAGGTATATATAGCCCATAAGGACTCATTCTCAGGACTCCCCTCTCCAACAACCAGGCCAAACAACCTACCAAATCAGTATCACCACCCAGGTGTAGGTGTTCAAATAAGTCATCCTCTTTTTCATTGTGTAAAAAACACAGTAATGCTTTCCTTCGGGATTTAAGAATATGAGGAGATATGCACAGAATAAATAAAGCAAATTAACTTTTAAATTTAAGATGCAGCACTAACATTTTGTGAAGGATAAATGGGTTTTCCTCTTAACTAAAAACTAGGGCTTTAGATAGAGTTCAGGAAAGAAAAGAATGTCATTTTCAATATGTTTTATAAAGAGTAAGTTGAGTAGCTAATAGGGAAGGAAAATTAAACAGAAATAATGGAGAAATGGGGAGAACAGCTTATCAGGAAATGGAACACAGAAAATGCCCCCTCTGGGCTGATGGAGCTCTCCTGTGAGCATGGAACCGAGCAGGACTAGCTGGCCAGATAGCAGAATCCACTGACCTGCACATCCTTAAGAAGCTCTGTGGCCAAAGATACTTGATTTTCTTTTTAGTGAAGGAATGTGCTTTCTAAGGTAAATTATGTAGAGTTATATATATGTATATATATATATATATACATATATATATAGTCTGTTACCATCTTCTATACGTTATATATTTTTGTAATAAATGTAGATGTATAATCTAACTTATGGAAAAAGGTATAAAAACTTTTACATTAGTGAATTTACCAATGATTCATTATTATACAGAATTTGAAAATCAATTCTCTGACACTTCATGGAAGGAAACATTTGATAGTACTTTTAATTTTTGACACATACAGGGTTTCCCTTTATAGCCCTGGCTGCCCCCTAACTTGTAACCCTCCTGCTTCCGCCTCGACTGGTCGGATTATATGTTTGTGTTATAGGCCTGCTTCATTTTGTGGTCTTGATAACATGTAAATGCGATTATACGGCTTCCTTATAATCTATTGTCATATTTATTAGAGAAATAAGATGTGGCTTCCTTCTTCAGAGGGATACTATACTATAAGTCACATAAAAATTACCTGCGCAGCATCCCTGTATTTGGAGACCTCAGATACTACTAAGATAAGTTATAATATTATCATCCAGTAAAGTTTAGTTTTCACTCTTCATTCAGGTTTTAGGTATTATATATAAAAAAAAAAACACCATTTTTTTTTGCCTGAATGGGTGGATACAGAGCATTTCCCAATGGTAATTTTAAACATTAAATGTTTTTATTTAGATAACAAAGGAGAAAACTGAAGAAACATTTAAGTTAATTTTAATAAATCCCCTCTAGCAAAATGAAAAAAAAATCAATTGAAGTATATCTAAATTTATTAGGGTTATTTAGGAAATTAATTAAATTGACCAATAGTATAAAAACACTTTTAAATAGCAGATAAAGTGTTTTTTTTTAAGAGTCAGATAAAGTTTTACCTCTTTCTGTAATGATAAAGGAAACAACAGGCAAATTAGAGGAAGGAAATGAGATGAAATTAAGTGTTTAGCCAATACCAATTGGCTTGCAGGCTTTTTTTTTTTTTTTTCTTTTTCTTTTTTAGGATATAGCCCAATGCTTATCATGTACTGACTAGATTGATTAATCAATGACCTACTTTTAGAACAATATTGTTAAGGCTAAAGGAACTGCTAAGGAAAGTAGAATGAATGTACTCCATGAGGCCAGCCTAATTATCAGTGTTTCATTTGACAAATCTCAAGGCAAGAAAATACCAACAATAAAAGACACAGCATCTTGGAATTAATTGTTATTTACAATTGGATAAAAATCAGCACTAACTGGTGTACTTTCAGACTTGTGCAGAAGTGGAGAATGTGATGGAGATATGAAAACCTGGCCAAAATAATTCTCCTTAAAATCTGCTAAAAGAAACATAAATCTCCAACATTGTTCTCTCTGAGATTTAGCACTCTGGGGAGTCTGAGCTAAATGCATGCAACTTAAGTTAAAAAAAAATGTAGGCAGACAGTTCTGATATGTAATTTGAGAGAAGCAAGCCCTCTCTGCTACCCCAAAATATCTTTACAGTCAGTCTCAGATTTTGCACCCCATAATTATATTCTTTCTCCTCCCTAAAGAGCTTTTGTGTTTAGTTGCCTTCTGGGGCTGGAAAACACTCTTGGGGGAAGCAAATGCATCAATTAACATGTTCAGGAGAATTTGCTACTAAATAAAGAAGTGAGAGATTTGAAGACACAGAGATGGTTGCACTAGAAAATTGTACCGGAGACAAATTTCAGACACTTCTCAGGCATCCCTAAGGCTTTTCAAGTGAATGTACATTATACTGTCAATAATAATAAATGTTTTCAATTTAATACATCTCACAGAGTAGTATGCCAATATGTGTACTTGGATAGCAGATTTGAAATTAATAGTCAAGTGACTCTCAGGTACTTCAAAAAGCCTGTTTTCATTCCTCTGGACTTGGACTGAAATTGTTCATTAGTACTGATAACTTAAATGAAGACTTTGGTCTCGGTGAAATTCTCAAATTCCACTTGAATCTTGTCTTTTTTCTGTTAGTAGTATGAGACAAGTATGGCAGTTCAGAAAGGGAGAGTGTTTTACATGACCTCAAGGAATGCAGATTAGCTAACCCACTCCAGTGCCCTCTTCTAGAAGCCAAAGGCACCTTTTACTGAGGAAAGTTTCTTTCTACTGGTCTTCAGAATCTCAGAAGATTGTATCTATTCCAGGTGCTCACCATCCACTTGGGAGATTGGTATTGGTAGGCATTAGCCATTAGCTCGGAATTAGGCTGAGTTCTTAAGCCTCCTCTGGATTTTTAGGGCAAAGCTTCCAGGCAAGAAGGCAAATCCCAAATCCCATAAGTGAAGAATGTTCCTTTCATTCTGCACAAAGGTTCTTTCCTAAACTTGGCAGAGGTTAAATTCTAGTGACTGGAAGCCTAGTTTGCTCAAGTGGGACTGGTTTATTGCATAGCTGAACGCTCAGGTCCAAGTCTGGTGTCACCAAAAGCTACAACAATAACAACAACATCTAGCATCCACTATTAATATCTTTGGAACTTATCTGATTAAGTTCTATAAATGGTGAAATTCTATGATTTAACAAAGTCTAAAGCATAGAAAAGGTGAAGAAAAAACTCTATCATTTGTTTTCTTTATGAAAGGACTAGGAAGACGCTAATATGTGGACCCCAGAAGCATTAAGGTCAAATTTCATTCAGTATTCTTCAGAGTTTATATCCGTAGTAGTTACTTTTGTTATAACTGTGACTAAAATATCTTACAAATACACTTCAGGAAAAGAGATTTCAGAAGGTTTAGTCTGGAGTACTTGAGGGGTGTACCAAGGTAGAAATCACAGCAGTGGGGGGAAGTTTGTGGTAGAAGAGAGTTTACATCACGGAGGACAGGAAACAGAAAGAGTAGCAGGCAAGGGCCAGGATAATGTTATTCTGGGTACTCATATCTCCAGCTAGTTCTTGTCTTTTAATGTTTTCATGACTCCCAAAAATAGAGCTGCTGGCTAAGAGGGTTAAGCATTGAATATATCAACCTCAGTGGGGATATATCATCTCATTCTATAACATTATCCATTTGTGGGGGTGATTTTAATTCTTTTGTAATTTGGCACTAAGGAGTAGTGTCTTTTATTCTGGACTCTTCACAAATGTCAGAACCTCCTGTTAGAGGAGGAAGTGGGCTTCTTTGACATGAAATATAACAAGCATCTTGTCTCTCTTCAGGACAAAGGTGTATAGGTTTGCTTGCAGTGCATTAAGAAAAATTATTTCTTTGATGATAAGATTCTTCAGCAGGGACCCAAACCTGTTGCACATTCATCATTTTTCTACCATACTCCATTTTCTTTGCAGCTTGGGGGAACAGACATGAAGTTCATGCTGATTTGTACTGTAACTGATACAGTTCTTGATCTACAGTCCAGAAGGCAGATGTCCTCTACCGCTGTCCAGAAGACTGGAATTGAACTCCAATTGTCAGGCTTGGTAAAAAGTACCTTTACCTTCAAAGTCATCTTGTCGGCCTCCTTTCACACTTTTTTGTGTGTGTTTGCTTTCTGTTGTTTTGTTTGAGGTAGGAATTCTGAGTGAAACAGCCATGGAAATTCTGGAAGTTGCATTGCCTGTGCTGTCCTGGAATTCACAGAGATCTGCCTGTCTCTGCCTTCTGAGTGCTTGGATTATAAGGATGTGCCACTACCATCCAGCTTCTTTCACAATTTTACTTTAAAGATTCATTTATTTTTACTATATACGTATTAGTGTTTTGTCCACATGTATGTCTCTGTGAGGGTGCCAGATTCCCTAAAACTAGAGTTACAGACAGTTGTGAGCTGCCATGTGGGTGCTGGGAATTGAACTCAGGCAGGTCTTACAGAAGAGCAACTGGTCAACTCAGTGGTGCTCTTCACCACTGAGCCATCTCTCCAGCTTCTCTTTAAAAGTTTTTAAAAGCTGTAAAAATCCCTTCTTGTATCTTTGAAACAACTTATTTTATTTTAAAATCATGTATGTGTGTATGTTTCTGCACATGAGTGCCAGTACCTAAGGTGATCAGATGTAAACACCGCAGGTATAGATCAACACTCCCTGTGCTGGGATTAAAGGTATAAGTTACCACTGTCTGATCCCTATAGACTGACTGTGGGTAGATCCCTCTGATATCTCTGGCTGTTTTTATCATATTTGAAAATATCCCCACATATAGATTCTTTCAGGGTGCTCAGTTTCAAGCTCCAGAGCTCAGAGAAGACAAACATGAGTCGTCTGTAAAGACTTAAATGGCACAGGCTTTGTACAAGAGCTTTGTTTTGCCATTTGTCAAAAATTTTGATGCCAACATGGCCCGTAACAGTGTGTCATATTTTCACACAATGATTCTTTTTATTCATTTAGGGCTTAGTTAATGATGAGACTAAACTGAATCATCTAATAACGTTAGAAGATAGGCTAAAATGTCTGTTGTAGGAAAAGCAATAATTTCAAAACAATTATCAACTATCTGAGGCCTTTCTTTCTTCCTAGCCAGAAACTAGCATTGTTTTTAGAAATGTCGAGCAACCTTATTTATAGGCAAACAGCAGGGACTAAATCCCCTGAGCAACCTTAAAGGCTCCTCATTTACCTTCTCTTCTTTGGTTATAATTCTATCTGAAGTGGCCCCACAATCATCTCAGCTATCTCTCTTACCATGACAGGGAGCAGGAAAAAAAAAATTTCTCAGCAACCCTTTGAGATGTAACCTGAGAGTCAACAAAAAGATACAAGTGTGGTTAATGCTAAGACAATATATGCCTAGTCTCCCTTGGAGAGGCTGTGCTCAAACATGAGTCATTGTGCTCTCCTGTGGAAATAAACGCCCTGACTTGGTGTGTCATACTTTTGTCTTTTAACCTCATGCTTAAGCCAATATTAAAAACAACTAAATAAATTTTCCACCTCTGTTTCATCATTATCTGACTTGTCCTAAAATCCTTTTTAGCACTGAAACCATGAACCCTGGGGTTGGCCTGAGTGTAGATTCCCTAAAATTTTAGGGGAACTGCTTGAGGCAGAGAGGGTGGCAGTATGAAGATCTGTCCCTATTCTTGAATGGTGAACAAAATCACAGAGTGGCTGCTGAGGAGCATCTTGAAGGATTACAATTGATAAAGTGAAAGTCTAGAGCACCAGGATGCATGAAGGTAGGCTGCTATCTGTCTTAAACAAAATTAGAAGTCTTGTTTAATATTCCTAGTACTTATATGGGACAGGAATGAGGCGCTACCTCAGTCACATATTCAGGCCTTTGGTCTGGTTCACTGCCATTTTAATATGAAATATCTGTTTATAAAAGGAATATTATCCTATATCAGCAACTTTCACAACAAAGGTTGCTAATTGCATTGGGATTCTTATCTCAACTAACAAGCGGCTTCATCAAAACCCTGCGATCAAGAGACTGCTTTTTCTTCCTAGGTCCCCGTCATTTTTCTAGCTTTTATTCTGCTTCACATAATACCTGAAGGTGATAGTAAATTATGGAGATATTTTCAAATATAATAAAAATATTCAGAGATATCAGAGGAATCCACTCACAGTCAGTCTAGGAGGATCAGACAGTGGTAACTCACACCTTTAATTCCAGCACAGGGAGTGGTGACCTACACCCTTAATCCAATCTGAGTTCAAGGTCATTTTAGTTTACAGAAGAGTTCCAGGCTCCCAGGCAGGCAGTGGTGGTGCCACACATTAACTGAGTGAAGAAAGTATTTAAGGCAGGTGTAGAAAGACAGAGCGGAAAGAAGAAGCCAAGAGGAATGAGGCTGAGGAAGCTGGAAGACAGCTGGGTAAGATCCAACTATAGTGTTTACTCTCTCTGATATCTCTGCCTTTCCCAGAGATCTGGCCCTGAGTTTCCTTTATTCGTGCAACATTTGGCATCCAACTTTGGGGCAAAAATTCCTCCCATCCCTACCCAAAAAACAGCACTTGCCAGCCAGAGCAACACGTGGCCAAAGGAGTAATTACTGGTGGACTAGGCTTTTTGTTCTGAGTTAAGCTCCAGCCTTATGCAGACCAGCCACACGTGTTCCTGTTTCACCCTCAGCTGGGTAAGTATTTCAGACAGTGGCCTCTTTCTCCTGATGGGTTGTTTCTTTTTTTCTATTGGACACCTCCTTGGGCTGCTATCTCACTAAGTAACTGCCCCACTTTACAAACAATTGAATCATCAACAGACAACAAATTGGTGAGTAGATCAATTTTTTAAAAGAGGGAATTTGTTTAAGGCGATGGAATGTGCTTAGTCTTTCTGTGATCTTTTGCTAGATGATTTGGTATGAAAATCAGTGAAGGAAAACATAAATAAGGTAAATGGGACTATCATAATGTCTATCATACTGTTTATTATGAATATTTTTGTTTGATTTCTATTTTATCACTTAAAAAGGCAATTAATATAAATCCAAAGAAAAAGGTTTTTAAAAGCCTGTCAAGAGAGAACACAAAGATATAATAAACCAAATAACCTTAAAAAAATGAAGAATGATCAAGATGATAGAGAAGCTAGTTGGGCTCCAGTAGAAATGTTAGAATTACAGAGATTAAAAAAAAAGCAATTGTAACAAATGGGATGTGTTCAGCATTTGTAAAACAAATGTTGAACAGTTGGTCATGCTGTAACCGGGCCCTAAAGATTGGTTAGAAATGATTACAGCTGTGTTAGAGGTAGAACCACTTATACAATGGAAATCATGGTGGAGGGAGGAGGATAAAACAATAGAACAAAGAAACAGGGCCAGAGGCATAGAAGTCTCCCAAGACCAACTTCTTAGAGAGAGCTATTATGCTGGTTTTGAAAAGCAGACTTTATACAATGAACATACTCTGGATTTATGTCACATGGCAGCTTTAAATGCCTGGGACAAGATTCAAGAACTAGGAAAGAAAACTAAATTATTCACGAAAGTAGCTCAAAGCCCAAAAGAAATTTTAACAGACTTTTTGCACAGATTAACTGCAGCAGTAAACAGAATGGTACCAGACTCAGAAGCCAGGCAAATAATGATTGAATCACTGGCTTTTGAGAATGCTAGTACACAATGTAGAAAAATACTTAGACATTTAAATACAAGGTCAGCACCTTTGGAGGATTGGATTATGAGACAATCTAGAGTCTTGTAACAGTGATGATAACTGGGTAGGCGAGCTTATTTCTAGAGGTATAAGAAAAAGTCAAATGTTAAATGTTACAATTGTGGAAAGCAAGGTCACATAAAAAGAGATTGTAAACAAAGCTTTCCCAGAACAGTGCTTTTGTTAGGAATAATCCCAAGAGAACACACCTCCCTTCTGGAGTATGCAGAAGGTGTAGAAAAGGAAGACATTGGACTAATGAATGCAGATCAACAAGGGACAGACAAGGTAACTTTCTGTCCTTGGGAAATGTACCAAGGGGGCTTTCAAAAGCACCCATATCAAATCCAATATAATCTTACCCTGCTATTGTGGAGGAAACATCTTCCAGAACAATTAAAAAAAATAAAACCTATTTTAAAAAGACATACTACATTGAATGATAAAAAAATCTATAGGAAAAGAAAAAAATTCAGAAAAATTAAAAAGCAAATATTTTGGCAAGGTTATATCAATGAACAAAGGCCAAAATTAAAAGTACAAATAAATGATGTTATTACTGAAGGCTTATTGGACAGAGGGGCAGATGTATCAATTATTTCACAAGAATAGTGGCATCCAAGTTGGCTCCTTTAGGAGGTAAATGTTCAGTTTTGGGGTATTGAGTCAATATCCCAGGTAAAACAGAGTAGAAGATGGCTTGAGTGTATAGAACCAGAAGGACAGAAAGGAATATTAAAGCAATATGTGGCTGACATTACTATAAATTTATGGGGACAAGATCTACTACAACAATGGAATAAACAGATTGATATTCCTCCAAACATAGAAATAAGCCATAAACTAGAACATGGTTCTGGAAAAACATTAGAAGGTATTAAGAGAAACAGTCACAGACCATTCAGGATATAGAGAAACAAGGCAGGACAGCTAATGATCTTTCAAAAACACCTACAGCACTATCTCTAAAATAGCTAAAAGAGAAGCCTATATGGGTTCATCAATGGCCTCTAACAAAAGAGAAATTGCAGGCCTTAGAGCAGCTGGTTCAGGAGCAGTTAAATGCTTAGCATACAGAAGAATCAACTAGTCCCTTGGGATTTTCCTGTATTTGTTATTAAAAAGAAATCTGGAAAGTGGAGAATGGTAACAGACCTAAGAGCAATAAACAAGGTGATCCAGCCAATGGGCTCTCTACAGTCTGGGATTCCTTTGCCTTCTCTGTTACCTAAAGAATGACCTATTATAGTTATTGATTTAAAGGACTGTTTCTTTACAATACCTTTATAAGAACAAGACAAAGAAAAATTCGACTTTACAGTGCCCACTTATAATAGTTCTCAGCCTGTAAAGAGATACCAGTGGAGGGTCCTCCCTCAAGGAATGCTGAGTAGCCCCACTCTGTGCCAGTATTTTTTACAAAAGCCAATAGAGCAAATACATAACAAATTCCCACAATCTATAATTTACCATTACATGGATGACATCTTGTTGGCCGACTCAAATATTGATACCTTAGAAAAAAAATGTTTGAATAAGTGAAAAGAATTTTGCCTGCTTGGGGATTACAGATTGCCCCAGAAAAAATACAAAGAGGGGATTCCATTAATTATTTAGGCTATAAAATAGGCCAACCAAAAATTAGACCCCAAAAGGTACAAATCAGGAGAGATAGATTGAACACACTTAATGATTTTCAAAGACTACTAGGAGGCATTGCCAATTTACAACCTACTATTGGAATTAAAAATGATGAACTGGATAATTTGTTCAAAAGCTTAAATGGTGACAAGGACTTAAATAGTCTGAGAGAACTGTAAGTGAAGCTGAGTAAGAATTCTCTTTGGTGGAAAAGAAATTACAGGATGCACATGTGGATGGTGTGGATCCAGACCATAATTACATTCTAGTTATCTTGCCCTCTAAGCATTCTCCTACAGGAATTGTAATACAGAGGAAAATGTTATATTGGAATGAATATTTCTTCCACATAAACCAAATAGGAAATTAAAAACATATGTGGAAAAGATTTCTGAACTTATTTTTAAAGGAAAGTTAAGACTTCATCGACTGACAGAAATGGACCCAGCAGAAATTTTTGACCTTTAACTAATGAATAAATTGATCAATTATGGGTAGAAAGTGAACCTTGGCAAAGAGCCTGCAGTAATTTTTTGGGAGATATTAACAACAAATATCCTCAAAGCAAAAGAATTAAATTTCTAAAGAAAACTAATTGGATTCTTCCTCATATTGTACAAGATAAACCAATTTCTAGAGCCCCTACATTTTATACTGATGCAAAAAAATCAGGAAAGGCCGGTTAAAAATCAGAACATATAAATAAAGTGGCTCAAAGCCCTTATAATTCTGTTCAAAAGTCAGAATTATATGCTATTGTGATGGCGTTAATAGAAAGAATTGTTCTACATATTGAAACAGTTGCTTTTATTAATGATGAGTCAGAATTAACTTCATTATTCTGTTACAAGAAATAATCAGGACTAGAAATCATCACTTCTACATAACACACATTCAATCACATACGGGTCTGCTAGATCCTTTAGCACAAGGTAATGATGAAATTGATAACTTATTAATAGGAAATGTACTAGAGCCTCAGAGTTTCATTTAAAAAATCATTCCAATAGCAAAGACTTAAAAAAGATTTCTCTATCACTTGGCAACCAATCAAAAAAATTATAAAAAGATACCCTACCTGTTCCTTCTATAACCAAACTCCCTTGCCATCAGGAAGTAATCCTAAAGGTATACATAGAAATGAAATTTGGCAAATGTATATGTTTCATTTTACAGGATTTGGAAAATTAAGATATGTAACATACAATAGATACGTTTTCAGGATTTTAATAGACAACTGCTTTTAGTTCAGAAAGGATAATTCTGTAATCACTCATTTGCTAGAAGTTATGGCCATCATGGGAATACCTGTAAAATTAAGACTGACAATAGACTGGCATATGTCTCTAGTAAAATGAAACAATTTTTTGCTTATTTTAATATAAGGCATATTACAGGAATACCACACAATCCTACCGGGCAGGCAGTCATAGAGAGATCAAATCGAACTCTAAAGGAAATGCTAAATAAACAGAAAGGAATAACAAAGACCCTAGACCATATATAACCATTATATATATATATGTATATATATATATATATATATATATCTTTATTTGTAAGAGAAGTTGTAGTTCCAGTTTAATTATAATTTAAAGCTGGCTTCAGAGTTGGAGTGTGGTTCTCTTCTTCTCCAAATCCAAGTATACTTGTTAAAGAAAAATGCAAATTCTCTGTATTATATCAGAAGAGCCACCTGATATGGGACAGAAGAATAACCAAAAATAAGGGACTATTCTATTGTTACTAATCCTATGCTGAATAAATGTTTATATTAAAATCTCTAAGATTATGTATATATATTATGTTTTTGTCATAATATTTATGTTTATAGAGAGTAATAATTAATTTTAGAAAAAAGGCTTTATTTAGCTTCTTGTACATTGTGTTGGGTTTTAGTCTCTTATCAGTTTTCTGCAGTGATCCATGACAATGCCTAATTGCAAACTTGAAGTATCCAAAAGGAAGATGGGCCCCACAGTAATGATTTTACATGGACTCTGAAAAAGCTACTAGGCTAAAAAACACCAAAGATCAGATTTGGACTACAAACAGCTCAGGACAATTTCAAGGTGGCTATCTGAGATGAACTCACTTCACAGACTGCTATAGCCAGGTCTTGAGACAAGCCATTCATTTTCTTGTTATGCAGAGACTGGTCAACTAATGATGCAACGACTTATTTCAGGACTTGACAAATAACAAAACTTATTTTTTAGGATCCCCTAAAGATGCTGTTGCCCCCCAAAAGCAAGAAGAAGATGTAAGAACATGGTGGTATCCACAATCCCAAGAGGTGGTTTTTGGTCTTTTACTAAGTTATGGATAATTGTCATTGTTGTTGGTAATAGGTTAAAATTGTTATTGGTTGTGGTTAGAAAAAAAAAGCTAAACAAGAGAGGTTAGATTTACTGTTCTTGTTTTTAGAAAAAAGAAAGAAAAAGGGGATACAGATAGGATATAAAGGTAGATTATTGAATCTACTTTTAAAAAGAAATTACTAGCTTTAATATTTTACACTGGATTGGATTTTTATATATTGTATACAAATTGATATAAGGTTGAGATTAATTTTGTTGTTGTACATGTATCTCTATGCTTGTTCAAGGCATTATACCTATACAGTTCATCTAACAATGTAATACAAATTGCTAGTCCATGAAAGTTATTATTACCAACTATTTAGAATATAAAGAAATGCAAGTAAGAAATGTGAGAAATGTAATTGACATTACAATCAAACTTGTAGTTATATTAGATATGTTCTCAAGATCAAACAGATATATTTTAGATGAACAGGTTTTCTTCAAACACCTTAGAGGTCCACTGACTATGACATTTAAGATATTTTAATAACATAGGCTCTTAATATTTTTATGACAATGAGACATCTACTCCTGGCAGCACCAATCTACTTCAGAGAAGATTATGGACATCAAAGAAACTCCATATGGAGTTGACTTTCTTTGTGAAGAAAGTTAGCCACTGGGCAAGAAAGTACTCTTGCCTTGACTGCTGATGGTATGATGTTCAAAATGGACAGACACACAGAAAAAAGAATTGCTGAACTTTGTCAAGACAAGGTAGCAAGATCTTTGAGAATATTCTGTTTTACACAGAAGTCTGTCAGACATGATAGGCCTGTAGGCTGAAGATGGATGCTTCAAAAATACAGAAGAACCTTAGGTGATTGTCCAGATAGCCAGCTGTTTCATTTCTTACATTTTTTGAAGTTGCTTGCTTGCCTGTGTTGTTTTTATAGTTAATATTTCCTTCCTGGATCTCTGAGGGAGTTGAAGATGAAATAGTTATAGTTATAATTTTCTAGTGACAGTTTTATAAAAGAAACTCACTGAGAAGTTAAAGTATATAAGTTTGAGAGACATTAAAATATAGTTTTTAGTTAGTAATACAAGTTGGATAGAAAGTGAATTAGATATAATCCTTTGGACTCATCAAAATAGGATAAATAATGGAATATTTTCTTTGAACTTGTCAGTTGTTAACAGACTAGACTTTACTCATGTAATTTATTGTTTGTATATATTGTATATAATTATTGTACTTATTGTATATGTTTTTATGTTAGTTATAACCTTTTTAATTTTTGACACAAAAGGGAATATGTGGTGATACATTTAATAAAACCAGTATAGAATATCAAAAAACAGATCTACCCACAGTCAAACCAGGATGGTCTGAGAGTGGTAACTCATGTTTTTAATCCCAGCATGGGAAAGACTAGCAGTGGTGACCTATGCCTTTAATCCCTTAACCTCAGAGACAGAGAACTTTCTGTGTTTCTGTGAGTTCAAGGCCTAACTACCAAACATGAGTATCTCACACCTTTAATCTTAATTCTAAATTATGAGTCAGAGTTGAACTCAGAAGTGAAACAACTGGCTGAAGAACGTATTTATGGCAGGCATAGGAGGACAGAGATTTACTCCTTAGAAGGGACAAACCAGACTGAGGGCTTTGGGAGATAGCTGGGTGAGAATTGACTGATTGTTACCTTTCTCTGATATTTCAGCCTCTTCTCCCATATCTGGCTTTGAGTTTTCATTTAATAACAATTAGAATTCATGATATAATCATACATGTTGAAAAGAGTTGGGGCACATTTGATCTTACTCATACATTTGCTAAGAATGGAAAGAAGAGACAGAGAGAAAGAGCAACTGACTCAATGGAATGCAGCTTGTTAATTAGTAAGCAAGCACTGTAAACATAGTGGGCCATGTGGCTGTTACTCAAAGGGCAAAGTATGTGAAAAATTTAATCTGTTTCCTAAGATATTGCCCACTTACACTTCCCTGAGGTGTGTGTTTTATCAGCTATGTGACTTAAGGAGTTTATTTATTGAGAAGAATAAGACAAAAGTTGGAGTTAAGGAGACTTGAAGAAACATCTCAGAGTCAGATGGGAAGAGGGAAGCATTTATGGCTGAGGGCTTGCAAAGTGAAGCAAACAGTGAGGACTGTTATGTAAATCATTCTTCTTTCTTAGAAAACTTGCATTATCATACTTGAGAAGAGAATCAAGCATGAAGGGGTAAAGATCAATGCCATTTGTTTATAGATGTGTTTAACACATAGGCATTCTAGACAAGGACTGCCAGAGTCACCACACTTGAAGTGCAGTAAATGCCTTTGGCCCATGCCACTGAATTCATGGTCTTTGTTATTTGGTATTTACTGAGAATACAACTAGAGCCAGACATTGTTCAAGGTACTAAGAACACAGCAATGGGGCAAGAGGGAGCAGTAGATCATTCTCTGCTCTAGAGGAACTTTGGTTTCACTGGTTGACAAACAGACAGCAAGCAAATAAATCCAATTTTCAGATGATAAGTGCAATAAAGAAATTAAGCCAGAATGGTAGAATTAAAGACTGACATTCAGAAATAAAATTCTCTCCAGACCCTGGGGCCGTTAATGAATTTGAAGACCACTCACAGACTGAAACTACAGTCTTCCTATAAGACATCTATGAAGTTTTTGACTGGTCCTAGAACTTTTTCAGGCCACAGAAAGTTTGTAAAAGCCATAAACACTAATGTTGTCTAGTAGCGTGGCGCTATTCCAATAATTTAAGCCTTATGACAGACACTCCTTGACTTAATAACCTCTCCCTCCAAACTTGCCCTGATTTATGGTCTGCTTGTTTATTTTCCTGGTGGCTTTAATGCCATTGATATCAGATTGCATTTACCCTTGAATCTTACCTCTTTTATACTGTCGTATCTAGAAGATTTTTCTTGCTTTCTGAGACAAGTCAAGCCTGCTTGATTTGACCCAGCACCTTACCTTTTCTAATTGTTGTGACTTGGATAGAACATGCTGGAAACGTGCTTCACAAAAATGTGCTTCTAGCAGAATTTGGTTTTCCCTTCCCTATGTCAACACCAGGAAGTTTGCCAGCATGCCTATTCTCACAAACGCCTTACTGTTTGTTTTGTGTCTTCTCTCTACAGTGTTGAGAATAAAATTTACGGCTTCACACATGCTCAACCACTAAATGGTGCTTTTAGCCCCATGGTGTCTTATAAATTAATGCTAGGTTAGAAAAATTTGCCAACGTTAAGAGAGTCTATTTAAAGCGTTGGTTGTAAAGGATCTTAAATGAGATAAAACTAAATTCTTGTCCTGTTTGTTTGTCACAAAAACTTCATCAGCTGTTTCAGAAAAAGTCAAGTAGTCAGAGGTAGGGCACAACACAGGCTGCTGTGGGGACACCTAACTAGCCAAGGCCTATGAGGCCGGGTTTGTGGTCACACCGTCAAAAACTTCAAAGAAGGGATATGTCAAACAATTTTCATCACTATGACATCAAACCTAAAAACATAACTTAACAGAGGCAAGATTTATTTTCCTGATAATATTAGAAGTTTCAGTCCATAGTTACTGGTTCCATTGTTTCTAGGCCTGTGGTGAAGCAGTGTATCATGGGCAATCTGCTCACCTGATACTGTGTCAGGAAGCCAGAAGCCTGATGGACGTGTGTCTGGAGACAAGTTACATATTTCCAAGGTGTTAACCTACTTTTCCAAACAGGCACACTTTCACTGCTACTTCATAATGTCATATTCTGACATCTCCAAGTGGCTAGTCCATTGATTAGGGTGGAGCCCTAATAATCCAAGCTCACTTGGAGACTGGATCTACTATCTAGAAACAAAACCTTTTCAGAGAATTAAAATGTTAAAATTTTTTATTTAAAAAACATTTTAATTATTCATAATTTCATATATGTGTACTGTTTATCTTGATCATATCAACCCCCAACCATTACTTCTAGGATACATGCTCCAACACGTGCCTCTGTCATCTTCATACCCACCTCTTTTTTTTTTTCTAATCAATTAAGTTCAACTATAGATGCCTGCAGACACATAGGAATCCTGTCGGTGGCCACACCCTCAAAGAAAAATTATTCTCCGTGCCCTAGTACCCAGTGACTGCAGACAGCCTTTCAGTGAGGGGGTGGAGACTTGGAAACTTATTTCCATCCATACTAGAATTATCAACTGCATTGACCTTGTGCGGATAACTGCAAGTGCTCTAAGTTTAGGAGTGTAACTACCAAATGTCCAGAATATAGTAAAATGTTAACATGTTTTATTTTAATATAGTATTTTTCTAATTCTCTGCAAGTTTTATATAAATATACAATACGTTTGACCTTAAGTGTCCTTTCCACCTACCTGGAACTCCCCAAATATATATTCTCTGTCTTCTTTAAAAATTTATAAAATTTAACTCATTGAATATAATTAATTTTGCCTGTATATATATATATATATATATATATATATATATATATATATATATGCACTGGTGTGAGGCCATCTACTGGGGTATGGACAACCAAGCAGTGGCCATACCCCCAAATAAAAGTAACTCTCCTTTCACCATCAACTCCTAATAGCTCCTTAGCTATGGGTGGAGTCTCTGGAACCTCTCTACCATCTCTGTTGGACTTTTGGGTGTCATGCTCTTATGCAGCTTTGTGCTGATAACCACAGATGTTATGAGTTCATGGGTGCAGTAGTCATGTCATATCCAGAAGTCTGCATCCCACAGCACCCTGTCAACTCTCTTGCTCTTACATTCTTTCCACCCACTCTTCCATGATATTCCCTGAACTTTGAAGGTTAAACCTTTAACACACAATCTTTTATTGGCAGGGGGAGGGGGATAACCATAGGAAGATACTTTATATCAATGTATGTTCCAAATCACTTGCTTGTGAGTCTGTGAAAAGGTAAATCTACTTAAAGGATAAGTGAGAATCTTATTTTATACAACTACAAAGAATACTAACATAAAGCCTTATTATGTACAATCTCCAGAAATTTAACTTTCTCTCTTTTCTCTTTGAACAACACCATTTCCCTTTTCTGCACTTGTCTGTTGGTTGATTTCTTTATGGAGCTAGGCTTCTTTACAAGGTCCTTGGTTTCTGTTCTTGGATGGCTTCCATGTAACCTGAGAACTTAGAGCTGCTATGATGCCATTTGACATAAGCCTCACAAGATATTGCCACTTCCAAACCTTCAACTGATCAGTGAATAAAACTCAGGTTCTTAGTGAAAATTCTTATGAAAGATAATCTAAGTGACACAGTCAGTGAATTTTGGGTTTATATCCCCTGATTTCTATGTGGCAAGTCTTTGGGGCTGGCGAGTTTATGGCCCTGTAATATAAATGGTAGCCATCGGTATATTAACAGAGGGGTTTTTTTTTAGACAGTGGGCAGGGTTAGAAGTCAGACAGTGGTTATCATACAGTGAAATTACAAAGGCTTGGTAAATCTATGAAAGTCTGTGATCACCAACAGCTACCAAAGAGGCCACTCTTCAGGAGAGGGAGGCAATAGCTTCATCTTGTGCATGTCTTGGAAGGCAGTTGTATAAATTTGTGAATTGTCTTCATATAGCAGAATATAGTTCAAATTTTGTTCCTTTTCCAAAGGGAAATTGTACTTGCTTGTTTTTGCTCTTTATTCTTTAGCCTTGGGGGGAAGGGCACTACCCAGTTCCCAAATAGGTACATGGAAACTTATTTTTTCTTATGAATGCCTGACCTTAGCTTGGCTTGTTTCTAGGTAGCTTTTCTTAAATTATCCTGAATACCTTTTGTCTCTGGGCTTTTTTCTTTCTCTATTCTATATAACTTTTTTTTTTAACTTCTTACTGTGTGTTACGTAGCTGGAGGCTAGCCCCTCATGCCCTGCTCTCACCCTCCTTTTCTTGTTCCTCCATCTTCTCTTCTTAGAATTCTCCTCCTATGTATTCTCTCTGCCTTCTAGCCCCGCCTATCCTTTCTCCTGCCTAGGTATTGGCCGTTCAGCTCATTATTAGACCAATCAGGTGTTCTAGGCAGGCAAAGCAACACAGCTTCACAGAGTTAAACAAATGCAACATAAAAGAATGCAATGCATTTTTCATCATTAAACAAATATTCCATAGTTTAAACAAATGTAATACATCTTAAAATAATATTTCACAAGAGGAAATCTGATTGCATATATGCAAAAGGCAAATATTTTATAAAATATTAGAGCACTGAGATTAGCACTGCAAAGTAGAAAGCAATAGTGAACAAAAACATGCATCAAAAAGAGTTTACAAGAAGTTAGAGTGGCAGCCTTTCTTACATTTGCACACACTGATTCTTCTCTCCAACATGCCCCCCTTTTAAAATCACCCTATTCTTTACAAAACTGTGTTTACTCTTAAAGACCCAGATTAATAATCATGTCCTCTTAGAGTCTATTTTGATAGTCATATATATGATTATCTTTCTTTTTGGTTACAGATAATTAAAATAGAAAGTTCATATGGGCAAGAATCTCCTTTAATTATTCTTTTAGCTTTCAACATCTGCCACAAAACTTAGATGGATTTTAAAATAATATCTCTGATCAAAATTAAATAACAAAGTATATTGGATAATGGTCTCACTTTATGCAGAAAGTAAGACAAAAAAAATCTATGGATCAGAGCATAAGTCAATGGTGCACATTACTTTAAGACATCCACAATCTTATAACTTGCATTATCAGCTCTCAATTAACAGATATATCTTTAAGATTCCTAATGTCTAATTACTACAATTACTAGTTACTACAATTAGTTCTTTTTGCACCTGCATTAAAATAACAAAACATTAAAATCAACTTTTTCTTTTCTACACATTACTTACAAACGTAGTATAATAAAGTCAAAAGTGGAGCTGAAGTCCACAAAATGCTTGTTATGTAAGCATGAGGGCCTGAGTTCAGATCTCTGCTGCCCGTTTAAAAAAGGCAGGTGTGGTAATAGGTGGCTGTATTCTTACCACTGGTAAGGTGGAGACAGGAGGACGTGTGGGGCCTGCTGGACAACCACTCTAGACAATTGGTTAGTTATAGATTCAGAGAGAAACAGTATCAAACAAACAAAACCTGAAAAACAACTATAACAACAACAAGAAGAAGGTAGAGAGCAACAGAGAGAAACACTAAATGTTGACCTCCAGCCTCCATGCACACACACATTGGCCCACATTAATATGCGCCTACCTACCCACCCTTCCGAATATCCATAGTATAATTAATAAAAAATGCTTTTAGAAGAGTAGGATGCTTTTGAGAATCTCAAAATAGGAAGAATTTTAAAACAAATATTAAGCGATAGTTCACCAATGACCATTTGAACAAGGCAATTTTTTCAGGAAATTAGATTTTTCTAAGTAAATAAAAGAGTAAATGAAGACAGGCTGTGGTGGCTCTCACCTTTAATCCTAGCACTCAGGAGACAGAGGCAGGAGGATCTCTGTGAGTTTGAGGCCAGCCTTGTTTACAAAGCAAGTTCCAGGACAGCCAAGGCTGTTGGCAAAGGAATCCTGTCTTAACTTCTCCCCCACAAAAAAGAGTAAATTAAATGATTTGACAAAGTCGTGGAGTATTTTAGCAATCTGTTTAGCAAATACGTATTGAATCCACACAAAATGCCAGGCATTGTGCTGGCATATAAAATGCAGGAGCAAAGAAGATAAGCTGAGCCTCTGCCTTCACACATTGTATAAAAATTTACAAAGTCTTAGAAGTTATATAGGGTTTTAGAGTGAGACAAGACATTTCTGGGTTGGCTTGTGCTTAACTTAAGGATCTTATGTCAGACACAGAAACCAAGTAACTTGAGAATGGCTTCAACAAAGGTTAAAGACATGAGCACTCTAAGAGTAAGCAAGACAGAAGTAAGGGCTATTCCCAAGAACTACAGAAAAGAGAGAAACTGAGAAAAACTGAAACTCTTGAGAGTAGGAGGGTTACCTAAGAGAGGCAGAAAAAACAAAAATTTTTGCTTTGTTTTGTTTTGCTTCTTTTAAATTTCTATAGGGGCATATAACAGAAACTGGACAAAGGCCGAGTTTACTGCAATGAGATTATTTGTCTTGGAATTAGGATGGGTGCACATATTCTATGCCCTCTTGGCCTGACCAGGAAAACAATCTTCATACTCTATCCACTCAGTAAGGAGTGGTCAAAACTTCCCTCTGCCTCTTGGCTTTTGCTTAGTTAGCAGTTGTGATGGCTGTTCTTGGTTGTCAATTTGACTACATCAGGAATGAACTATAATCCAAACATGGGGGGCACATCTATGAGAGATTTTCCCATGATCTAAAGTGCGTGAATCCACTTCTAGTACAGACTTTTGAGGTAGAAAGACACACATCTTTAACTGAGATCTTGAGTTGAAAGGACACATTGTTAGTGTGGACCACACCTTCTGGAAAGCCTACTACATAAGGGCACGGAAGAAGAAAGATTTTGCTCTTTGCCTGTCTGCTTTAACCTTGTTATCAAGCCTATCCCTTCAATGGCACTAAAGACTACTTCTTTGGTCTTCCAGTGTCTATTGAAGACTAGCTGAGATATCCAGCTTTGTGGTCTGAGAAACTTCGGGATTCTTTGGCTTTCCATTCTTTGTTAGGTTAGTTGGACCATGGCCTGTTAGTGATTCCAACAAATCCCCTCCTATATAGAGTAGAAGAGACTCATTCTGTAAGTTCTGCTACTCTAGAGAACCCTGACTAAGCCTATCTAAGGCAGCAGCTGACCTTGACTATGGGCTGGCTGTTAGCTGTGGCTGTGCAGGTGCCTTGCTGATGGCTAATTAAACTAAGCTCTCTTTGTTCTCACACTTACATAACTGACTTGTACCTTGACCTCAGCAGAGAGCTAACTCTATCAAAGTCACCAAGATGTACCTGCAGTCTCGTCTATAACCCCAGCACTTGGAAAAGAGAAACAGGAGGATGAGAATCTTAACTCCAACCTCAGTTATGTAATGAGTTCAAGGTTATTTTAGATTACATAAAATCCTGTCTACATGAGACATGGGACCCCAAAAAACTAGAAAAGAAAACAAAAGAGTAGAAAGGGGTGAGAAGGAGAGAAGGGAGAGGCAGGAAAAGGGGGAGGGGGGATCATTCTTTTTGAGTTTGTCTATGAGGGTATTTTCAGACGAAATGGCTTGTGGGCCATTGAGCTTAGTGGGGAAAACAGTCCTACTGTGAGAGGGCAAATTCTCCTGCTGATGTGATTATATGAGCCAATTCCCCCCCCTCTCTCTCCCTCTGTGTGTGTGTGTGTGTTGCTCATTCTGATTCTCTGAAGGACCCTGATACAGTGAACAAAAAGATACATTTTTGTAGGATATAGTTGCTTCTGTTTATTATCAATGTTTATGTATATATGTATGTATGTACTTATATATTATGTATTTGTATTTGTCACAGGGTCTCACTGTCTCACTGTGTAGCTCTGGCTGCCTTGGAATTCACTATGTCAGTCAAGCTGGCCTTAAAGTTACAGAGATCCACCTACTTGTTAACATCCAAATGCTGGGATTAGAGGTGTGTGACACTATGCCTGTCTATTATCAACTCTTAAGTCTAATATCCTTGACAGCATTTTGTCTGACTTGAGGATAAGTAGGAAAGAGTTGCTCAGAGGCAGGAGTTTGGCTATTCCTCTGCCTTGGGAGGAGTCCTGAAGGAAGCAGCGGATTGTTTTGAATGGCACTGCCAAGTAGAGAGTTCAAACTTTCACTTATTATTGAGCACAAAAATACAAGAAAGGTTAGCAATGAAAGAAGCACTCAGTGAATGAATAATGTATGTGAAGCAAAGCTGTCCTTACATACAGGGAAGAGAAAATTTAAGGTATAGGGGAACGTAGACAGGCTGGTGCAGTTCGCAGAGTGCTGAGCAATTTGGTTGGTGCCCGAGTGGGGATGGAAGCTGTCTTGTACATTATAGAATATTTAGCAGCAACCTTTAGATAGCAATCAAAACCAGTTTTTCAAGTCCACACACACACACACACACACACACACACACACACACACACACACACATAGGCATCAACGAATTTCTCTACAACACAAAATTGAACCAGGTTGAGAACCACTGGGTTAGTGTGCTTGCTCCCTATTGCCGAATATCAAGTTATATCCCAAGATTTAGTGGCTTAGAACTATAACAAAGCCATTCCATTAAATTCATATTCTGCAGGTCAGGCCTGTGAATGACTTAACTAAGTGGTTCTGGTTTCACATCTCTGTGAGGCTGTGGCCAAGATGATATCCTCTGAAGTATTGAAGGATCTGTTTCTCTATGTCACTCAAGTGGTAACTATCAGGGGGCCTCAGGTTCTTTCTGGTTTCAGGCAAGATGCCACAGTTTCTTACAACGTGGATCCCTTCTCAGGGCTAGTATGTTCTTGACACTTGCTAGTGATCTGAGGGGGCAGGAGGGTATTTTTTTGTACCAGGCTTTTTCATATAGGCCTACTAACAAGCTCCTAAATTATGGTATGGAAACTTATTAGTTTTGAATGGTAGGCCTAGCTTAGGCTCATTTCTGACTAGCTCTTTATACTTAAATTAACCTGTTTCTCTTTATCTCCCTTTTCCTTGCAGTCTTTTGCTTTTTCTTTCTCTCTTTCAGTGTCCGCCACTGGTGGCTGCCTGGCTTTCTCTCCAGGCATCTCCCTCATTCCCAGACCCCCAAATCCCAACAGCCTTTTATGAATGGGGTTGGCCACTCCCCCCTTCAGGAGCCTAGGGACCCTGGATAAGCGTCTTTGGACCTTATCAGCTGACACCTGAATCCCACCACATAATCCCCTTTTCTTTCTTATTTTTCTCTAGGGTAAATTTCTTCTCCTATTCATTCTCTCTCCCTGGTAGCCCTTTCTATCCTCTTTCTGCCTGGCTACAGGACGTTCAGCTTTTTAATTAAACTTGGGCAGGCAAAGTGAAACAAATACAACACATCTTTACATAATTACACAAATGCAGCAGAAACAAAGTAACACACCTTTGCCTAGTTAAAATAATATTCCAAAACACCTTCTTAATGATCCAACAACCAGAAATGACAATTCAGCTTTGTTATACATGTTAGAACCAAGATGCTAACTGTGGACCATACTGGAAGAGAACTAGGCTCTTGTTTGTGAGGGGAAAAGCGTCCACAAATTTGCGAACACATTTTTTTTTTTCTTTTGAAAAACCAGTAAAGGAAGTAGATGATGAGTTACATACATATTTGCTCTCATGGAACGGACCATTATCACATAGACACAATAATTTCATACAGTGATGTGGAAAAATTGATAACATTACAGCAATAGTTTGTTGACCAGCCTATGTAGTAGATGGCTGTAAGCTTTGTACTTGTAGCAAATAATTTATTTTGTACTATATCATATAGTTATCAGTATACCAATTTTCTAGCTTGGGTACAATGGAATCAAGGAACTCATAGCTTGTGGTGACAACTGGGCTGGCACATTCATTTAGGCAGCATGGGTACAAAGGTTGTGGCTCAAAATAAGCCTGAAAACCAGCTTAAATCTCATCAAGATTGAAGGAAAAAAATTTTCTATCAAACAATACAGTATAATGTCAACACATTTCTGGACCATGCAACCAGAAAATACACTTTATAGTGGTTTTTGTTTGCTTGTTTAGATGGAAGAAGAGGACTCAGAGGTAGTTTCTAGGGTCCTAAAAATGAGAATTCACCTACAGTGGCAGAGCTGTGTTTTGATCCTAGCAATGTTCTTCCTGCAAGGTAACTTGCTAATGTGTTTCAAAAGGGCTAAACATATTCACACTCTATGATCACTTTGCAAAAGTTAACTGAGACAATAAACAAAGACATGGGAAATGATGGATGAAAAGATATTTATAATAATGTTCATTGAAAATTAAGGAAATATCCAATAAAAACATATATTTGAGTCAACTGTCTACTAGGAATGCTTCATAAGGTCAAAAGAAAGGGGAAAGTCTAAGCCACCGGAGGAGCAAGACAGTGAGGCAGAGCATGCAGAGGAAGGCATTTGTACAAGCTCTGGAGGAAGGCAGCCCCCTTGAAGGGTGTTTTGAAGCAGCTACTGCATTTATTTAAAGAGATCTTATAACAAGAAGGTCCAGGACATGATAAAGCAACACTGTTTAAACACAGAGCCAAGGGAGCACATTCAGTGATCCCTCAACAGTACAAACAGCACATGATCTTGAAGGTGCTTTGAAAAGCACAGTATCAAAAGGTGGAAGAGTCAACAAATTTAACCAGTAGAGTGATGTGATGGTTGGCGTTCACTGGGAACTGGACAGGATCTATACTCACCTGGGAGAACGGCCTCTGGCAGTGCCTGTGAAGGATTATCTTAGTTATGCAGAGGTGGAAAGACCAAGCTTAAGTGTGGCAGGGGATCTTGGCCTACATACAGTGAAGAAGATGCACGGTGAGCATGCCTCTCTCTGCTTCCTGACCTCTGATTTACTGTGACCAGCTGCTCATGCTACAGCCATCAGTTATAAACCAGAATAAACTCCTTTCCTTGCAAGTTGCATTGTCAGCATTTTACCAGAGCAAGAGGAGTAGAATGAAGACAAGTAAAATTGTCTTGTACATTTCTGGGTGATTTTTGCACATCATGTAGACGCACACCTAACTTACATGTGAAGTTGGAGGTAGTGACAATGTACTAGAGTGGAAGAGAATGTACACTTCTTCATTCAAGAGGTATTTACCGAGTCCTACAAATACTCAGTCTTTTATTATTTTTTTTCTCTAAAAGTTTGTTTGTTTGTTTGTTTAACATACTCCCTTCCCTCTTCTGTCATCCCCAGCTTCACCCACCCCCTCCCCCCATCCACTACTCAGAAAGTTTAAGGACTCCCAGGGTGAGTTAATACTGTATGGCAGGCACATCGAGTTGAGGCAGGTCCAAGCCCTTCCCCCCAGAATCAAGGCTGGGCAAGTGTTCCTCTGCAGGGAATGAGCTCCAAAAGGTTCATGACCTAGGAATAAATTCCAGCCCCACTGCCAAGAGGCCCACAATTGCTCAGGCCATTACAACTAAGCCTTGTTGTTTGATTTTCTATTCTTTTCAAAAGTTACAATAACAACAAACAGTGCATCAGAAAGGTGGCTTAAAGTCAACGAAAACATTGGAACCTAAGTCTTAAAAGGTGACTATGCTGAGAAGTTGTTACTACGGGGCAGTCAAGTTACAGGCATGCTAAGGTGTCTCAGGCAACAGTGGAGAAGTCTTCTTTGAAGAGAAGCCAGGATTTATGAACCTTTGAAACAAAAGAACTAATAGACTCTGGGGTGCATCTAAGTACCTTGTGGGGCCTAGGTGAGGTGCTTGGCTAACAACAGTCCAGTGTGGAAGAACTTTATTCTCTCTGAAGTAGAACAGCAGGCCATATGGTAAGTGAGTGGTCATCAGTGACTTTGCAGTGTGACCCTTCTTGAAAGAGCAGTGTAAATTACCAACAGAGTTTTTCTAACCAGTTGTTGACTCACTGTGTAATGGAATCAAGAGACGCTGCCTTTCAGGACCGCAGTGGTGCTCAGCAGCCCCTGGATACCTGCATTTGCTCCATCAGCATCAGCTTTGTTACTGAGCCAGTGTGGTGCCAAGGGAAGGAAACAATTTGATTACCAACCCAAACCCAAGTCTTTCCTGGTGACCACTTGCTAATGGACCCCCCCAATCAGAAGTTAAGCGAGGTCAAAGGGTGTTCACGTACAGCCTACATTTGCTGGAAGTGCTGGAGTAAGCACGCAAGTGCCCGGAGGACAGCTCCTTGAGGCTGCGCACGAGGCTCGGCAGCTGACTCAACACACCGGGTAGCCTTGCGCTTCCAGCTCCGAGAGCCACAAGGACTTCCAGGCGGCTGCCACGCCCCCTTTCCGGTTCTAGACCCGCCCGCCTTATTGGCTGGCCTGCACCTCCGCTCGACCGTCGCCAAGACCCGGAGAAGCGGACTCCTTCTGGGGAGGGCTTGGAGCGCGCTCGCTGCGCATGCTCGAAGTCAGCCGCAGTCGGGGTTCGGACCGAGCGGCTCGGAGCGGCCCCGGTGGGAGGCGCGCCCGTGCGCAGCACCGGCGTCGCGGATACGCCGCGCTGCGCGTTCCCGAGACTGGGAGGTGTGGGCCGGGGTGGGGTGGGGGGGAGGGCCGGGTGTCGGCGCGCTCGGCGTGCGGGATCCCGGTGGCTACGGGCGGCCTGGGCTGGCCGGCCGACGCCTGCTGCAGGCGAGATGGCGATCTTGGGCGCCGAGGGCTGAGGAGGCGCCGCCGCGGTGGCCGTGGGCCCCGGGAGCCGCAGCTTGGCGCGGGTAAGCACAGCGGGGTCTCGGGAGGGAGCCTGGAGGGTGGGGTCGCCGAGCTTGCCCCGAGCTGGCTCCGGCACCGGCCTGTGCCCGGTGACACCCGAGCCCGGCCAAGTGTCTCGGCGACTGCAGGGCTCCCCTGACTTTGACCCGGATCCCCGCGAGCCGGACGCCGGCCCCAGAGCGTCCTTTTCTGACATGTTTTTTAAGATTTCGTGGTTTTTCATCGACTCCGCACCTCCTCCCACCGACACCCCCGATCTACCTTTGGTGACCTAGTGATTCAAGTGACCTTGCATATTTTTCTGATCCCCGTCTTGTGATGTGGGCCCTTACTTTTAAATCTTCTTTTAAAATTTAAGCGGTTGCCAGGATTGGTACTTTTGTTTATCGCCTTTGCAGTTTTTAAATGATCGGTTTTGTGTGCCCCTTTCCTTTACTCATCGGTTTGGAGTTGACGTTCTGTGCTTTAAGCGATCATAGGAAACCTTTATTACCCAAAGGAAGGCGTCTATTATATTTTTGATGAAATATTTTACTCTTCCACCATAAAATAACTCGCAAGTCTCTGGTATTTTTTTCTATTAGATTTTTATCTTTTTGCGTGCAATAAGATTAAATTTTTACTCTTAAAATGCTGCAAAAAATAACGTTCAGAGTTATCTTCCCACTCCCGTTTTTTACCCCCTCATGTCTGTAGGTTTCTCCAAGAGTTTATGCTTGTGTATAATCCACCTGACATGTCTCACCAGGTATGTTTGCAAATGTTAGTAAGACTCACCTTAAAAAAAAACATTCTTTCATTTACTTGACTTGCTTTAGCAATGAAGTAATACGCTTAAACTGACTGAATATTACCATTTAAAAATAACTAGTTAACATTTTAAATTCAAAGTATAGTGACCAAGTGTTGGGAACTCTTGAAATTGAGGTGTGTGAAAAAGGTGACAGTTCTTTGAGACATAGATTATTAACATTTTCAAATAGTTTTTCACAAAACATGTAGAGCTGCTTTTAAGACACTATTCTTTTGAAACCCAGGACATGGCTGATCAGGTCTCTTGCCTTCAAAGAGATGTAATCTCTTCAGTTGGCTGAAATTTCTTTTACTTCCTTGAACAGTAATTAAGCATCAACTGTATGACAGTGTGAGGTTATTTTGTGGGTATCTATTGATGGAATGATTTGGAGCTTATGTCTGTATCACCTAAGGAAGAAGGTTTGTGTGTTCTATTATACACAAATGCTCTTTTTATGTATGTGTGAATAAATGGCAGGATCTCACTATGTAGCCCAATTTGGCCTTGAACTTGCCATATTCCTGCCTCAGAACTGAGCTCACAGGCCTTTGCCATCACGCCCAGAATGTCTTTGTGTATGTGTGTGTGTGTTTTGTAAATATGAAAGTTCTCTCAATTCAAGATCAGAGAGGTTAGTTCTCAGATGAGTTAAGAGGCTTCTCCCTTTGAAGATGCTGGATTGAAGAATGATTTTTTTTTAAGCAGTGAAAGGTAATTCAAGAAGAAGGAACTAAGAATTTGGATGGACTCTAAAGGATATGTACTTAAGATATATGGTAAGAAAGCTTGAAATAAAAAACCAAAAGCAGTAATAAAGTTATTAAATTATTTCTGTAGGTTTATTTATTTATTTATTTATTTTGGCTTTTCTGTGTAGCGTAGCTATGTAGCTATGACTGACCTTGCTTGCTGTATAGACCAGGCTGACCTTAAACTCATAGATAAACTCTGGCTTCAGAACCCTGGAATTAAGGGGGTGTGCCACCACTCACGGTGTAAGGGTATGGTTAATGTCAGACTAATGACTAGGTTACTCGACAGTGAGGGGTCCACAGATGATTGTTAAGTGGGAGTGAAACAATTTTACATTTTTCTGTAGAAGAATTTATCTAGTAGCATTGTGTAGTAAGACCTGAGGTAGGAAGAACCTGAAGATTTATAAACCTCCGTTTTTGTCATCAGAGGTAGCAAGAGTCTAACAAACGGACAGGACAAAGAAAGTAAGGGTAGAGTATGGTGATCAGGTAAATGAAGTTAAAATAATTGGCAAGATGACTCAGTGGGTAAGGGTGCTTGTTGCGAGCGTGAGACCAGACACACACTACCAGATGCCACACTAGAGTTTATTCAGGGGAGTTGTCAGGCTTCCCTACACTGATGACCTAATTTTGATAATAGGAACCCACTTGGTAGTAAGGTAATCTACTCCCAAAAGTAGTTCTCTAATCTTCATCCACATCCTTATGCAGTGCATCTTACAACCACAAAGTTTTTTGGTTTTGTTTGTTTGTTTGTTTTTTTTTTTTTTTTTGGAGACAGAGCTCACTATGTAGCTCTGGAATTCACTGTCTCACTGTGTAGACCAGGCTGGCCTTGAATTCACAGAGATCTGCTGACCTCTGTCCCCTGAGTCCTGGGATTAGAGATATGTACTACTATGCTTAGCTAAATGTAATTTTTTTTTTTTTTTTAAGTTAAAATAATGGTTCTGATTCAGTTCCGTAGAGAGACTAGTGGTAGGCCTAGAAGTGTTATCATTAGTATATGTGCATAAGCTTCTTAGTCTTTTGGGGAATCTAACCCTTACTGAGACTAAAGAAATCTATTGACCCATGCTTTGTGGATGTGATTTTAGGGGAGTCTGTGGATTGCATGAAGCTCCTATATGAAGCCCATGGGCCATGTATTGTGCTGAGGGTAACCTTCAGAATTACTGGAAAGTTAATGACCCTGACTGTAGAAGTATATCATGCAGGTACTAGAGACAGAATAAGGCACTGTGCTGTGGCTCACACTTTCTGTTGTTTTTTTTTTGTTTTGTTATTATGGAGCAAACTTGCCCAGTAGTTGACTCTCACAAGTCTTGTTGCAAGTGGTAAACTAAAATCTGGGATTCCTTGTTTAGATGTAGTTAATACCTTTTAAGTGAGTCCAGGAGATTCCTTCCAGTTAACGTTTTGTGATTTGGGGCGCTTAGGTTTTCATTGGAACATCTTTACTCATATTTCCTCCTCTGTACTTGAGAACTGGTGAGACTGAGAGATGATATGGGTGGGTGGAAAACAGATAGCAATATCAGTTCAGACATTTTAATTATTACTGTCTGCATGGCTCTCAATCAGGAATCATGGAAGAGACGGTAGGGGCACCACTTGTGGAAAGAGAAATTTGGAGAGCATCTTAATCTTTTTTTCCTTACTGAGGAATATGCCTTCTTAATCAGAAGGCAATACATGACAGAAGGAGTGAAATGGCGATTCGTTTTTAGTGTATTTCTGAAAAGGATTAAGTAGGTAATGTTCACTAAGGTATTTATTTGCCAATAGATGATTATTTAAGACTCGGCTCACTTCACCCATATAAGATTGTTTCTCTGTTGCTAGGGATTGTCTCCTTGTTATTAGTTGGTTTCTTTTTTAATTACAGAAACCTTGACTTCCTAATTATTAGACAGGGTCTCACTCTGCAACCCTGGCTGGCCTGAAATTCCTGTGCGGACCTTGAACTCACAGAGATCTGCCTCTGCCTCTCAAGTGGTGGCCTTTGTCAGCACACCTGGAAAAATCGTTTTTCTTTCATAGAGATGTATAATATGATTATAATAAACAATGGAAAACCCAATAAATTGCTTATTATAAGTGGTATCTAAGGAGCTAGTCCCTAATACCTGTGAAGCAATGTCTGGCAAAAACAGGCATGGATTTTCCTTTATTTGCTGATATAGAGATGAATATCTCATGGCACAACTATGGTATTTTTTTGTTCTTAGGATAGTTTTTACACTTTATCATGTGATTCTTGTGACATTTGAGAATTAGGTGGAGAGAAAACCATTATGTTCTACTCTAGATAGTTTACTGCAGCTTTAAAAGTTAAGTATCCTGTATGACTAGTTAGGAGCCCAGATTAGAATTAGAACTACAACGTACATTTCTGTTCTTAATTCTATATTTTTTACTCCGAATTTCTAATCCCTTGCCTACAGTGGAACTTTGAAGTTATAGGATGTCTGAGGACTACCTGTTGGAAATGTTCATTGTCTTTGTTATATTGACATGGTAACCTCATTTGATGTGTCTACTGGTTGGTAATTTGGAAATTTATAAACATTTTATTACCAAATAGTCTCTAGTCAAGGATAAAGCAAAGATGTAAAGATGGATATCCTCTCTGGAAGAAATATTAGTAAAATGTTGACATTAATTTGCTTTGGAAAATTTGTTGATTTTTATTTCTGGTTTTGAAGATGATGCTTGATTATCTTATATAAAAACATAGTCTTGGAAAAAAAATTATTTCTTTCTTTGTGTGTATGTGTGTGTGTAGCACAGAAGTCAGAATCTTTTTTCAAAGAGAAATTGTGATTTTTCCGATCTTACTATTGTATACCTAAATTTATATATTACAGCTCTCCGTGTATAAAAGCTCTTAGTTCACTTTAAATTTGTATTTAAACATTTTTGGTGTTGTTGGTAAGTCTTACGGCAATATGCAGTTTCTACGATGCAGAGATGTACAGAGTGTGTTGAGTTAGCCTTGACATGTCCTAACTGTACTATTTTTCACAATATATACTGTGTCAGACGTTGTGCTAGTTGCTGGGGTACAGCTTTGACACATTACACTTGAAGCCTATTCTTTAGATTTTAGAGCCCATTAGAATCTTTGGCACCAAGAAACACATAGACCTTATCTACTGTTGGTTGGGAAAGTAAAATTAATGATGCCCCTTTTCCTGCAGTACCTGGGTAAGTGATGCAGAAACACAGGGAGACTAGTCCTATTGTTTCAGTTAGCTATTGCTCTCTAACAAGCATCCCTAAAACCAAGTGACTGAAAATAACCATCTTATTTGCTTACAGGTTGTCCCTTTTGGGCATTTTCTGGCTTTGTTAACTTTGTTCACAGTCACTACAGTGGCTGTTTCAATTGGCGTTTTAGCTGGGGCAGTGCACACTTCTCCTTTTGTAATTCTTTATCTCCACACGGCCTTTGTAACATTGTTGTGAGCTTTACCTTGTAGTTTAGGGTTCTGAAGGGTATAAAAGCTGAAGGAACCAGGCCTTCTTAAGGTGTGTTCCTGGGACTGGCACAAAGTCAGTTCTGCCTAATGCTGGAAAAAAAAAACATTCACAGGTTTGGCCTGTATTGAGACAAGGAACTACCACTACACGTGCACTTGGGTCCCTTTGGTGATACCTTGTAATGAATTATGGGAGAGTTTGCCTACGAATAGCATCAGTTGTTTTATGTAAAGACACATCTTCTAGAAGACTTTGGAAGCTGAAGCTTAGGCTGCTTACTGATTTTCTCAATACAAACTTTGAGCTGGGTCTGCCAGAGGACAAGCTGAGTATAAAGTGCAAATCATAGTTCATTTGGCTACTGCACAGATAAAAGTAGTTGGTTCTGCCTTTGGTTAGAAGTGTGTATGAGCTGTGGGATAGTTAATCTTGTCAACTTGCCTGAATCTAGAATTACACCTTTGGGTGTGTCTGACCTTGTTCTGGAAAAGTAGAGGAAAGACATAGAGTATGTGCAGTATCATTTCAGGGTCTGGAGTTGTGGACTATCAAAAAAAGGAGAAAGTAGCTGAGTACCTGCTTCCTGCTTCCTGACTTTGGATATGACCAGCTGGTGCATGTCCTTGATATCACCATTTCCCCGCTATGAAGGACTGCCCCAAACAGATCCTTCTTTTTTAACTTGGTTTTTGTCAGGTATTTTTTCCCCCAAATGTAACTAATAGAAAAGTAACTAATAGAGGCTAGAATGTAACTCACTCAGAGAATGTTTTCCTGGCATATATGAGGCTTAGGGTTCAGAGAAGTGGGAAGCTCTGCAGTTATGTCTGGCTTACTGGGGTGGCAGGGGAGACTGGCTGCTTCCATTTGAGGATCATGGGGTTTAAGAAAGTGCAGGCCCCATGACTCCAGATTGACTCAGAGAAATGATTTACCCAGTGTCATGTGTTTGTTAGACAGTACCTCCACATAGAGAGTGATACCTGGTAAGCAGAGACCCCACCCCCTTGTTATTAAATGTGAGACACAAGGGAGCAGAGTTGCTTGATCATCTTGAACAGCATGTACCTCAGAGATCTATTTTTTGTTTGAAATATCTTGAACAAGATTGGTATGAACCTTTTAGTCAGATCCTCCAGTTTACGGGATCTGAAGATGTGAAGCCAGGTGTCACTGTTCTTTTTTTCCTGATACAGGAGATCAGTTGCTGGCTGGGTTTCTCTCACAATTTTGACCCTACAGGTGCTTGGTTTTAGCTTTTTAGTGTCTTTCTGCATTGTTCAAGTTAACTACTAAATAATGGCTCAATTAACTGAGGTGAAGGAAGTGAATGTTTAGTTTTTATTTACCTAGATTCTTAGTCGATTAGTGAGGTAATACATTTAATTGAAACAATTATACTGAAAACCTGCAGCCTATAGCAAATATTCTCGCATATTTCTGAAAATAGTACATTGAAGGGGTTTGGTGATTGAGTGTACTGAGAAACATGGTTTAGGAAAGGCTGGCTTACAGGCAGGATGGGTGAAATTATATTAAGGTGTTTCTTGGCATTCTTCCTGCCCCCTAATTACTCAGATAGTTAAAAATGTCCCAGTAGTAATAGAATTGTTAGCTATTGCAGCTTTGTTTAACTAAAGAAAACAAGTTCTTTGGGTAGCTGTTTAGTATGCTTATAATTATTAAAGTGGGTGGAAGCAAGCGGTTGAGTCCTAACTTGAAGTAGGATACTTTGGTGTAAATCTATCCTAACTTGCCAGTGTGCACTAGTCTTTGTATGCGCTCAGTTAGGTGAGCCTTCTCTCTGAGCTCTTCTTTACTATAGATATAGGCAAGTTAAACAAGGCATGTACTCAGAGGCCAAGGTAGGAGGAGTTCTGGTTTGAGGCTAGTGTGCGTGTGTGTGTGTGTGTGTGTGTGTGTGTGTGTGTGTGTGTGTGTGTGTGTGCATGCATGTATGTACACACACACACACACACACACACACACACATATACCCACATGTAATACCATATCTGAAATAAACCAAACAACAGATTGCTTCCATTGTGCAGCTGTTAAGAACAGAAATTCATTGACCCAGCAATTAAAAGCCTTAGCTAGGCAGATATGACTTCTGTCTGTATTGTTTATTGTGGTATTGCCTCAGTTCCTTCATTTGCAAAATGGAAAGAATGTCTTCATTTTGGATTTTAATTGAGGGGGTGTTTATAAAGTGGAAACTATGGTAGCTTCAATATTATAAGCCCATAAGTTTTTATTATTTTTCATTAAGTATTAAGTTGACAGTTCCAACCAGTAGGTAGTTTACTGTGGCCCACTCATCATGTTAAGGACAGTGAGAGGTTAATTTTGGTATATACAAAAGTGTAAATCAAATCTCTCCTCTCATTTGAACAAATAAGTTGTAAAAAGAGCAAGGATTATTCTGGAGGAGATTCCGACTCAAGAGACTGGTGGTATTTTCAGTTAGAGGTGATTACGCTGTACAGCCTGGGGGCCAAAAATTGTTAGCATTGTCATTAGGTTAAATGACAATTAACCAGTGGACCAGTTGGTCAAGATTTAGCTTCTGTGTACTGTCATGGAGTATGGTCTTGGGGGTGTTTGCAAAGCATGTAGGTTATTACTGTCTTTCAGGGTCCAGGGATATATGGTCTTGAGAAGGTTTTTTTGGGGACTCTTAGTAAACATCTTAGTAAACATCTCAGGTAATGTTATACATATTCGTTTGACTAACTCTTGGTAGAAACTGAATCTGTAATTTGGGGCCCTAATGTGACTATTTTTCTAGGTAAAATTTTCCTTACTACCTACGTGAGAAGTAAATATAAAAAGAACTTAACATGTGTCTGAACCTTCCAGATATTTTAAAAGGCTTAAGATAACTGTCAAAGGTCAGATACAAACTACAGAAAGCTGGTACACAGGGCTTAGGCCCTGAGCAGGCAGGTGAAGTAGCCCTTGCTTCCTTGTTCAAAAACATTTCGCATTCTACCAAAGAAATTCCTTTGAATTAAGACATTTTTTTTTCTTCTAAATGCAGCCTTGAAAGAGTTAAATTAGATATAATAATTTGTTAGATAGTCTTACTGTGTTACATTTAGTTAGACAAAGCAACTCAGAAATAGATACATTGAAGTGTGTCAGATTTGGAATTTGGGTTTTTGGATAGAAAGTAGGTTAACTGTGGGCGTGGTATGTCTTTTGGGAACAAGCCATTTTGTATCATAAGGACAAATACCCTGGGGAAGGATAAGTCTTTTTGTTTTGTTTTTGAAAAACTGTTTTAAATTTAAAATCAGTGAAAATAGAAAAACAAACCAACTTCGGAAAAACAAACCCAGTTTAAATTCTTTTACTTGCTTATGATGACTCTGCTCTCTGTCACCTAACTAGTTCTCAATTCTGTGACTAATAGGACCTCTAAATTAAGTCAGATTTAAGTTTTGTTTTTAGAGTCAGGGTCTCATGTAGCTCTGGCTGTTATGGAACTCACCATGTAGACCAGGCTGGCCTTGAACTCACAAGCCACCTCCCTAGCTCTGCCTTTCAAGTGCTGAGAAATAAAGGCGTGCACTGGCTGGCAGACTCGTTTTTTCTTTTTTTTTAACCTTTTATGTGATTGCACCCATTTTTGCCTGCATATGTGTGTATGTAATATGTGTGCCTGATGAAACTGCAGTGTCAGGAGGCTGTGAGTTACCATGTGGGTGCTAGAAACTTAGTAAGAGCAGCTAGCAACTTTGTTGCTAAGTCATCTCGTCTCCAGCCCTGAGTCAGATCTTTTATTGTAACAGCAGACCTTTAAATTGGGCACTTCCTGGAAAAACCAAAAGTACGGTTGAAATAAGCAAAGGCTGCTGCGAGTATATCATGGTGAACAACATACCAAGCCTTGTAAATTGGAATGAGTTAATTGGCATTTCTGTTGGAGTAGCACATTTTTTGGGGGAATTGTTTCACCAAGGAAAAAGCAACAATATATTGTCTCTTTTTATACTGTGACCTGTGGAATATAATGTCAGTATTTAGATGTGAATACCCAGAATGCAAGGTATATATTATATTTGGAAATTTTATTTTTCTAGGTTAAAAATTTTGGTAATTATAAATTTTAAAATTTTCTTTGAAGTTTAGATTTTTATTTAAAGTGTGATCTAACAAAAACCCAGGTCTTATATAAAAGAATACAGATCTAGATTTGAGTTCTGGTACTCTTTACTTATTTTAATACTTGAGTAAACCTGATTTAACTTGAGTTTTACTGTGTGTCTGTTCGCTCTTCATATGTAAAGTGAGAATAATAGCACCCAGTTTGTAGTCATATATGCTGACTTAAGCCTGACATTTAGATTGCTTTGGGATGTGTTTGTACTATATTTTCACTCATTGATTCACATCTGTTTCAGTATTTAGTTTAGAAAGATAGGCTGATAGACCATTTAGTTGGTAAGAGCCCTTGCTTTGCACCCATATAGGAAGGACCACCCACGTGCATCTGGAACCCCAGTGTTAAATGTGTGGGTGCTGTGGCAGCAGAAGGACTCCTGCAGGCCTTTGGCCACCAGCCTAGTTGAAAACAGCAAAGGGAATAAGGTGGAGTAGCTATAGAGGGCAACACCCAATGTCCTCTGGTAGAGGGTGCTCACATGCACATACATGCATATGATACACCATTCCCCACACCCCCCTGCCAAAAAAAGAGCAATCAAGCAAGGTACTTCATATCCACATACAGTTTATGCAAAACTGTGGGTGCTGAAGTGTGAATAAACAAGTAGCCCAGATTTTACTGCTAAAGTAAGTGCAGGCAAGCAGTTAAGAGAGAGAAACTTTCAATCCTAAGGCTTTTTGTATTTTGAATTTGTAAATAACAAATTATATTTTTACTATATTTTAAGCTTAGTAAAGATTCTATTATTCTAGGAATTGAGTTTTAGCTTTTTAATTGGTTATGCAGTTTTGAAAATTTCTGTGTATTTCAGTTTCTAATTTTCTCTAACAGTGAAGACTACTTAATGAGAAGTTATATCTTACTCTGTGCTTTAGTCTTCTTAAGGAGAACCTTTATAAATAATATAAAACACTGCCTATCTGTTATTTGACTAGCTCTGAACTACCTTGACAATTGTTTTGTTTGTAGTGTAGTTTTCAATAGGGCTTGCTAGGCAGTCCATGCTGACCTTGATCTTACTTCTCCTACCTCCTAGGCATTGCCTAGATTCTTGACTCAGTGTTTTTAAGACAATAGGGGGGCAGGGAGAATGGGAGCTGGGCACACAGGTTCATACCTGGTGTCCCCAATACTCTGGAGGCTGAAGTAACAGTATTGCTGAGTTTTGAAGTCAGACTGGGCTTGAGACACTGTCTCAAAAGAGAGAGGGGGGGAAAAAAAAAAAAAAAAGAAACCAAAAAAGGAAGGAAAAGATAGGAATCACTTTTTAAGTATGAGAGAAATTGTTAGACATAGAAAGTAAAACATACATTGAATTGAAATTTTTTGATGATAAGTTGAGTTAATAATGAGCAGCATTGGTAAGGGAAGGAGGTCAATGCAGGCATGGCCATTAGTCTGGGGTTCTTAACCTCTCTAGGGTAAAGGCTGTAAGGGTTGCTGCTAAATTTGAGTATGTTTTCCTGACTAGTGTTTTCTAGTTAAAAAAAAAAAGAAGCATGGGTCTTTTTAAAAAACTCTTTCTTGGAAAAGAGTTAAACTATTTTATTTGGGGACATTGATAACCAAAAAAATGTAACTTGTTTAAAACATCCTTTTCATGGCACAATATCACCATCTTGTGGTGTTTTAGAATATTGTATTCAATGTTTTCCAAACAAGAACACAAATTATATATGTCTTGATGTTAGCAAAGAATTCCACCAGACCTGTATTTGACCATTTTTGTAAATGGGCTTTAGAGTTACAAATAAAAAGTGTGATTGAGGAAAAAATACCATAAAATGAAATGGTTATTAGTTAGATTGGTATAATATGGGTGATTTACTAATATATCTTATTTTATTAGATAAGTAATATTTTCAGTGAAATAATTCCAACCTTAAAAAAAAAAAAATCTGTGTTCTGTTACCCATTTTTATTTAAGGAGAAACTAAGAACCAGAACAATTTAAGTACCCTGTTTTAGCTATTTGATGGGGATTTCAAGTTTATTTTATTGTGAAATAGTGCTTTCTAGACTGATGACTTGCATTTTTGCATTAACTTGTATACTTTATAAAAAATTCTGATGATAAATTATTTTATCTCTTTGATATAGTGTCTTATTTTGCTAAGGCTGCATTTGAACTCCTGGGCTCAAGTGACCCTTCTACTCAATTGGGGCAAGTAGGGGAGGAAAGTGCATGGTCATTCTGATGATGGTTTTGAAGGGAAAAAAAAGATAATGGTACAATACAAAACTACTTAAAAGACAGCCTGAAATGTAGCCCAGAGATAAAGTACATACATGTAAAGGCTTGAGGACACTGTTTCTATTGCCCTTAGAAAAAGAGAACCCAGAGGGCCATGCCTGAGAAGAAAAGTGGGCAGTGGTAGAGACAGCTTCTGCCGGTTGTGTGTTGGAAAGGGCCCATCAGATCATTGATGAGAGTCATTTGTGGTAACTGAAAA
Source organism: Phyllotis vaccarum (assembly GCA_033318265.1). Taxonomy (NCBI): domain Eukaryota; kingdom Metazoa; phylum Chordata; class Mammalia; order Rodentia; family Cricetidae; genus Phyllotis; species Phyllotis vaccarum. The sequence continues at coordinate 11,805,412 of JARWLC010000012.1, read as the reverse complement.
GGTTGAAGACTGGTGAGCTGCAAGATAGTGAGTTACTGGTATAGATATGAAGGCAAGGGCCATGCAGTTGTGATTGAAGGCCTGTGATGGAAAGAACACATGGACTGAGTGTTAAGGAGCTTTGCAGGAATCTGGATCTTTAGGCGTCAAAGAAGTGATGAATTCGAGTTTGTTAAACATGTTTCTAAAAGCTGAAGAAACATTGGGTGTTTCTTCTCTCCCCATCTTTCCTATGTAGGCCCTGTGTTGTGATCTTAGCCCTGCTTAGTTCTGTGTAACTGATACAGTTTTCTTTCTACAGTTTTAATAAACAGAGAAATAGGAAAGTACTTTGTCCCAAGATTTTTTTTAGTTTAAGATCCATAGAAAAAGCTAATATAGGTTGGAGTCATTACCTTGGCCACTAACTATTGAATGTTCCAGTTTCCACAGAACTAAGGAGTTTCCAAGGACGGAAAACTTAAATGTGAATGGTCCTGGACAAACAAGGCTGTTTTTCCATCATTGTCATGTTTTGTAAATTTATTTAAGTACCTAGGAATATCTTTTTATAGATTATGTTTTTGTGCAAAAGTAGCATTGTTTTATTTTAAGTTAGGTCTCACATTCTAAAGTTTAAGATTTTATAAAATAATTTTTTGTTTGCTTTACAGTTGCTAAATTGGATATTAGGGAGGCTGATAGGGTCATCCATATTTATTATTTTTTACATTCGTTGAGTTTTAAATTTTGTGCTGTTGGTGCAACAATTTGTACCTTTTTAGTTCCCTGTCTTTGGGCCAAGCTCCTCTAGCACCTGATGCTCTCTGCCCTGTCTTGTTACTGGGTTGTTTGCTTTCTTTTAATATTGTCTCCAAAACTAGACTCCATGTTGTTGAATCTGGACTTTGTTCTCTGTTATTTTCTAACTGTGCTGTTCTTTACAGATTAGACAGTCAATGCATATGTTTATTGATTGATCCAGGCCTAAGGAGCTGTGATAGTATTTCACTGGCTTTCTAAATCCTAATACCATGCTGAGTATATGCTGAGTGTGCAGACAGTTTGGGTCATTCTAAGTAGATATTTTTGGAGAGGGGAGTATTGTTATTTTATTGCTTTGACTTTAAAGTGGCATCTTGAAGTAAGCAGTCAATGAGATATATCTTCTAGAGCTGGCAATGCATGCTGTAATTCAGTTACATAGTGAGACTGTTGTCAGAAATAACAACAAGCAAACCTTTCTTTTTGTTGTTTTTGAGAAAGGGTTGCACCATCTAGCTCTGGACGTCCTAGAACTCATTATGTTGTCCAGGCCTTGAACTGACAGAGATCCATGCGCCTCTGCCTCCTGAGTGCTGGGATTAAAGGCATGCACCACCACCCCTGTCTTCCTCCCCCAGTTTCTAAATGAGGGTTTGGTCAGTCTCTAATTTCAGAGTACTAGAAATACAGTGTATTGTCTACATACATGTAGGATTCTCTTATGTTCTCTGCGGTTGAATAGAAACTCTGGCATTTTCAAAGAGTTAAACTGGACGAAATCCACTTAGATGTACATGCTGCCTCCTCCACACAGATTTTAACCTAATCTCATTTGGCTCACTGTCCACTTTGTTGAAAGCTTGATGAAAGTCAGACTTTGCTATTTCTCTTGTCGCACTCTCCAAGTTCCTGACTCTGAACTGACCCGAGAGTCGTCTCTGTCATACAGTGGATGCGGGGGTGGATGTGGGGATGGCCGCAGCAGCGCAGCAGCACGCACATTGCTGGTTTATGAGAAGCGCTACAGTAATGTTGCTGAGCTATGGCTGGTCACCTTTTCAGTTCTCTCAGTTGTTTTAGAACGCCTCCGTCCTGAGAAGCCGTCATCTTTTATGATTAACACCTTTGACAAACTTACCTCAAATATTTCTTCCGTATTGACTTACATCTAGCTGTCTGATATGGGAATATTCGCAGGTTTATTTTGAACATCATACACCAAACAAAAACTGTAACTTCTCAAAGTTAGAATAGCAGCCAGCTTCTGATAAGGGCTGCTTACTGTTTTGCACCATGCAATCAGAGTCCTGAGGTTCGCGTGTTCAGTGTAGTTACTCCTTATAGCCTGAGGTGATGGCTCTGCTCTTTATTGTGTTGGTACAGATAGCTTAGGGCACAGCTCTCAAGTGGCAGGACTGCAAATGAAGTCCTCATCGATCAATGGCAGAACATGCTCTTGAAAACTTTGTGATGTATTGTCTTCCCATATTTGCTCCTTCTCTTTTCTGCTGCTATTGACACCATTGTCTATCACGCTGAAGCGGAAACTCTTAGTTTCAGATTTAGCTACCTTTTTTATTATTGACTCTCAGCTATGGCATAGTCCTTCTTTATCATAAGTAGTACTTCATTCATGTTGCCAGCGTGGTTGTTTAGTTAAACTTACTACTTTGAATGTAGCTTCATATCTGCCAGAGTTATCATTTCAAATGCAATTTTTGTTATTGAAGTATAAATGAGCATAAACCTAGAATTTTGTGTACAGTGTAATTAGGATTTTATTTCCCTGTTGGCTTCTTTTTCCTCTTGTTCTATTGCCCAGCCATACTGCCACCTCTCTGTAATTCTGTCCTGAAGAACTGTACTTCAAGGACCTGAGAGATGGTTCAGTGGCAGTAGTGCTTTCTGCTTTTGTAGAGGAGCCAGGTTTGAGTCCCAACATGCTCATTGGGCAGCTCACAACCACCTGTAATTCCAGTTCCAGGAAGCACTTCTGGCCTCTGCAATCATCTGCATACATGTGACATATGTAAAACAGTTTTAAGGACTTCTGAGGCTGCTCGAAATGGCTCAGTCCTTAAGGATAATGAGTGCTCTTCCAGAGGACCCAGAGTGTATTCCTAACACCTGTACAGTGGTCCATAGTTTTCTGTAACTCCAATTTCAGGGGATCCTCTTGTAAACTCCATGGACACCAGGAATGTATGTGGTGCCCAGCTATACATCCAGGCTCTCTTAGTTAGGTTTTCTATTGTCTCTTAGTAAGAGACACTTTTGTCGAGGCAACTCTTATAAAGGAAACATTTGATTGGGGCTGGCTTACAGTTTCAGAGGCTTAGTCAATTATCATCTTGGCAGAACATGGTGACCTGCAGATAGACATGGTACTGGAGGAGCTGAGAGTTCTGTTTTGATCCTCTGGCATCAGAAGACTATCATGCTAGGCCTAACTCAAACATATAAGACCTCCAAGCCTTTCTCCACAGTGATGTACTTCCTCTAACAAGGCCACACCTCCTTCAAATGTCACTCTTGTGAGCCAAATGTTCAAACCCAAGTCTATGAGGGCAAATCATATTCAAGCCACCAACACAGGCAAAACACCCATACATTTATTTTTTATTTTATTTTATTGAGACAGGGTAGAATCACACTCTTAGAGATTTTTCTGCCTCTGCCTCCAGGGTGCTAGGATTGATTAATGGTGTGTGTCACCGTGTCACCGTGTCTGGCATAAGTCTTCCTTAAAATAAGTAAATAAAAGTTGAAGATACCTATGCAGGTTATCTTCTTTGTGATGCCTCTACCCCTTGACTGAATGTTATCTGCTTTCTTTATGTGCTCCAGAGGAAGTACTTGGTATTCTGTGTCACACTGCAAACTTTTGTGTTTACAGGGTTGTCTCCTCACCAGACTATGAGCTCCTTGACAGAAGAACTCGTGTCTTTCTCATTTTTGTATCTTCAGTGTCGGGCACAATTCCTGATACTCAGTAAGTGATTGGTCCCTTTTGTTTAAAGTGAAAATTATGTAGCTAGTAGTCAAACTAAGTATATGCTGATTGTTAATTCTTATACATAATATAATTCAATTAATATATTTTTATAAAAATAAGACTTGCAGTGCGCATATGTTTAGTTCTAACACTTGGGAGGGAGAGGCAAGTAGATCCCTGTAAGTTTGAGTACAGTCTGATATACATAGCAAGTTTCTGGCCAGCCAGGGCTACATTAAGAGACCCTATCTCAAAAGAAATAAATAAAATTTTACAGAATGGAGCTATGCATCTTAATACTTCCTGAGGTTCAATTTTTGAATAATTTCATCATGTTTTCCACTGTTGTTGTGTTCTTGAGTCTAAGGATAGTAATATATAGAGGGTTTATGTAAAACAAAAGGGTAAATAGACGAGTTAATCAGTACAGAGAAATGGAGCAGTCTTACAACAGGCTAACAAGTCTCCATCTGTGTAGTGTTTAAACTTAGACGTTTCTTCTCAGAGAACTAATCAGATACTTGCTTGACTGTAGTCTTAGTAAATACCTGTCTAATTAAGTTCTTTGTTTTGTTTGTTTGCTTTTTAAGTCCACCTCCAAATAAGAGGTATTTTCTAGCCTATATGTCATTTACTGCCCAGAGAAAGAAGTATTTTTATTGGAAGAGTAATTAAATGGGTAAAAGCTATACCTTAGTCACACTTGATGGATTAGTGACTTACCTCCTCCTCTGTCCACTTTCTTGACTTCCATGCATTGCTTGAATTACTGGGGCTATCTATCCGAAAGTGTCTGTCCCACCGGAACTCTCAAATACTCACATGCATTGCTTGAATTACTGGGGCTATCTATCCGAAAGTGTCTGTCCCACCAGAACTCTCAAATACTCAGCAGCCACTTTCCAAATAGTTGGCCCAGAGGCTATATAGTAACTTCTGGGCTAGAAGTTCAAGCATATTACTATCTAGCTTTTACATTGACATTAACCTATAACTCTTCTCTGTATTTAGCTATGTGGTCTGGTACCTTTGCCCAGTGCAGCTTTCTTATCTCATCTTACTTCCTTTGTGTCTGGCTGGCATCTGCTCTCTATTTCTTTCTCCTCTTCCCAGAATTCTCCTAGTCTGGTTGTCCTACCTTTACCTTCCAGCCTAGCTACTGTCCAATCGATGTTTTATTAAACCATTATGAATAACAAATCTTTACAGTGTGTAAGAGCATTATCCCACAGGCCTGTGGTGATAGCTCAGTAAATACAGCATTTGCTGTCAAGGCATAAGGACCCCATTGGATCCCTAGAAACAGAGTAAAAGCTGGGCAAAGTTGGCAGCTGCCTACAATGCCAACACTAGGACAAGCTGGGCATTTAGAGTAGCAAGGACTGGTGAGCTTGTGGTTCAGTCTGAGACTGCCAGAAATAAAATGAGTGTAATCAAGGAAGACATTTGAAGTCAACTTTAGGCCACCAACTATGTAATACCATCTCACATTTGAACATACATACACATGTGCATGCATACCACACATACAAGTGAAAGAAAAATATACAATTTGGACATGTCAGATCATCACATATGGAAGTCAGTAGTAAACGTAAATGCTTGTGAACCAGCCATTCCAAAGTTAGAACTAAATCACTACTAAAGGGTTAAGGAGCTAACTTGATTGATCGATTCCACATTGCTGCTTTTTTTTTTTTTTTTTAGTCAGTCTAGGTGAAGCTTACATCTTGAATTTGCTTTTGTCACTCCCATACTGTCCCAACAAGGTCTTGTTTTGTTGTTCTGACTGGCCTCTGATTTAAACTCAGAGTCTTACTATTTCCTGTCTCCTATACTGGGATTAGAGGTTTGTGCCCCTGTGCTTGACCTTGTCTCTTTTACAATACAAAGAAGATGCTTTTGAATTGATCTGGCTTGCTCACTAAGGCCAGGACAACATACAAAAGAATGTTTAATTGGGGCTGTGGTTCAAGAGGATTAGTGTATATGTTGGTGGAGCAAAGGCATGGTGGTAACTGAGAGCTCATATGCTGACCCACAAGAAGGAGACTGAGTAGACTAGGAATGGTGTGTCTTTTGAAACCTCAGAGCCTGCCCCCAGTGATATACCTCCTCCAGGAAGGCCTCCTAATCCTTTACAGACAATTCTACCAACTGGAGACCAAGTATTCACACCCATGAACCTAGGGACTCATTCTCTGTCAAACTACCATAGTATCCATTCGATGTATTTTTTAAAGTTTGCACAAGGAATATTATATTTTAAAAGAACATCAATTTTACCAGTATTGATAGATTTCAAGTACATATTGGAAGATAAAAGGCCACATAGAAGCATCACTTTATGTAAATTATGTAAATTCAGAATCATAACCAGAAAATAATTGTGAAGAGTCAAGTGCAGCTTGCCGTTTGGTTTTCCTTTTTCCTTTTCAGTCATGGGATCATGACATTTTCAGAGGAAATTAGAAGTTAAAGATGAGGCCATGGTAATCACCGAACAGGCAAACCCTGTTTTATTTCTTTGCTATTAGTTTGGGAGAATTTCTTGGTGACAAAGTGCTAAGTGCTGGCGTAGGGCTGAGGGAGAGAAAGATGTTACTGCTCAGAAGTCTTGTTTTTCCACTGGTACATTTCTAAGGCTCACTCATGCCATCGCCTACAGCTGTAGTTTATTCACTCTCCTACACTGTAGTGCTCTATTACGTGAATTAGCCCAATTTATATAGTTTTTTTTTTTTTTTTTTTTGCTAGTGGATGTTTAAATAGATTTAGTTTTGTTGTTTTTATTATGTAGGATGCTTGTATAAAAACATTTTTATTATAAAATTGAGAACTGCACATAGAAGGGCACATGAATGTTCAACTTCACATGGTAATGTCAGATTATTTTTCAGTGGGATTTTTTTTACCAGTTTTATACCTATGTGACATCTATTAGCTATGTCCAAATCATGTGTTTCTTGCTATTATATCATGCTAACTCTTTTAATTTTTACTATTCTAAAAACTTTAAAATGGCATCCTGTAGTCTGAAGTTTTATTTTTTGATAGGCAGTGACATCCATATTTCTTCATGTATTTGTCCATCTTGTGTATCCTTGTCTGTGAAATTCAATTCAAGAGTTTGCTAGTTTGCTTGATGTATTATCTCTTTATTATTACTTGTAGACAGTATTTGTGTCTTACATATACACACGTATATGCGTTAACATGCGTTAACATGCATATACATGCTGTATGTGCATGAGTGGGAACCAGAGAACAACTTAAGCGCTGTCCTTACCTGTCTTCTTAACCAACCCCCAGCCCCTTTTCTGAGTTTTGTTTTGTTTTCCAGATAGGATGTCACTTGATTGGAACTCACCAGTGTAGACTGGGCTACACTACCATATCTGACTTTTTTTACATAGATTCTAGAGATTGGGCTCAGGTCCTTGTTCTTGAAAGGCAAGTCCTTCACTGACTGACGCATTGTTGAGAAACTAATCTTTAATTAGATTTTTGTTCTACAGGCATTTTCCATCTTATAGCTTGTCTTTTGTTGTTCTTTATAGTCTCAGTGAAAACTTTTTATTATGTTTACTGTGTGTGCGTGCGTGTGTGTGTGTGTGTGTGTGTGTGTGTGTGTGTGTGTGTGTGTGTGTGTGTGTGTGTTCAGGCCTGTGTGCATAGGTCAGAGGGCAACTTAATGAAATTGATCCTTTCTTTCCATCACGTAGATCTCAGAGATTAAATTCAAGTCATCAAGCTTGATGGTGAGATCTTTAGCCTGCTTACCATTTTGCCAGCTCTGAAAAACTAGTTACTATAGTTTTCTGTATGTTTTATGATAAATAGAAGTTCTCAGTTTTCACGTAATCAAAATTTTGTTTTCTCTCATGGTTAGTAAGGCTTGTCTGACTTAAGCCCTTCTGTCCTAGAAGAAATGTAAACAATATCAATTTGTTTTATATTTACATTGCTAGGTTATTGCATGAATTCTAGTTAGTATATAATGAAAACCCAGAGCCAGATATTGGGGAAAAGATAGAATATCAGAGAGAAGAAACAGACCACAGATAATTCTCACCCAGCCAACTTTTCAGGCTGAACAAGGTAAATCCAACTATTGTCAAGAGTCTTCCATCTAGCTGGTCATTCCTATAGAATGAATGTCTGCCCAGGCCTGCCTTAAACATCTTCCATGCCCAGTTGTTTCACTTCTGGGTTCAACTCTGCATTATAATCCTAGAGTTAGGATTAAAGGTGTGAGCCACTACTGTTTGGCCTTGAACTCACAGAAATTCAGAAAATCTCTGATTCCTGAGTGATGGGATTAAAGGCATGAGTACCACACTCTGACCCTCATGGCTTGACTGTGGGTGGCTCTGTTCTCTGATATTCCAAGCTGGTTTTATTAAATATAAAATATATCACCATGCTAGGTAGCATTTCTTATTTTCATTGTTAGTATATCTGAATTGGTTTTTTATGAAGTGATATGAGGTAGAGATCTAGTTTCATATTTTCCCATATTGATCCTTTGAGGACCATTGTCTTCTGTTGTGATTTTTCTGCAGTTGTTCAGCTGCTGTCATGGCAGGGTTCATAGACCGTCGTTGATAGTTTAGTCATTGTGGCCTTCAGCTAGTTCTTTGTTCCTGTTACAGCCAGGGTTTTTCATACCATTTTCAGTCTAGTCTGGGATTTATTCTTTGCTGCTGGAGGGGGGCTCTCCAGTCAGGCATGGCCTGCTTCCTTACACTTAGTATTTAAGCTCCTGGCTCTCACAGAGTTCCAGATGTGGGGCTCTTCAAACTCCTTTTAGTTGTGCATTATTACATCTGTCATAGGGGTATGTTCTTATATGTATTGTTCTTTTTTTAGATAGGGCTCTCTGTGTCTTCATCATTTATTTACTATTGTTCTGTTAGTTGGACTGACAACAGACCAAAGAAACAGTTGCATCCAAGTCTAGCGTGGTGAACAAATGAGTTCATTGGGGTTATTTTCAAGAGCATGGTAGAAGAACATGCATGTCTTTGTAGTTGCTTCACCCTAGAGTGGATGATAATTCACAAAAACTGCATTCCTAGAGCTAGCTCGTGACCAATTTTCAAGCAGTTCTCAGCAATTGCTCATTGATTGTGCAATTCTGAGGAGAGATCCCATGAATCCCAAAAATGTCTGAAATTTTGAGTCTTACTTTCTAAACCTACCTTTTCTTAGCTTCCAGAGTGTCATGAGCCTCCTTCTTCCCTCTAGGAGCAAGGAATATTCAATTCATATGTAATAGCTAAGCAGGATTTTTGTTTTTGTTTTTTGATTTTGTCTAAGAAATAGGTTTTGGAGCTGGGCATTATAGCACATGCCTTTAATCCCAGCACTTCGGAGGCAGAGGAAGGACAGCCAGGACTGTTACATAGTCTTGAAAAAACAAAACAACAAAACCAAACCAACCAACCAACCAACCAACCAACCAACCAACCAACCAACCAACCATCCAACCAACCAACCAACCAACCAACCAACCAACCAACCAACCAACCAACCAACCAACCAACCAGACAACCAAACAGACAACCAAACAGACAACCAACCAACCAACCAACCAACCAACCAAACAAACAAACAAACAAACAACCAAACACACAAAATCCAGGAGTTAGCTTTGTCTTTATTGAAGATACTTTTGATCACTCCTTTTTTTTCTAGTTCATTATCATCTCCTTACTGTTTTCTTCAGGCTTATTATGCCCAATTAACTTATGACTACAACTTCTTCTTTCCTGGGTCACTTGATACAGCTATATATACTTGTTAGTAAAGTTAGCTATTTGGTACTTCACACACACACACACACACACACACACACATATATCTGATATTTGTCTCTTTTTTATTTGAAAATTGCCCTTATGGTTTACTAAATGAACATAAATTCTAAAAAATTTTTAGAAGTAGCTTTTAATTTGATACTGAGTTTTAGTTAAATTTATTATGGTCAGAGAACAGGAAACTACATTATTTGAAATTCAACGACATTTTCATTTTTGTAGTGTAATTTTTACATTGTGAGTTCCTAAGAATGTTTATTTAATAAGAATTAGAATAGATATAAATTTCTATTTTTGTTTATTAAATCCTCCCTTTTTGTCTATCTTGCTTGTGATTAAATGCGAAACATTTGATTTGCCATTGTCAATTTTCTTCTTGTAGTTTTTATATTCTTTGAAGATTCTTCACAGCACTAATAGATAGTTTTAGATAGTTTTAATTAGAGATTTGACTTGCTCTGAGAGGGGTGGGGAATAGGAGAGACTGCAGGTGTTAGGAAGGTTTTCTCTTCACCATCAGACTAGATAAAGAGCAGCATAATACTGCACGGAGCTTGCAGTTGGAAGTCCCTCAGCTCTCTTTGACCCAGGAATAGGTCTGCAATCTTGATCTTTACTTCAGGACCCTCTCACCACCTTCATTCATTTTACAAAAACCTTACTGTTTCTCATCCTCTTGGCTGATTCTTCTGGAGAAGTTGAGCTGTGTGTGCTGTGTTTGAACCCTAAGATCGAGTAGAACGTGAACACTTGGCTTCTTCTCCAGATGTTTTTTGGCTTTTTTGAGAGACCATCTCAACTTTTAGCTGCTATTAATGCATCTTAGTTACTTTTTTGTTGCTTTGATAAAATGACCAAGGCAACTTACAGAAGAGAGAATTCACTTGGGGCTTAGGGTTCAAGAGGATAATAGACTGATGGCAGTGTGGAGATAGGCTGTTGGAGCAACAGCTGAAACCTTACATCAAGGTCCACAACACTGAAAGCTAACTGGAAATGGAGCTACTCTTTTGAAACCACACCACCAAACTTCTTCTGGAAAGGCCACACCTCCGTCCTCCCAACAGTTCTGTCAACTGGGGACCAAGTATTCAAATGCCTGAGACTTATGGATACATCTCATTAAAAGCACCACATGAGGTTTAGAAGACTTGAAGCTGGAGAATAGTGAGTCTTCCACTTCCTCACTCTCCTTCTCGCATCCTGACTCCTCACAAAACTGGCTAAGGCCCAGTCTCAGATGACTTATTTCCTATCTTTGTTCATTCCATTTTTTAGATTTCTTTACTTCGCTAATTTGGACACCATAATTTTAGTGTTTTGCCTAACTGATATTTCAGTTTCTCCTGCACTTTCCATAATTGCCATTCTACTTCTCACACTCCAGTTAGTCATCATTGCCTTTCACATACAAAAGTTTCTGGGCTGGATTGGGACATGTCAACAGGAGCCATTTTACTTGGGGGTAATCTGAAGCTTCACATTTGAGTTTTTGGAAGGGATGTCTATTACTGCTAAAAAGAAACCCAAACCATTTTGTAAACCAGTTAATAAGTTAGTAAGAACTACTGTATCTACTGTCTGATGACTCTGAGGAACAGAGAGAGCTTAGTATAATTAACAGCATGGGCACACCTACAAGACTGAAGGAAGCAATACTGTTCAGGAATTAATAATTAATAGCCAGCAGACATTCAAGGTCACCAACTTACAAAGCTGGATTCAAAGATGGACAAAGCAGGATTGGGAGCTTCGACCACTGGTTACTTTGAACAGAACAGTCAGTCATCTCTCCCGTTGGGACAGGGGACATGCATGGAGCATGTGAGCCCTCCAATGGCTCTGCCTGTGATAGCCTAGTGGACTGACCAATCTTACAGTGATTATTATCTCAGACTTTGGCCATTTTTTCCCACAGTCTATAAAAACCACTAGACAAAGAAGTTCAAGGTATTTTTCTCTTGGGATCTCTTTCCATTCCTGGGAGTTTTTCTTAAATTCCTTTATGTTCTTAATTTCCTTCAAAATCTTAATATAAAAGTCTGCTTTTGCTTTGCATGGTCCTATTGCATATCCATGTCTTTAATCAAAATTTGTATGAAGGTGAACTCAGGAGCTGTTGTTCCAGGTTGGTCTTTGGTAACAGTGAATATGTGGCTTCCTATTTGCATCAAGTACAACTGTGTATGAGGAGAGATCTTGTCACACTATAAAACCCTGAAATGTTACAGTTCCTGTAGTCCTCCCATGGGTCACTGTCTTTGCAGTTTCACAGTTGACGGTGCCATCAGCCATAGGCATTTTAATGATCCACAGTTATTCCATAATCCCTCTCCTATGGGACACCTGCCAAGTGCTTGTCCAGGAGTCAACCCTGAATATTAGTATTTAGAGCCTCAGTCACATCAATCTGCATGTGTGTTGTTTCTATAACAATCATATTTGCCTTATAAGTTTCAGAATTATTGCCTCTTCTAGGTTGAAACTCATCAACGCTATTTGGGGCAAGATAGACTGCCCATTGTGTATCTGTTTAATTGTTATTCTGAATTCAGTCTTGGCCAAAAGAACAACCACTTGTCTCTGTCCTGCTCATGATTAGCACTATCAACTTAATCTTTCTTAACAACTCTTCATTGAGTATAGAATCCTGTGTGGTCTTTGAATTTAATGTGTTCAATCCCAGCACTCAGAAGGGAAGAAGATGGAACTCTGACTATCCAGTGAGACCCTGTCTCACATAAGAAAAATGTTAAGTATTAGCCTGCTAATTTCTCTAGGTTGCTGGGCTTATGTGGTTAATTGATTGATATTTACTGCTCCGAAGGATTCTTTAATGGAGGTTTCTGTCACATCACAAATCAGATTCCCTAGAAAGCAGTGTAATGTCTACATTTGTGAAGATGATACTGGCTAATATTGGATTCTTACACCACCTGTGGAATAATGAACAAGATGTAGCAATCAATTGGAGATGCCCTTTACCTGCTGTTTTCATCTCTGTGCCAAGTGGCTAAGACACGTTCTCTTAGGTCATCCACTCTGTTATTTCAGTGGATTAGTTTGAGGCGTTTTCCAGAAAGTAGGGTACCCCTTGTCCCCTTGGTTTATTTTCTTGCTGAGTCATCATGTTGGGAGAAAGAACATGTGATTCTGCTTGTTTATAAGGAACGCCAGCTTAACTTGATGCCTTCTGATTGAACTGAACGTGTATCACTTTTTCTTAATAATGCTTCTCTCTCTCTCTGTGGCTTCTTAACCTTATTATTTGTGAGTTTAATTTTGCTCTCATTTTTATCAGTGTCTTTATGTTTCTTCTATCTGAATCTGTTTCTATTTATTAATTCTTATTCTTTATTTGAATTCTTGATTTGCTTTCTAACCTTTTTGATTGAATTGTATTTTTCTTTATAATTTGGAAGGTATTTTCCCATTTCTTTATGACCAACCTTGAAAATCTGCCAAGAAATTTTTACAGTATTACGTTCAGCCAGATTATAGTACCTCTGCTGGGCAGTAATTTTCTCTTCTCTAGTCTCTACATTTAAACTATAATTAAAATTATAATGAAATCATATTGTAGACAGTATTTATAGATTTACTGGTATGTTTAGCTTCTTATTTATCTTTTTCTTTTCCTACCCCAGATCATTCTTCTGATAATTATGTGAAACACATCCTTTTCATTTATTGAAATAAAGGCCTCCTATTGATAATACTTCATTGGTTTATCTAAGCAGTTTTTACATGCTGTCTACGTTCCCCAAAGGGACTTTTAGTGGTTGCATTATTTTATTTAAAACAATTTATTTTTCTTTTATGCATATGAGTGTTTTCCTGAATATGTGTGAGTATGCCTTATGTGTGCTGATACCCATTGGAGGTTAGAAGAGAACACTGGATTTCCTTAAACAAGAGTTACAGATGGTTGTGAGTCACTGTGTGAGTACTGGGAGTAGACCCTGGGTTCTCTGCTCTGATCTATCTTTCCAGCCCCTGATAAATAATTAACTGTAGATGAGTTCAGTCTGCTGGAAGGGTTTAGTCTGTCTTCTAAGCATCCTTGTTACCATTGAGTATGTTATGTTATTCTCCTTTTTATTGTAACTCTCTTCTCTCTGCTCATTTTTAATGTAAATCTTTTGATACCCTGAAGCTTTATTGCAGCTGTGTATCTGAGAATGAATTTCTTTATATTACTTGTTTTTTAAAACAACGCAATGTTTCTTGAAATTTTAGATAAATGTCTTTCACTGGTTTTGAAAACTAGATCATTTTATATCCATTTCATTTTTCTGGGATTATTCATATCATTATTTTGTCTTTGAAGGTTTTTTTGTTTGTTTGTTTTGGTTGGTTGGTTTTTCGAGACAGGGTTTCTCTGTGTAGCTCTGGCTGTCCTGGAACTCTCAGAGTTCTGCCTGCCTCTTCTGTGATTAGCCACCTCTGCCCACAGTTGCTCAAGTTTTTAACCTGTGCTATTTTCCTTCTCTTCCTTGCTTTCTGTCTTTCTTGTTTGGTTTTGGGGGACTTTTTATTTTGAAATAGTTTATCAGTATATACCCCAGGCTATGATTTTCTCATTTAAAAATCCTTCCTAGCTAGAATATGTTTGTTGATGCTCTGTCTTCAGGGATGAGGTAAACAACTTACTCCATACTCCAGTGTAGGTTTGTAGGTTACCCGTAGTAAGTTCCTCCCCGAACACAGCATGGGAAAGAGAGGATATGCAACTATAGTAATGGAATAAGACACATTTTTCTCAGACATATGCTCAAGGCTAGCATTAACATCATAATCATGTTTCTAAAATTATGTCCTTGGTATATAATAAATATAAATAATATAAATACATTTTATACTGATACATAAGAAAACTATGTGTATGTGTGGTTTTTGTTTGTTTTTTGTTTTTGACTTCAGTCCTGCAAATTTAGTTTAATGATGAAGGGAACAGCCAACGCCAAGTTAAGGACATTTTATAAGATATTTAACAATAAGGAAAGGCCCTGGCTGTGGGCAGTGGTTGAGCACATGCCAGGGTTCTTGGTTCATATTCAGAACAAAGCCAAATAAAATACAAGGAAAATATAGCTTAGTGGTAGAATGTTTGCCTAGCATTTGTGAACCCTAGATTGAGTTCTTAGCACCTCAAAATACCAACCGAACAAATAGAAATAGTACAAGTCTCAGTACATGGATACAGCCAAAGAAGTCCTAAGGAAACACAGAAAGTAAGTGTTATATTCTTATTTTGGCTTAAAATTTATTTCATGTGTGTAGGTGTTTTGCCTGGATGTATGTATGTGCACCACATGCTTGCATATTGCCTTTGGAGGCCAGAAGAGGGTTTCTTAGATTCCCTTTCACTGAAATTACAGTTGTATACTATTGTGTAGGTGCTGGGGATTGAACTTGAGTCCTCTGGAGAACTGGTGAACCAACCATCTCTCTAGCCATTAATTGTGGAGATTCAATAAAAGCTTAAAAAGTTTCAGAGATATCAGAGGGAATCTACCCACAGTCTATGTGGGGAATTAATAGAAGCTCCAGAAGTTCCAGAGCTCTAACCACAGTCAGTCTAGGAGAATCAAGAGAGTGGTGATTCGAACCTTTAATCCCAGCACAGGGAGTAAGTATCCTGGGAGTGGTGACCTACGCCCTTAATCCAAACTGAGTTTTAAGGTCATTTTAGATTACAGAAGGAATTCCAGGCTCCCAAGCTGGTAGTGGTGGGGCCACGCCTTAATATATCAGAAGAGTATTTAAGGCAGGCATAGAGGAGAGGAAGCCAAGAGAAGCCAGGCTGAGGAAGCTGGAAGACAGCTGGGTAAGATCTGACTGTGGTGTTTACTCTCTCTAATATCTCCAACTTCCTCAGAGATCTATCCCTGAGTCTCATTTATTCGTGCAACAATTAATAATCTTGCTATTATTAGTCAATAACATTGATATTGGTTTATTTATATGGCTCTGTGTGTGAGAGAGAGGAGGCAGAGAGAGGAAGGTATACTAAGTTCTACTTAGGGTAAGTAAATTAAGCTGTTCTATAGATGACTGTAGATAGCTATAAAGTATTCATTCCATAAAGCTAACAAAAAAGAGTTTGAATATTTTCACTAAAAAGGATAAATATTTGAAGAGATAGATACTCTTACTCTGATATAAATATTTCACAATATATACATGCATCAAAGTATCATATTGTGGCTGGAGAGATGGCTTAATTAGGGACACTGGCTGCTCTTCCGGAGGACCCAGCTTTAATCCCCAGCATCCTAATGGTGGCTCACAATCATCTCTAACTTTAGTTCTAGGAGAGCCTACATCCTTTCCTGGCCTACATGAGTATGCACAAATGTGGCACATAGACATGCATGCAAACAAAACACCCCCCCCCCCCACAGAATTAAGAAAAGATAACATTATATGCCAAGTGTGTGTAGATTTTAAGTGTCATTTAGAGTAAAAGCAAAAACGTAATAGGGGATGTTGGCCACAGGCTCTATGTAAACGGTCATCTTTTTAGTTTTGCTGTAAATCTGAAACTTCTAAATTAAAACATTGGTATAAATCAGTTTTGTCTATTTTTGAACATATATTATCTTTGAATTTTTAAAAATTTTAAATTTATTCATTTTACATCTTGGTCTCACTTTCCCCTCTCTGCTCTCCCCACATTTCCCCTCCTCCCCACCTCTCCATCCATTCCTCTTTCTGTTCAGAAAAGGACAGGCCTCCCATGAATGTCAATAAAACATGGCATATCAAGTTGTAGAAAGACTAAGTATCTTCCCTTGTATGAAGACATTTTTTTTTTTCTCCAGTTGTATCTGGTTCTCTTAGGTCTCTGAGCCATCCAGCCTCGGGGTCCTGGCACTGCAGATGGTGTCGGGTGGGCTCATCCTCCTGGCATGGGTCTCAGGCTGGACCAGTCATTGGTTGGCCACTCCTTCAATCTTTGTAGCACCCTTGCCTCAACACATCCCATAGGCAGGACAGACTAGGCTGAAGGTTGTTTGGCTGGGTTGGTTTCCCAAACCCTTGATTGGACACCTTGAAAGTCAGAGGAGATAGCCAGTTCAGGCTAAGTATCCCCTATTGCTAGGAATCTTAGCTGGGTCATCCTTGTAAATTCCTTGGAGGTTCCCTTGCACTAGGTTCCTACCTCACCCTAAATGCCTCCCCCATTTCTAGTCATTTCTTTCTGTACTCCCCACAAACTGACCCCTCATGTTCTCATCCCCACCTACCTTCAGTCCTCCCGTAAGATGTCATCTATCTCCCTTCCCAGGGAGACCTGAGCATCCATCCCCCCTGGAGCCCTGCTTGTTACCTAGCCTCATTGAGTCTGGCATTGTAGCATGGTTATCCTTTACTTTATATATTGTTAATGTCCACTGTCTTTATTCTTCTAATTTGATTTTCAGGTTTTGAATAGATTCCTTTGCTTGTCGGTTTTTCTTCATTTCTTGGCCTTCTTTAAGGGATTTATTGATTTCTTCCAATTTTGTTGTTGTTTTTTCTTCAATTTCCTCAAGAGAGTTTTTCATTTCTTTTTAAAGGACCTCCGTCAGCTTCATAAAGTTGTTTTAATGGTTTTCTTATGCTTCAGCTGCCTTGGAATATTCAGGTTTTGCTGTCATGGGGCTCTGTTGTGGATTGTATTCTTACTCTGGTATTTACATATCTGGTTTTAGTATGATTATAGGCCTAGATATCTGGGTTTGTCTTTGTTGGTTGGGTGTTTTGTTCCTTGATTCTGTTTCCTTTCTGGTCTTTCAGTTTTTGTGGCCTGGATTTCAGGTGACCAGCATGACCTCTATCTAATCTAGTAGGGAGTCTCTTTTCAATTTGGGAACTGGCCTTTTGGTGGTTAGCTTGGCCTTTAGTGCAGCAGGTCTGTGTTCTTCTGACTTATGTGGCCTTTTTGTTTTCTTATTGCTTTGGTCTGCACCTGTTCTTCTAGTCGGTGTGGTTTGAACCTGAGTCTCTGAAGTCTGCTCTTCAGACTGCTATGGTCAGCGCCCCAGCAGTGAGATTCTTCGAGTTGGAGACAGTGCCCAGTAGTGGTGCTGGTGATGAGGTGGGATGCGGAGTGTGTGGGATGGGTCTTGGGGTTCAGAATCTGGAGAGTGGGGCAGTCCAACTGGTAGGTAGATCATTTACCTGCTCCTCCGATTGATGTTGGTATATTATCTTTCTACGGTTTTTTTCTTGGTTGGTCATACTTTATTTCATCATTCATCGATAAAACTAGAATTTAAAAATTGTATACAGTTGTAATTTTGAAAGTTCTTGACCATCACAAATGATTGTATTGTATTTCTACTGACTTACGTGTAGGCTCAGATTAGGCTATTTGCCATTTTGTGTATACCCCAAGCTAAATTTGCTGTTCTCCTAAAGGTATATGTCAGTGGGTTGCTGGTGCTCTCATGTAATTTTGTCATGGGTCCTCCCAATGAGGTCTCAGATCTTTTCATCTTCCAGCAGGCCAAGTTTTTGTCTCTTGACCATACAATTAAACTATCAGCATGCCTACCCAGGATAATGTTGTTTGTCTATAGTACTTATATTTATTTTATTTCTTATGTGGAACAAGCAGACTGTGAAAGTTAGAGGACGCCTTGTGGGGTATGAGAATTTAACTGACATTGGTAGCCTTGGCAGCAGGTGCCCTTATACAATAATTATCTGTTTCTTAGTGTTGTTTTGTCTCTCTTTTTTAAAAGGCTGCCATTATATAAGTGTGGTGTGGGCTTGATAATTTCTAAATTTAAGAACGTAATAGAATTTGGAAAATAGACAGTTGATTTTGAATTATGTAGGAAGTGTTTATGTTAAAGCAGGAAGGAAGGTCTTTCATAATATATTGTAGACCAGACTTCTAGAAATTGAAAAAGCCTTCAGTTTCCACTAACTATATTCCCTTTGTTGATAATTTAAGTGTTCTATTTCAGTTTCTTTTTAAAAAATTTATTCTATTTTTTTATTTTTGAGATTAATATAAGTATATTTTTCTACCTTCCCTTTCCTCCTGCCAAACCCTCATATGTCATCCTTCATTATCTTTCAAATTCATGGGCTCATTTTTCACTAAATTGTTATTGCATGCATATATGTATAGGTATATACCTACATATTCTAAATATAATTTGTTCAGTCCATATAATGCTATTTGTATCTAAATTTTTAGGGTGATTGGTTTTCTCGTATGAACATGACAGCTTACTACTCTTAAGTAGATATCATATGTAAACCTGTTTTCTGTAAAATAAGCATGTTGACCTGAATGAGGTCTTAATCCTAGATCAGGCAACTCTTATTTTGTTGTGTGTGTGTCTCCATAGATTATGTATTACCCCCAAACATAATCTATGCCAGTCTAAGCAAGTGAAGAGAGTATGGTGATTTTAGAATATTGGTCTCTGAATTTAGGGAAATTATCTAAATAGAGGGCAGAAAGATGACAGATTGAGGGGGAATCAAGATAAATATTAGTATTTGTTAGCATTTCTAAATATTTCCCAGAATATCCCACGTCATCCTTAGGAGGTTAAGGGTGGAGAGAAGTTGAATCTTGAGATATTTGGTCTATAGAAGAAAGCTGCAGTCAACTTTATTTTTAATATTTTTTTTTTTAAAATTTAAATTCTTGGCTAAGGGCAAAGTTTTAATTTTTCTTAATTTAATTATTGTACTGAGATTATTTAGAAAAATGTTTTTATTCTTAGGAAATACACACTGAAATATTCAAGAATAAAAGGGCTATATAATCAGGAGGTTTTAGTAATACATAAATATATGATGCTTGCATACTCATGTATATTTTGATTTTTAAATCAATATATGATTCTGGATTCTTAGTATTATCATTGACTCATATGGTTAAATGGTCCTTATATAATGTTCTATATTATTTTTATCTTAAATGCAAGACAACTAAGAATATGATGAGTGTGAATTTTTATTGATTTAAATGTACGGTTTGAAGTCTTTTTCCTGACGTGAACAAATTACCCCTACCCCCTTTATTTATTTATTTTTTTGCTAGAATCAAGGTGAATTTTGGGACATGGCCACTGCTTCACCAAGATCTGATACTAGTGATGACCACAGTGGAAGGTCACAGTTAAAGGTAACTGGTAAGTTATTTTAGTGATGATGTAGTACTGTGATGGGTAGATGAAGCTGGGTCTTGCATACCTAATTAGATAAATATATTTCATAAGTGATGCTCTTGACATACACAGTGGAGTTGGACTGGTTTTAGGAGACACTGGGTTTTAGTGTCCTGCCTTCATGTTCTATCTGTTCTTTTGCCTTGCTTGACCTTATCATTTTGTTCATTTCTGTTTTTAAAATAAAAATCACTCTGTAAAATCCATGCTCTTGATTTCACAATAACTTGAGTAATAAAAACTACTACTTCTGACTATAAAGGAGGTCCAGGGGAACCACTGCCTTCTCTTAGTAATAAGGATGCCAGTTGGGGTCTTAAACACTGCATCTGTTGTTCCTTTTGTAAGAAACTTTGTTCTCCCCGCTTCCCTTTTTGGTCTTAGAGATTCAAACCAGGGCCTTATGTGTGCTAGGCAAGCATTGTACGACTGAACTACACCCTCAGCTTATTCCATTAGCCATTTTATTTCAAACCGTCAGGTACCATCATGCAAAGCCCCCTCTATTACTGAAGTCTGATAGCTGTCTATAAACTTGGAGAATCCATTAACCCCTTTACTCTTGCATGTACTTTCCTCCAAAGCAGCCTATGAATGATCAGACTGCCAGCTTGGGATGGACATCACTTTAGCAGCAGAGTTTTTATTCTGTTGCTTTCTAGGAGCAGGAAATGTCTTATACTCTTCACAGAAAGCGTAGGTGGGTGGGGTCTTGCCCTGAGCTCACCCTTCCCTTTATCCCTATCTCTTTCAACACAAAGGACGGCTGCCTCACTGGATATCCTGGTCCTCTTTTCTTCTCCAAACTACAATTTACATTTATTTCTACCCAGCCTTCTCTTTCTCACTGTAGACATGAATAAGGAATAAGCATTTTTAGATAATAATCACATCACAAATTTATTATTATGTTGCTTTGAAATTGCTTCAATCAAAGAGATTAGTTAGTTACTTTTAATTTTTGCCTCAGGCAAGTTCTTAGGACAAAGGCAAAAAGCAGCTTGATTCTTTGCCAAGCTTTCACACAAATGGTCATAAGTCCAGTTGCTAATGTTGTTCCCTCTAAAACACCTTTTGAGCTGGGCTTTCAGACACGCATTGCCCTCAGCACTACTGTCTTCTGAGCTCTTTCTGGAGTGCCTCGTCAACTCTGCTTACAGACTTTAACTGTTTTGTAGTCCAAAGTTCCAAGATTTCCTCAGTCCTCCAAAAACCACTTAGTCAGGTTCTTCACAGCAACAGTTGATTCAAGTATCAACTTCTCTGTATCACTTTTCTACTGCTGTGATAAAACACCATAGCCAAGGCAACTTAGAGGCAAGAATCCATTGTAGTGGAAAAGTGTGACAGCAAGTGGCAGGCGTGGCATCAGGAACGAAGCTGAGAGCTGTATCTGCAAATGCAGGTACAAAGCAGAGAGAACTAGTTTAGTTCAGATTTTCCAGTCCAGTTCTTACTGTGTAGCTTACATTGCCCCGGAACTATGTAGCCAAGGTTCGTGCTGACTTTGTGATTATCCTGCCCCAGGTTCACAAGTATTGGGACTACAGGCACCATGCCCATCGTTTTTTTCCTTTCCCCTTTTTGTTTTGAGGCAGAATTTCTCTGACTGGAATTACATGTGTGAGCCACTGTGGCCACATCTCTTTTTTAATTTCTGCTCTTAATCTATGGCTGATTGAAGGGAACAAACACCAGTGTGTTGTGGATATAGATCCATGATACAGTGCTTTCCTGATATATTTGAGGCTTTGAGTTTCATCTTAGCTAATAAGAATCCAAGTACCCAGTCAAACAATATTCTAGAAACAGGAAAATCATGATCTAAAAGTCAAGCAGAAGGCAACCTACTTAATATGTAATTTACTATACCACAGACATAAGCATGCAGAGGTAATTAATTTCCAAATTATAGATTCTAAAATTTCTAGCATAAAAGGATCATATGCAAGGTTTGCAAGATGTATATATAGTACTTGCTTTAAAAACTAATAAATTGTTTTTATTAGTGTATGTATCTTATGGTACCTCAATTATACTTTAAAAATATATTGATTTTTACATTTATTTATATACATGCACATACATGAACCATGATACATGTACAAGTCAGAGAAAAATCTGCATGAATCTCTTTCTATTTTGGGTTCCAGGATTAAGCTCAGGTAATTTGGCTTGGTGGAAAGTGCCTTTACTCACAGAGCCACCCCACTGGCCCATAATGTCCCTTAAACTGTGAGCATCTTCAGTGTTTGTGAGGTGTGAAGTATTACCGTCTTACTTGTTGTATTAGTATTTCTTACATCACCATTAGACTGTACATAAATTTGGAGGAGTCTTCTCAATTAGCTCATATTTTATGCATTTTTGTTCCTGTTTTCTGCTTTCTTTTGCCCTTATTTGAGTCTAAGATTTTCCATTTCTCTGTGTCTACCCCAGGCACTCAAACCCAGTAATGTGTTTAGTGTTTAAAATAATATATTCAATTGGAAATGATATAAAAGCTTTTATCTTAAAACTCCCAGATCTAAGACTATATCCGATGATTTTCTTACTCTCTGGTGTCCATCACTCAGGTTTTACAGTAATTTTCATGTGGCCCTCATACAATTGTTAGTAAGTGTTTTTAAGGATGTTAAATTAAGGAACCCCATCCAATGTCTGCTAATTTTCAATATTTATATAGTATTACTGTGAAGGGCACTTTGAGTATACCAACAAAAGTTACCAGTAAATGGAGAAATGTGATTTATCCTGTTTCCACTAATTAGAACTCCTGTTTAAAATATTAGCATTCACTTTATTTAAAAACATACTATTTTTTATATACAATTGGGCCAGCATGTTACAAATTTTTACGGGGTATTTTAAAAAATCTTTTGAGGGGGGAAAGGAGATGTGTTACCTTAGCATCTTTTAGTACTGGCATAGGCACATACTGGACCGTTCGGGGAATCTGTTGATGGTAGTGCTTTTGTATGCCTTCACTCAACAATCCTAAGAACTGGGTATTATTGTTCCCCTGTTTTTCAGGTGAGAAAATGGAGGGGCAGAGCCGTTAATTGACCTCCTTCAGGTCAGGATTCTAGTAATGGCAAAGTTAAAACATGAACCCAGAAATATTACACTTGTATGCTTTGAACATGAATCTGTATTGCCTTCTTTTTACTTACAATGTGTGGGTAGATAGGACCTGTATGTGTCAAAGAAATAACTTTTGTTTGAAATAAAACCTCTATTTGGGGTCTTGAGAGGTAACAAGTCTTATATCAGTTCTTGGTGGAAAACTTCGAGCAACTTACAACATTGAAGGATGAGTGAGTTTTACTAAGACCCTCCAAGTAGCACTTCAGACATTATGTTAAACATTATTTGCAATCTGTAATAAACATTTGCTTATAATCTTTTTTCTTTACATATAAATAGAGGGGTAACTTTCAAACACCTTACCTCTGCCATATCACGTTCACTTTGTACTTCATTGGTTTGTTTGACTAACTCCTCTTGGTAGAGTGAAAGCTTATGCTATTTTTCTTTCTTAACAATTCATGTGTGTGACAGGGGTGCTTTTCTTTCGTCATCCCAGACCCAGCATAGTTACAATGATTGTTGTAGAGGTGACTGTAATGTGCTCTTCTCACTGGTTGATAGTCAGTAGAATGCCCTGAAAATGCACAGTTTAATGTTTGGAATAACAGTTGCAAACATTACAGGCACATGTTTAAGCGAAATTAAAATTTTAATATCTTGGTTAAATTAAATTTAAAAATCCCTTTCTGTAAAGGTTATGATTAATTTTTATTTCATGATGGCATTTTGATTTTCAAAATTTTAAGATGTTTTTGTTCGCAACAATTTTTTCCAGTTAAAACATACAGTGAATATCATTTAGATGAAGGCTTTTACTTTTTCACAGCCCTTGGTTACGTTTATATAGCACATAAAGAGAGAAATCATATTTAAATAGCACATAAATATAGCAATTGTATTTAGATATCAGGTGGAGATAGAAACTTTCCAGGTATGGTAGTGCACACTGATGGCCCTTATCATGGGAGATAGAGGAGAGAGGCTTGTGAATTCAAGTCTAGTTACATTGTGAGAATTTTATCTCAAATACGTATCAATATATAAATCATTAGATATGCAGATATCAGATCCCACTATACTTTGACAGGAGTATAAAATGATGAAACCATTTTGGAAAAATAGTCTGGCATTTATTTAATAGAGATTTGCTGTGCTACCCAGCAGTTCTAATATGTCCAAGGTAAATGAAAACATGTTCACAGAAAAACTTGCACATGAATGTTTATAGAAGTCTTAGGCAAAACAGCTACAAAGTACTT
Organism: Phyllotis vaccarum; assembly: GCA_033318265.1. Classification (NCBI taxonomy): domain Eukaryota; kingdom Metazoa; phylum Chordata; class Mammalia; order Rodentia; family Cricetidae; genus Phyllotis; species Phyllotis vaccarum. The sequence continues at coordinate 11,781,318 of JARWLC010000012.1, read as the reverse complement.
TAAATGTCTATTAACTAATATGTAAATAAAATGTGGTATATCAATAATGGGATAGTATTTGGCTATTAAAAGAATGAAGTATTGATGCATGATATAGTACTGGTGGAACCTGAAAACATGTTAAGTGAATTAAATGAAAGAAGGCAGTCATGAAAAATAGTGCCTCTGATTCCACTACACAGAATTTTCAGGACAGGCAGTCTATAGAGAGAGATTGCACATGTTGGCAGAAGATAGGAAAATTACTTAGTGGTTAGTTGCTCTTTGGGAGAATTAACAAAAATGTTTCCAAATTAATTTGGATGTTTGTGCAAGTCTGAATATATTAAAATGAATGAACTATCCTATTCAATTGCATGAACTAATCTCAATAAATTGGTTACTGAGAAATTCAGATGGCTTTCAGATATTAGTAGCTTATCCTCTTGTCAGTGAGACCTGTACTAGAGTTAGAAGGACACTTCTGTTTTTATTGATTTACTAGTTAGCAGTGCTGATTTTTTTTTTTATATATGTATACTGACAAGTAATTATTGTTTTCTCTTAGTTTCTAGTGCCAAACTAAAAAGAAAAAAAAACTGGTTTGGAACAACAATATATACTGAAGTCATTGTAGATGGAGAAATTAAGAAAACAGCAAAATCCAGTAGTTCTTCTAATCCAAAATGGGATGAGCAGCTGACTGTGTGAGTATCATGTGTAAAGGATACAAAATCTTCAAATCACATTTCCTATGTTTTGTATTTTGTAGAGTGACTTCATGTAATAATGTCTTTTCTTTAACTAAGAAAGAGTTTAACACATGAAATTTTTTTTAATGTCACTTTTCTCAAAGAGGAAACACAATAATTGTTCTTGATTTATAAGACAGTTATTTCCACGTGGCCTTGTTTTCTCTATTTGATATAGAAATAGTCATTTTTAATTGGCATTTCAAAGTAAAACAGTATAAATTTACATGTAATAGAAGCATTATAACTAATACCAGTCATTCTAAATGGCTCCAGAAATGTATTTCCATGGGAGATGTTTTTCTGAGGTCTCAATAAGACAGTTAGTGTTATGCTGGTTGCTAACTACAAAAATCCTAAAATAGTTTTTAAAGTCATCAGTTTACTGTTTCATATAGCATTAAACTATATGAATTTATGGCTGTAGAAAAATAATTGAAATAGATAAAAGAACTTGTATACAAAGTGATGCCATGTTTATTTTTGTTATAATGTTATTCATGCAGAAATGTGACCCCACAGACCACCTTGGAGTTTCGAGTTTGGAGTCATCATACTTTAAAAGCAGATGCTCTGTTAGGAAGGGCAAGTGTGGACTTGAAACAAGTGCTGTTAACACACAACAGGAAATGTAAGTGTCTTTCTCTCCTTTGTTTCTTTATACGTTATTTCAGAGAGTTTAAACTATCCTTCTAAAGTTCAGAAATGAGGTGTGGTATTGTTTATAAAAAACTTAAAATTTCCAGTTGTTGCTTTCCGAACTGTGTCATAATGTACAGTAGGCAGTATTTTTCCATCATTTCTCCACACTGTAGATCGTCTATCAGTTCTGTTACCAGTTACCATCACTCATTTATTATTTACTTGTGTATTATCACGACCTAATTCAAGTATGGTGGTTTATGCCTGTAATTCTAGGGGTCAGTAGGGTGAGGCAATAGAATTATGATGTTCAGGTTAGCCTAGGTTGAATAGATAAATAGCATGTCCTCTCTTCCCCCTGAAACAAGACAACGCCCCCCCCCCCCTCGTGAGTGCTGGGAATCAAACATATATTGTTGTACATGCTAAGCAGGGATGTTACCTCCTCACTGTGTCCCTGGTCCTTGAGCATATCCTTATTTTCCTTGACAGCACCAACTTTATTTAGATTAAATATTCTAGTGTATAATTTTTTAGTGATTACCAGTTCATTCTAAAAAGTATTGAGAAATGAAAAATTCTGGGCAACACAGTAGAGCTGGTCCTAGGGGTATGAGTAGATGTGAGCCACCCTAGGTCCAGAGAGCAGGAGAACTGGCCCCACTCCTTGCTTCTTGCTACATAGGCTTAACTAGTTGGGGAAGTGTTGGAGAGCTGACAGGCTGACCAACCCAGCTACCACCCAGGCTCAGAACCAGAGCTATGAGTTGACCCACCCCAACATCCACCCCACCTATGAAATGCTGGAGCACATGAAGGGGCCAGTCCTCCATATTCAAGTCCTACAGGATCTCCATAACACTTGTCAACAACAGTATGTTCAATAGGTTCCCAGTGAGGGTCCAATATGGTTAGTGTAGCAGAAGCCAAAGGCCTTGAACCAGACCAATGACTCATTGCAGTGAACACTTGGCAATAAAGATGTATGACTAAAGGGTGTACGATTGATGTGGGATGTCTTTCTACACATTGAGAATACCATTGGTTAATAAACAGACTGTTTTTGCCTTTGGCAAGGCAACTTGCAGACGGGCCAGAAATCCAAGCATAGATAAGGAGAAGGAGGGCAGAGTCAAGGAGACCCAATCAGCTGCCCAAGAAGGAAGACAAAAGAGTACAGATACGCCATGAGCCACGTGGCAATACATAGATTAATAAGAATGGACTGAGTTAAGTTGTAAGACCTCGTTGGCAATGATCCTGAGCCATCGACCTAACAGTTTGTAATCAGTTATTATTTTATAAGCAGCTGCAGGACTGTGAGTGGGAAAGATTCCTCTTCACCATGGGCTTCCATGTTGAGATTTCTTTATTTTTCTTTTAAATTTTACTTTATTTTATTTTGGTGGGGAGGTTGCTAGAACAGAGGTTAGATACAAAGGGATGGGAAGATGAATGGGATCAGGATGCTTGATGTGAAATTCACAAAGAATCAACAAAAAGTTAAAAGAAAGAAAATGAAAAATCACAGAAATTCTAGTTCTACCTACAGATAAGCACTTCATGATTTGCTCTTTTTCCTTTGCTTTAGGCCTTCTCCCTGAACTTAGCATGTACTATAGTTCCATGACTGAAATTGTTGACATTGGGATTTTTAAAGCAGTTCAGATTAATGTTAAGCCTCTTATCATTCATTATACACAAAACTTTATGTAATACACTGAAGATTTAAAAACGAGAATTCTAGTTCATGATATTTCTTAATGAAACACTTCACAAGTTTGAATGTTTCCTTGACTGTAGTATGAAGTTTCTGGCCTGGACTTTCGGGCCTAGCCTCAAGGTTTAGGCCCGCAGACCCACAGAGACACACAGATGCTTTCAATAGTTTTAAGCTGATCAGCCTATGGCCCAGGCATATAACTTGCTAACTCTTTACCCTTAAACTAACCCATGACTCATATCTTGTTCAGCCATGCGGCTCGGTATCTTTTCTTAGAGCAGCATAGTTGTCCTCTGCATCTTCTGGCTTCTCTCTGGCATTCTGTTCTGTTCTTCCTGTTCCTAAAGTTTTCTTAGTCTGGTAGTCCTGCCTACACTTCTTGTGTGCCTTTGGCCAATCAGCGCTTTTTATTAAACCAGTGGGTGGGAGAATTATTTACAATAGAACAACATAATCCCCCTACACTTGACACAGAGACCATTCCTCTTCTCTGAATCATTCACAAGTACTGCTGAAGGGGATTATTTTTTAATTCTGTGTATGTCTCTCTGTATGAGAATATGTACATGTGAGTGCAGGTGCCTAAGAAGGCCAGTGGCATTGAATTCCCCCTGGGTGTGGATAGGGGTGTTTCAGTCCTCTGCAAGAGCAGTACACAGTCTTAATTGCCCACCATCTCACAGGCTCAAGAGTCCCATAGTTGTTTTTACATTGATATTCTTAATATTAGGAAGTATTCAACAATCCCCTTGAAGTAATAATAATTGATTTTTTTTTAAGTTCCTTCACGAAGTCAGATTAGTCATCACCTGAAATTCCACACTGTCAGTTGGTGCCACCTCCTCAAAGAAGGGGGTGACAGGAGCAGGAGACAAAAATTGACTAGGCCATTGAGAATCAAAAGACACCCCACCCGCACAAGATAACCTGTTTCTCTCATGGGTAAAAGCTAGAACTGGCATTGGGCATCTTAGTAGTCTTATCTTTGCCATAGGCCAGAAATGCCGGAAGTGTTTGGGAACTCGGATTTCTGATTGGGTGCCAGATTGTTTTTATGGTTACTTCTTCAGAAGAGAAATTACTCAGCAATACTTAAGGAAACATTTCTGGTTAATAGAATAGAATCTCTGATCTGGATAGAGACATATCAGTTGGGCAGGTCAACCCATTGATCAAACACCCCCGCAGGATGGAGGGATCACCTCTAGGAAGATGGGCTCACCTTAATGAATTAATATTCCCTTAATGAGATACAGTACTTTTCCTTCCCAGAGTCCCTGCTCCCACACAACCCCTCCAAGCCAGTGTGAAATTGCCATGGAGTTCATTGAGTGTGCCCAGCTGTGCAGCTTTTTCTTTCTTTCTATTTATTCTGGATTCTGGTCAGAGCCTAAGGATGCTTTTCTGATATCTTGGGCTTCCTTTCTCTTTCTCTAAAATGCCTTCCTTACCCTACGTCTGCCCAATGCCCTCAGATCTCTGTTCTGGTAATGCAAACAGCACCACTCTTCACATCTTGCCTCCATTCTTCTCCTGTGGCCAGGTGCTGAGATTTACAGCAGTCATCTTTTAGGAAACTTGTAATGTCAATATAAATTAAAGTGAAATACTTATAAATTGTATAAACTTAGATATCTGTTTGATCTACTTGAGCAGAATGTACCTTAGATGAAAAACTCTTTATAAACATTAGTACAATGAGCGGAGGGCTTTAGAAAACCAGCAATAGTATTCTACTTGGTTAGTAATTATTTTTCTGTTTTGTTTAGAAGTAGGGTTTTGCTATGTAGCCAGACTATCCTTAAGCTCATGATCCTCCTGTCTCAGCCCCTTGAGTGTTAAAATCATAGTCATGCTCCACCGTACCCAGGTCTTCAACACCTGGAGGCTTTGTCTCATTTCTCTTGAGGCTTGAATCTAACACAGGTGATTTAGTAAGGTTGTTTTGTTTTTTTTCTGAGACTTCTTACATTGATTTGTAAGATAGTGAGTGATCCTTTCCTTGTGTCTTCATATAGTTTCTCCATTGCATATGTTGGTACATTTCTGCTGATCAGATAGCACTTGGGAGGCAAAGGCAGGCAGATCTTTATGAATTTGAGGCCAGCTGTAGACAAAGTGATTTCCAGGACAGCCAGTGCTAGAGAGATCATGTCTCAAAAAAAAAAAAACAAACAAAAAAAAAAAAACCCCACAAAACCCACCAAAAAGAAAATCAAAATTTTCCTATATTGGATAATAAAATGATTATTGATGAGTTTTCAGGAGAATTATTTCTCTAAATTATTAAGTGCCAAATTATGTTTATGGAGTAAAAGTCATTTAATGGTTTACTTATAAAGTTGAGTAATCAAAGCAAGCTAATTAATTTATCTGTTCAAGTACCATTTTTGTGATATGTGTTTAAACTTTTAGTAATTTTGAATTTTACAGTATATAGTTACTTATTAATTCACCACTCCATAATGTATTTGAAGCATGAAAACTTCATATTTTTTATTTATATTTGAAATGTTATACTCTTTCATTGTGATCTTCACAAATTCTTCTCATTTCCAAGTAAATTTAATGCACATTCTGTGGATGGAAGTTGAATCAGAGTGGCTTTGCATTTAAACAGAATAGATTTAATGGGGGGTGGGGGGAGTATCTGGCCTTAGGAAGAAGGAAACACCACGCTGCTGTCACAGTCTGTAACATCTATTGAGCACCAACTGTTTCAGGTGTTGTGCTGCAACTTCCTGTGCTGTTCTGAATTAGGTCTTTGTGACTCTCCACTGGGTTTGAAGTTCTTTTTACTTCCTTTATTATGATTTTTTTCAATTTAAAAAATTTTTGTTTTGGTTTTTTGAGATAGGGTTTCTCCGTACATCTGAGTGTCCTACAATTCACTGTGTATGTAGACCATGGCCTCAGACTCACAGAGATGTGCCTGACTCCGTCTCCCAAGTGCTTAGATTGAAGGCTTGCCCATGTTTGATGTTGCTATTGTTCCATTTCTTAATGAAAAGTGAGGAGACTGTGGCTAAATGAAGCTCGAATAACTTAGCTTTGTATGGCTAGTAAGTGGCAGCGCTAGAATTGGTAACTAAGACACTTGACTCTCAGGATGAAATTGTGCCTCATCCATGGGTCCTCAGGCTTCTGCTCAGGAACAAGCTTACACGGCTGGTATGCTTATTATGTAGATTATCTCATCCTCTGAAGGTTTTCCTGTGCACAGAACCAATTAAAGATGGTGTCAAATGTGCGGAGGTTGGGAAGAAGAATCACTGAACTAACTGACAGTGAATGGAATTATTCCTATTGTCCAAGGTCTAGAGATATACATGCAAATGCATGTATTTATTCCAAATACACCAGTCAAGCTCTGAACTACAGCAGTTCGTGAATCAAGATATCGCTAAAACATGTTTTTGTATGTGGCAAATGTTTTTAAATTAGAATTTTCTTTTTCTTTTTTTTAGTAGAAAAAGTAAAAGAACTATTAAAACTTTCTTTGGAAAACAAGAACGGCATAGTGCAAACTGGAGAATTGACAGTTGTGCTGGATGGATTAGTGATTGAGCAAGAAAATCTAACAAACCATAACTCTTCTCCAACCAGTAAGCTCTACTTATATGTTTTTAAATTTAAGTAAAGGACATTGGCAAGAAATATGTAAAAACTGAGTTGCTTTCCTTCCCGATGTTTAGTAGAAATACAGCAGAATGGTGATGCCTTACATGAAAATGGAGACCCTTCAATACAGACAACTACCTGGTAGAGTGCTTTATTTTATTATTTGTGCCAACATGTAATAATATTTCCCAGGCATGAAGTTTGTGTATTTTATTTACTTTATTATTTGTTAGCTCCAAATTCATGACCTTCTTGTTTCAGTTTCTTGATTGTTATGACTATATTATGGGGTGGAGGTGGGGTTGTTCAGGATCTTATGTAGCCCAGGTTGACTTGAAACTAACCATGCATTTAAAGTAGCCTAATATTCTTATTTAAAATCCACAATTAGAACAGTGATGTAAGGCCTAGAAACACTCATCATATTTGGTGTATCTGCCAGTATGGACACCTATGACTGAAGCTAGTGTACTTGAACATGGTTACAGCAAACTGTATCTTTCTTTCCACTCTGTCTAGCACTCCACCTTAATGTTAGAAAATCAGTAATTTTTTAAAATGTAAACTCTGCTGACATTGTTTTATTGTATTTAATTCATTGAAGTTAGAATTTTGTTTCCTTTTTAAAGGTTGGCTGTTGAAGGTACTATTGGAATAGATGATTATGCACCAACAAATACTGTTGTTCCCAACTCATGCTGTTCACATGTAGTTAATGGAGAAAACACACCTTCATCTCCGTCTCAGGTTGCTGCCAGACCCAAAAATACTCCACCTCCAAAACCACTCACATCTGAGCCCACCCATGACACAGGTAACCTTGACTGTTTGCCACATTGTTTGAGTGAAACTTAAAGAAGTTTGTGTATTTGTGCCTGCCCTTCCTTTATTATATGATCGTTCTTCACCTTCTGTAATATGAAGGATAAAGTTATGGTGCTTGAAGATTTTTTCTAAATTTAAAGTCTTCCTGATTACTTAAGGTATTCCAAAAAGAAATCACAACATTTTACTAACCAAGTGCTAATAAAATGTAAGATCCTTGCACTTTAGGCCCAAGATACTATTTAATTGGTGATACAGAGTATATTTTTGAAAGAATTTGAGTGAATTCATTGATTTGTTATCAAAAGTTAGTCATGAATTGTTTCTTTAACCCATCTTCAGCATATCATATGGATTCCCACTTAGTAGCTAACTTGTTACAAGTGTGTGCTCTGATTTGATACAGCTATCAGAACGTTTTATATTTCACCAAGGAAAGAATCACACTGCTGTAGAAGAAATTCCCCAGAAAGACTTTATAATAGTTGTGGATTTATCTGAAAATGTACCACAGTAAGAACAGCACAGGTGATCCTCATTTCCAAGAGGGTAGATACAACAAGGAACTTAATGGTTTCTCTTTCAGAAAGGAAAACATGACATAATATGATAGTACAGGCCAAGTAAAGCCATCTTATGAAGGGACAGGGCCTTGTGAACTCCTCCTTCTAAAGAAATGTCGACAGGTGATGGCTTCTGGAGAGTCAGTTTTCTTTCAGTCTGTGACTCAACACCCATGAGTATATGAGGAGCACAAATTGGACTCAGTAGATTATTTTTAAATAGAAAAGTGGGCATAAAGTTGGAGGGAGTGGAGAAAGATTATTAGATCTGGGAAGAGTAGGGGGCAACTTTTACTATATATTGTATGAAATTCTTGAGGAAAAACATTATATTTTAAAAACTCATCTGATAGCTGGACAAAATAACACATTCCAAACACACCAGCTTCCTTTTGAGCCAATTAAAAAATTAGATTATGCATTTAAATATATGCTCTTGAGAAATAGATACAGAAAGATCGATAGTAGTTTTATATCAAGATAGAAGAAAGGTTTGTCTGAGCACCAGGCTTCTTTACATGGGTCTAATGCTTTTTAGCTTAAAAGGCCTTTGAGTTTACTAGGTAGCAATCCATGGGAAAGATCAAGAAAAAGCACAGTAAAGTAATTTTTAAAATTTTTACATTTTAACAGTTACTTTCTTATGAGCTATTCCAATAGGTTATAAAAGTAAAATAGCAAAACCAAAACCCAAAACTTGTTCACTTTCATATTATCCAACTGAATTGGTTTTATGTGGTAATTGTTAGATTCAGAAGTTGAAGGAGTTGCATCATCTCATGCAGCAATTAGATGTCACGACTAATTGTTAAGTCAATTAAATGTGGAGTGGTCACTTCAGAAAGGCCAGTTAGATGTATGGGATTTGAAGAATTTGTTCTTATTTCTGAAACATTTATCTGTGTGAGTAGATTGGTTAAAATGTTTACTACCCTTAGTTATTGCATGTTTTAACTTTGGGCATATTCAGATATTGATAAAATGTGAAAATTAATATTTATACAATTACCATTGTAGATTCTTTGTGCATACTTTATAGCTTGTTCAATATTTTCTATACTGTTTGTGCTGTTCTTGCCTGTTTTTACCTGAAATTTCAGGGTGAAAATAAAACACACACGTGTGAAGTAGCAATGAAAATTCCATCATAAATAATGCCCTGGAATTTGTGAAATTATAAAGAAATCTAGGGCAGTTTTAACAGCCACTATCTGCTGTGCGTGTGCTAAACACCAAATATCTATTTACCTGCTACTCTCAAAGTCATTCTTTGGGATATGTACTAATATTTTTCTTTTGCTCCAAAGGAATTAAAATGCAGAGGGCTCACAGGAATTAATATCCAACTCTGTAACTTTCACCTTTATACTATCTCCTGTTCACATGTAGTTACATAGAACTTCTTAAAAGACTGGTACTTATTATTTATATTGAGATAGGCTTCATTTCTTACTTGTAGAATAAGTTCAGATATCTTCTTAAGAAATGGTTATTCTCTGTTTCTTTTATATGTAGGTGCCAAGTAGTATACCCTAAACCTCTTTGATGAGATGGTGCTGGGTACTGCCTTAGGTACTTATAAATAGAAGGCGCATTGTACTTCATCATTAATATTCCTATCTTCAATTCTGGACTCTGAGACAGCTTTTCTTATTGGAATTGTGATAACGAGTGTGGAGCCCTATATGCTCTCTATTTACCACCAAATCTTTGCTAGATACAGCTAACGTTGGTATATATCATTAAAGATCTTCAACTGTGAGCTCAGTAAACCTTTTTCCCGCCAAGAACTTATTCTTCTAATATACCTGTGGTGATATATTGTTATCTAATAAAGTTTGCCTGAAGATCAGACGACAGAGCCAGCCACAGATTTTGCTATGAAGGTCAGGGACTGGTGATGAATTCTATTTGGTATTATTAATAAAAACCCGACCCAGATATTGGAGAAAAGCTGAAAGATTAGAGACAGAGAAACAAGCCACAGCCACTTCTCACCTAGGCACTCCTCAGGAATCCTCAGACTGAATGCCTTCAGGTCCTCAGCTGAAAGGAACGGGATACAGTGAAAGTGCAGAACTTCTTCCTCCTCTTTCTCTCCCTTTGTTATCTCACTCCCTAGTGCTAGGATTAAGTGTGTGCCACCACTGCTTGGCTCTCTTTGGCCTTGAACCCACAGAGATCCAAAGAATCTCTGCCTCCCAAATGCTGGGATTAAAGGGAAAACATTCCCTGACCTTCATGGCTAAATATGGTTTGGTCCTGTCTTCTGATTTCTGGGCAAACTTTATTAAATACACAATATATCACCACACACATCTTTAATTGCAGCACTTGGGATCCCATGTCTATGCTCCCAGTAGTGAGGAGATACACATGCCTTTCATTCCAGCACTAGGAAAGTTGAAACAGGAAGTGCTATGGCAGGGTCAGGGTGGGAAAGGAGCAATGTAAGAATATAAGGCAGGAGGAGGCAGGAGTTCTTTGCCTGAGCCTCTTCCCTTTTGGCTGAGGAGTTGGCACAGTGAGAAGAGGCTGTGGCTTGTTCCCATTTCTCTGATCTTTCAGCTTTTCCCCAATATCTGACTTCAAGTTTTATTATTAATACCAATTAGGATTTGTGCAATATATATGTGTAATTCAAAGTTTCTGAAATCTCCCCTTAGTGGTGGCACACACCTTTAATCTCAGCACTCTGGAGGCAGAGGTAGGAGGATCTTTGAGTTTGAGACCAGCCTGGTCTACACAGAGTGAGTTCCAGGAAAGGGAGGGCTATCCAGAGAAACCTTGTCTCAGAAAAGCAAAACAGAAAGTTTGAATTTGAATCGACAGGGGGCTATTTGTAGTTACTGCCATGATTGGCTTCTAACTTGCTCAGGTATTGGTGTGATATATAATTCATATGCCCCATGACTGTTCTAAATTCTAAAACATAAATTCTGGAATACATTTGTCTCCAAGGGTTTCAGATAATGTATGTAGGCCAATACTGAGAAGTCCAGAGACATGATAACTTCCCACCAGAGGTAGTGTTGTACATGAAGGCTTTTTCTCCCTCTAGATTAAGAAGAGTCATTTGAGAAGTTTAGTTGTCATAAATATTTATTCTAGATTACAGTGAGAAGATGAAATAGTTAGGAATAGAGTAAACCTGAAAGTAGTAGGCTTAACCTGATAAAAAAGTGACAAATATCTTCAGAGTTAGTATCTCTGTATAAAGGGGACCGATATTCTCCACTAACCTTATAACTCAGCTATAAAGGTTAAATGAGGTAGTAAATAAAAAATATCTTCCATAGTTCTTGGAAAATGGTATTTAAGAAAATAGTATATTCTTGTCCACTTTAATCCTTTCTAACTTCTAGTATGAGATGACTTTTTCTAATGTATAGTTCTTACCATGTGTATAATATATGTATAATAGATAATTATGATATGGTATCAGGCAAACCTACTCTATAGGTGTGATATACTTTTTTCACTTTTTATTAAGAACTATAAATACTGAGAAAACTGCAGACACATGTATGGGAAGGTCTTGTGTACTGGCCTCTACCGATACCAAGTCCACCTGTGACATAGTAGGTTGTGAGTCAAGCTTAGAGTTGGCACTATGAGCAAATCTGCCTTCTTGCTTTTTGTATGAGTGCCTAATTGCTTCACACTGTGTTTCATCTACCTACCATTATTATCAGGTATAGAACCAGGCTGTTCTACAGGGCCGCCTTACAGGCTTTCCTTTGTAGATGTAGCTACTCTAAAGTGATTTACCTGTAAGGAAGTTGCAAAAACAAACTATCGGTTTTCATATCAAAGTAGTAAAATAGTACATGATTTAGTTATGTTAAAATAAGAAAATACTCAGAAGACTGTGTACCTTACAAATAAAGAGATATTTTAATTTTAGCACTTGGGAGACAGAGACAGACTGCTCCTGTAACTTTAAGGCCAGTCTAGATAATCTGTATAGTAAATTTCAGGCTGGTCAAGGCTTCATGCTCTGTAAGGAGAGGGTAATAGAGAGAGATTTAGTTAACTGCTTTCTAGTCTCAGAGTTCACAGTTGTTCAGGTCCTTTGGAACTCTGGTGAGGACCCTCATGTTGGATGCCCTCATGTTGGAATATATATTAAAGAGAAAGATGATAGGGCAGGAAGTCAGAGAACGATTAGGAGTAAGACTGAATGTCGTAAGAGCTCACTTTCTTAGGAACCGATGTGATGCTGTATGAGAACTACCTCAGTCCTTCCAAGAGCAGCAGCTTCAATGACCTAGTCATTTCTCTCTCACTCAAAAAAATGGTAAACATACACACTTAAATCATAACAACATCATAACAAGTGGAATTTAAATAGTCTGTTCTACTTTATGTGAAAGAATTGTAACCTCAAAATCTTAGGGCTGCGGTCGATGAAGACTGTTAAGCCAAGCTGGGGCAGGTATCGCATACCTGGAGACCCATCTGCTTGGAACCTCAGGATCTGAACAACTCAGCTAGACACTAATGGAGATCTCATATAATTGCCCTTCCTGAGAGAGTTTACCAGTGACAGCTTGCATTTGTTAACAACCAGCAAACCATTATGTATAAATTGTTATTGACCAAAATGTATATTTTTTTGAAAAATAAAACTGTAATTTAATAATGAAGAAGAGGGATCATGAGTTATAAACATGCAGAATCAGAAAGTATGGAACAGTATCACTTTGTAAGAAGTATCAGATAAATACTGGAAGGAATTTATAATTAAATTAAGTTTCATTTCTTGATGTATACTAGTTAGGTAGGTTTTGAGAAATGCATATTGCCATTACAGTACTGTGCTGAAAAGCTTGACTATAGTAGTAAATTTCTGCCCTGGCCTTTCCAGCCTAGCTCTAAGGTTCTGACTATCTGTCCCACATAAACACATAAGCGTTTGCTTATATTAATTTTATGCTGATAAGTCTATGGCTATCAGCTTATGGCTTTGGCATATTCCTAGCTAGCTCTTGCTCTTAAACTAACCCATGGTTCTTACCCTGTTCAGCATGCAACTCGGTACCTTTTCTCAGAGCAGCATTTCAACTTTTTTCCGCTGTATCTCCTGGCATCTCATCGTGGTACCCTCGTGGTGGTGTCTTTGTGGTGTCTCTCTGGCTTCTCAGTGGCGTCTCTGCTCTGTTCTTCCTGTTCCCAGAGGTTTCTTAGTCTGGGTAGCCCACCCACACTTCCTGTCTGCCTTTGGCCAATCAGCATGTTTATTAAACCAGTAGAAGGAACAATTATTTACAATGTAACAACATAATCCCCATCCCCTTGACTACTGCAAAATTTCCCAGCACATTATTCAGTCTCCTCCATTTCCCAGGGATCACTGATCTTTGTGTTGTCTCCATAGTTCTGCTATTTCAGAGGATCGTATGGTTAGAATTATGCAGTATACAACTATCTCATATTGCCTCTCACTCACATTCATCTCAGGCTTTTCTGTATCTGATCCTTTTCTTTATTGTGCTATTACCCTTTGTTTATCCAGTCACCCATTGAAGCAACCTGGTCTCTTGAGTTAGAAGCAATTTGGAATGTAAATTCTATCCACATTTGTTTATAGTGTGTTCATAAGCTTTGAACTTACTTAGTTGACAGATGAGAGCAGTAGAATGTAAGATAGAAAACTGCCCAGTCATTTTTCAAGGTGGCTGTGCTGTGCTTTTCACCAAGTAATGAGAATTCTTGTTCTTCATCCTTATTGATTTTCTATTTAAGCAGTTACATTTCTCCACCTCATCCAATGGTTTTTTTGTCTACTCTTTTACTTTTATAAACGTCTCTTAGTGTATGCCATGAAGGTGCGTGCCTGTAGGCCCATCACTTGCAGGATTACAGTTCTCAGGCCTGCCAGGAATAGAAACAAACAAACTACCAACAAAAACAACAAACACCAGCTCCTTTTCTGAATATGGTTTTGATGCTGAACTTAAGTCCCTTCATTCTGCTAATTTATTGTATTTGTTTTTAATTGATTAGTTCTAATTTCTGGTTATTTATCATATATGTTCTAAATATTTTTTATATATGAGTTTACTCTTTTCAGTGTTTTTTATTTTTTCTGGTCTAATACATTGCCAATATAATCAGCAATATTGAATTGGAATAGTGATTATGATCATCCATATTTTGTTTTTATTGAATAAAGATCATATTGAACATAATTTTTTTTTATCCTTTACTCAGTTACCGTGATACATTTCCTAACATAATTTGCTAATGTTGAATTATCTTTGATTATTTATCATGTTGGCCTATGGTTTTGGGGGTAATGTCTTATATGGGTTGAAAAGTCCCCCCCCCAATAGAATATTACAGTTTAAATAATGTAAGAATTATCTATAAAGTTTAAAGTTTTTTTCAGACCCTATCCACTCCCTGTTTGTGGGATACATTTCTCCCGTTGCCTCTCCATTTCTATTCTGACTGGTCATTTAAAGTTTCATTCAATTACCTAAGACATTTTAGACTCATTGCCATAGTGTCTGTATATTTATGATTTTACTCATATATTTTTTTCTTTGCAAAAATTGTCATGTTTTTCAAACTTAGCTGATTGTAAGGCTATTGGGTAATATCTTTAAAACATAGATTTCTACACAGTTCTCTGTAAACGTCACTTAAATATATATATCTACTCTTGTAGAAGGTAAACCTGAGAATCATTTACTAGAGCCTTCTTTTGTGTTGCTCACCAGGTGTCAGTGCAGTGGTTTCAGATTGAAACCACTCATCTTGGCCTCAGCAGCCCTGATAGCCAGTTTCTAGGGACATTTGTGTGTCCACTTGGAAGATAAGACAACTGTTTGGAGGGGGTGACAGTTCTGTAAACCACACATGCTGTCGTTTCCCTGCATAATTTTGGAGGACTGCCCATTCTCCCAAAGTCCTTAAGCTTGTCACTCAATTCACCAGTCTCAGAGAAAAGGTTTACCTTGTTGTGATCAGTTTCCCACCATATGACAGAGTCCCTGGACTGTTTCAGGACATTGCAGTGGGACTAGAATGTCTCAAGGTAGACATTCATTGAAGCAGTATGCCATGCTCCCTCCAGGTTTCTAGGGGACAGGAAAATGCAGAGACTTACTTGATCAACTAGCAAGCTCATGTATGTTGTTGTTTGTTACTTCTTTAGGGGGCCTGCCCCCCAGCTCCCAAGTAAATACCACACAGAGGCCTATTCTTACTGATAAATGCCCGGCCTTAGCTTGGCCTGTTGCTAGCCAGCTTTTCTTAACTTTAAATTATCCTGTGTATTGTTTGACTCTGGTCTTTTTCCCTTTTCTTCTGTTTATCTTACTTTCACTCTTACTCTCTAGCTGGCTGTGTGGCTGGATGGCTGGCCCCTCGCATCCTCTTCTTCTGACTCCTCTTTCCTTCTAGGTTTCTCCTATATATTCTCTCTGCCTGCCAGCCCAGCCTATCCTTTCTCCTGCCTTGCCCGGAAGTTCAGTTCTTTATTAGACTGTCAGGTGATTTAGACAAGCACAGTAACGCAACTTTGCAGAGTTAAAGAAATGCAAGATAAATAAAGTAACACACTTTAAAATAATTTTCTACAACACAAATGCTACCTTGTCAATATAACTCTCCCTTATGTAGCATGACGGATATGCTAGGAAGCATAGAGAATTCTTCTGCATCCACGGCTGTGTTGAGGATGCTGTCTGTCTTTGCCACACTTGGTACTAAGGCACACTTTCCTTGTCTCTATTGTACTTTACATGTCTCTGCCTGTCCTGTTGTAACTCGGTGTTTTCAGTGTTTTGACTCACTCTTAAGAGGCAAACAATGCTTACTGACTCTAATCCACCGTCTTGAATTTTCTTCCTTGTGGGTTTGACTAAATTTTATGTGTACAGATAGTCTAAATGGATCAGTTACAATTGAAATAAAATTTATAAAAAAGATGTCAGTAAGTCTTAGCAGTGGGTTATTTCTTAAGTAGATTGGAAGCTGGGCTTGATGGTATGCCTATAATCCCAGCTAGTCAGGTAGTTGAGGCTGGGGGATTTCAAGTTTCAAGACCAACCTGGGCAACTCATTGAGACATCTCAAAAAGATTTTTTTTTAAAGTTTAGAATAGACTGTTGGAATATTTTTTTTTTATACTCCTATATGGTACTAGTTTAAGAATTAATGCCATCATGTATTTCTTATTAGGTAAAAGAGTGTTTTTGTATAATTTTAATTTTGTCTTGAGACTAGCTGCCATGTACATATAAGGTAGGAGATTTAAAAGTTAATAATTTAGAGGGAAATATTTATTTTCTTGATGTTGGTGTGTTCCCTGATTAATTAGTATATAATCTTAAAATTTTATCATTTACCAACCTATTCTTAAGATTTTTAAAATTTTTATTACTTATTCACTTTATTTCTAAAATTGATTTCCAAAACATCTCTTATTCTTTTATTGACAGCTAGGTAATAGGGTCACGGGTCATTCTGCTATTTTTTCCCTTATAGTTAATGGAGAGTCATCGTCATGTGTCCTAGCTGATCACACCTGTACCATGGGTGTTCCACTCCCATCAGAAGAAACCGCCTCGACTTCCAATTGCACCAACAGCACCATCCCAGAGCCTCCCGCGTCCTCAGAACACAGTGAATGTATTTCTTCTACCAGTGCCGAAATGGAACCAGAAGCTGGGAGCCTCATAGACCCTGACTCTGATTCCAGAAATAATTGCGTTTTTGACAAACTAAGGCAGCCAGAAGGGTTTGGAGAATCTCTACGGCCACGGTCTAGAAATGCCAACACAGAATCTTTGCCATCAGGGTATGTCAAAATATTTTTAATGTTTGACTTCCATATAGGTATTGTGACTATTGAGTATGCACATGAAAAATATGTTTAGGGGCTGGAGAGGGGAGTTAGCACTTAAAAGTAGATACTGTTTTTGCAGAGAGCTTAAGTTTAGTTCCCAGTATCCATGTCAGGAATTTCGCAATTCATCTCCAAGATACGAATCCTCTGACCTCTGTGGGTGCCCGCACTTGTGTGCATTCATAACCCACACCCACACACTGTCACACATATACACACTATTAAAAATAATAAATATACATCTTTTTAAAAACATCATTTGGAACGTTCATACTATTTATTTGTTGCAGTAAAACTACTTTGGGAGTTAAGAACAATCACTTGTCATTATGTGTTACATAAAATGTACATACAAAAGTGATATGAATTTACACGACCTTTTAATTTTTTTTTTAACTTTGTATGGTAGTGACCATGACGCACTTGTCATAACTCCAGTTCTCCAGCTCTCAGCGTTATTCTGCATCTTTGAGAAGAGCTAGCCATCCATTTCCAATACTAGTGAATACTGGTGACAGTCTCCAAAAGGCTCTATTACAAGCCTGGATTTTCCAATTCTTAGTTTTTCCTAATATCCTTTACATTTCCCAATCTCCTTTAAGTATGATTATTTAACTCCCAGTGATTTTCTTTAATGGTCCATCATCCTTATTTAACCATTGCTTTCTCCTGCTTATTATATCCTTTTGGTACTGATGATACTCATATTAATTCATTAACTTTTTTCTACCTTCAAGACACAAAAAGTTTAGACTTAGGCTTGATACCATGTATGCACAGTATAGTTTGTAAATGCTGTGATAAAAATATTACACTTGTCTTAGTTACTGTTCTTTTGCTGTGAAGCAATATCATGACCAAGGCAATTTATAAAAGAAGACATTCAATTGGGGGCTTTCTTATTATAGTTTCAGAGGTTTAGTCTATGACCATCATGGTGGGAAGCATGTCATGCAGTGCCCTGGAATAGTAGTTGAGGGGTCACATCTGAGTCATAAGTAGTGGTCAAAAAAAAAGAATGAGCCTGATCCTGATGAAAACCTTTGAAACTTCAAAGCTGTGACACATCTCCTCCAAGGCTGCATCTTCTAATGCTTTCTAACTAGTCCACTGGAAACTAAGCATTTCATTATATGAGCCAATGGGTGCCATTTTCATTCAAATCACCATATCAGTGTTCAGTACCCCCAAAAGTAATTACAGTGTTGACTTGTAGCCTTTGAAACTACCGCAGAGAGCTCCAGTTTACCTTCTTCATTTGAGTACTCATCACAGTATGCTTATACTTTTGTGAAATTTTTCTCATTGATTTTTGCTGGGTCATTTGGTTTTTATCATTTTGTATTGTTGTTTCAGACTGCGTTCTGCATGTGCTTCTTTAGTAGATCTCATTTTATGTTTTGTGCCTTTATGTGTATATCCAAACTTGCTTTCAATTTCCTTGGCACCTTTCTGCACAATCCTCTTATGTTACCAATATTATTCTTCACCTCTCCTTCAGAAAGCTTTGCCTTTTGTCTCCCATCTTTGGTAATTTACTAATAATGTTGCCCAAGTTGGCCCTGAACACACAGCTCTCTTCTCTTAGCCTCCCAAGCAGAGGAGTTAGTAGTAATGTGGCCTGTGCCTCTCTGAAGAGGGAACAGCAGCAGAGGGGTGTGGCCTCTGTTAGGGAAGAGAGAAAGAAAAGCCAAGAGGTCTAAAAATCTGTCATTGTCTTCTCATAGTCTATTCTTCCACACAAAACAAACAGGACTACATTTGGATGTTTGTTTGTTTGTTTGTTTGTTTGTTTGCTTGCTTGCTTGCTTGCTTGCTTGCTTGCTTGCTTGCTTATTTATTTATTTATTTATTTATTTATTTATTTATTTATTTATTTATTTATTTATTTATTTATTTATTTATTTATTTATTTATTTATTATTCTCTACATTCTATGTACTACATCAGGGGCAAACTGGTAAAGTGCTAAATAGTAAGTAGTTTTAGATTAGTGGGCCAGGAGGCATAATTCAGATTATTATTTAGGTTCTGATAAAGAGAGATAAAATGCCTACACTGCCTCAAGTGTTCTGCCTGTGGTAGAACACTGCATACTGTGGGTATACTAGATATCAGTGGCCCTCTTTGTCCTTTCCAGGTGACATTCTATGGCTAAAGAGCTCCTGACCCCTAGGGGAGCTTGACGAATTTCACCTCCTGCCCAGGGCATCCTAGGACCTAGTGTGCTCCCCTGTCCCTGTCCTGTCAGCAGGTGCAAGGGGAGGCAACTTGCTGAGCTACCATTTTAGGGGTAAGAGTCTACCAGTGGAACCTGAGAGTTGCCCAGAATGACTTGCAGCTGACCAGATTGGGTATTCAGCAATGAAAAAGAAGGTACTTGGGCTAGGGTAAGGTAATGAAGGATGACTAGTCTTTGTCTACAAGAGTCACAGTGATAGCCCAACAGAGTTATACCCATGAACCCTATGCAAGTGCTGAAGTACTGGGTGGGCAAGATGGCATGGTGGGTAAAGGCATGCGTAATATCACACACACACACACACACACACACACACACACACACACACACACACACACACACAAATAAATAAATAAATATAAAAAGTAAATTAAAATTCTTTGAGGGTAGGGGGGTTGGAGGGATGGTTCAATGGTTATGAGTTCTTGTTTTCTTTCCAAGGGTACAAATTCAGTTTGCTGTACCCACATCAAACGTCTGACAACCAGCTAACCATCTGACAATCAACTCCAGCTTCAGGCCATCACATATTGTTCTGGTCCCTTTGGTACCTGCACACATGTGTACATATGCTCAACGACACAAGCACATACATTTAAATAAATGATAATAAGACCTTTTTTAAAAAAAAAAACAAAAGAATGGAAGGGTGGGGTTGAGCAGATTCAATCAACTTTTACTTTCTGGAGGCTAGACCCCTTTAACTCAACATTATTACTACTACTACTAATTATTTCTTCAAATAGACCCTTTTTGTGGTGCTTAAATATAGTCCTATTTGGGGGCAAGATCCAAAACTCAGTTTTAATATCTCTGGAGAAGTAATACAAATACTAACATACAGGTCAACTATTATCTCTACATAAAATGATCCAAAGTTAAGGCAATGAAGTGTAAAACATATTTTATAGAAGCACTTAAAGTAGTGTTCCCAAACATGCTATACTTCAAGATTTGGCAGCTTAAAACTACAAACATGTTATCTCGAGATGTCTAATAATCAGAGATGAAGAAGTGGCCTAACAGGGTCCTTCCTTCTCCTTAGAGTTGTTCTGAACTGATAATGAAGCCTTCAGTGGGGGCTGACTCCTAATTTAGCACCCCATCATTACTGAATTCAGGGCTGTTGGTTTATAAGCCCCAAGTGCACAGAGAGGCTTTTATAGAAGGCTCAGCAAACATATTGTGCTATAGATGACATTGTAAACAGCAAGATTGTTTCAAGTTAGTTTAAGGGTAGATTTGGTAGGACAGTATTGCCAGTCTCATCTACTTGGAAGGCTAAGGCAAAGATCAGAAGTTATGTCTTGGCTGGGCAACTTAGATTCTGTCTCAAAATACAAAATTTTAAAAAAGTTGGAGATACACATAGTTCAGTGGCAGAGCACCTGTGCTGCAAGGCCCTAGGTTAAATCCCTGCATTACAAAAGAAAAAAAGACAGAAAAGTTAAAGAAGAAAATCTCCAGTCTTCCTCCCCAGAGCTAGGTCTGTGGCTGTTGTGTAGGGGCTTCTTTCCTGACAATATTGGATGCAGTGAAAAAAATCAGGATGGATTAGAACTTTATGAGGCTAATGAATAAAGAAATGTACAAAGTCTCAAACATGCTTCCTGACTTAGTCAGAGAAATCCCAGCATACTGAGAACTAGGATTTTACCTTTCTACCCAGGAAATTTGAAGTGACTTCTATTCAAGATACCTTGCCCTTGCTATACCATGAAGACTGTAAATACCTGTTGTTTTCTAACAAAGCTACAGTACAGTATATCAGATCACCTTTAATTAATACTATAACCCCAGAAACCCTGTTTTAGAACTCTTTATTAAATATCTGAGGGAAGCCTTATAACGTGAAAAGGGGACAAAGCAGTCAGTGCAGAAAATGTTACTTAAAGGTTTAAGAGACTGTTCTGTGAGTGAAGAGACCTGCCACCAAGCCTAGCAACATGCAATCACTAGGAAAGAGCCAACTCTCACAAATTTTATTCTGATTCCATATGCACCCAGTGGCTTGCACGTGCAGCTGCATACTCACACACAATAATGATAATAATAATACACTTTAAAAAATAATTTAAAAAGAAAATGCTGCTTGAAGAAAGGAGACTATTTTAATGTCATGGGGTAAGAAAAGGTATCACATGCATAAAGTGTGTCACATACAAAATCAAGTTGAAACATTAGATGACCAGTTACAAAGTTTCAGAAAAAAGAAGAGATTTGTAATAAAATGACAGGAAAACTCACAAATACGATAGGCATTTTTTTTCTTAGAGAAAAGACTTATCAAAACTCTTGATAGTAAGTGAAAGAGGCCTATTTTAAATTACTGAACATTTCATCCTGTTTTCTGTCAGCCTGTCACCATCAAGAGAAATCTCAAGTATATCCAGAGATTTTTTTTTTTAAGATTTACTTTTGCTTTATGTACCTGAGTGATTTGCTTGCATGCTGATCTGTGGAGGCCCGAAGTGAGTGCCATATCTCTTGAAACTGCAGTTATAGCTGCTTCTATGTCATCATGTGGGTGCAAGAATCAAACCCAGATCCTGAACTGGTGCCTGTTACTGCTGAACCATCTCTCCAGCCCCCAGAGATTTTGTTAAAGGGCAAAACAACTCAGGTTATATGCTAATGAGAATGGCAACAGACTTGTCGTAATCAACAGAAGCTCGAAACAAATTTATCATAAGTGCTGAGGAAACTTGCATATAATCCAAATCCAGTAACTAATTTCACAGGTGGAAGGATGCTAATATGATTGGGAAGAGGGTGTTAAGTGTTTTTACGTGTTCAGGAAAAAGGCCTGTGACTTCACCTTTCACAGCCAGATGTCAATATGTTTTACTTCAAATTAAATAAGCAGTATGAAGTTAAGCATGCTAATAAGAAGAGAGATAAATACCACAACTTGTACAAATGGTTTGAAAATGTTGTCATGGGGATGAAAATATAAAGTGTTTGTTTGCGTTGTGTGACCTGTAGACTGTATGAGTCTATTTAACTACTATGAAGGTATATATTTGAAAGTATATGTTATTCTGATAAAAATCAAAGCTAGATTTAAAATAATAAAGAGTGCATTTTAAAACCAGAGTGTATTGCAATCAGGACTGATACATCACTTAAAAATCGCAAAAGTACCATTGCCAGAAATTGCCTGAAATGTTCCTCGTTTGGGTTGTTAAGCTTTCAAATAGGTAAATGGCCTGACGTGTATCTTGTAAGTATTCCTGAAATGCCAGTAAAATCTAAGTTCTCCATTTCAATGGTTCTTTCTATGAACTTTTTCTTAAAAGGAACAGATGAAGCAAATCTAAAATTTCATGTTGCTTATTTTAATGCTATTTTAATGATAGTCTTGGGAAATAACTGTATTATGTACAGTCTTAATACATGAAGACAATGGAAGGAAACTAAGTAAATAACTGAAAACTTCTCTGAAAAGTATAAATAGTTAAAATTGAATTGGATTCCTGTGTTTAACAGAAATGAATATATGTTCAGTTTAGTTTACTTTAAAATTCAAAATGAATGTAAAATGCAGAAATGTAAGACTTTTTATCTATTCTTTGAAAATTTCATGCAAGTATAATACATCTTGATCATATTCCTCCAAATTAGTTCCCTCCCAGTATAGCTTCCTCCCAACTTCATATCCTCCTTTCCTTCTATTACCCCACTGAGTTTAGTTAATGCTGTCTATATGCACATGGATGTGGGACCATTCATTGGAGCATGACTAACTTACTTGTTGTTTCTTTTCTTCCTTAGTCTTTCAGAGGGCCCACTACCCAGCTCCCAATAAATCACTCATGAAGGCTTATTCTTAGGTATAAATGTCCGACCTTAGCTTGGCTTGTTTCTTGCCAGCTTTTCTTAAATTATCCCATCTATCTTTTTGCCTCTGGGCTTTTTCCTTTTCTTACTTCTGGAATCTGACTTTCACTTTTACTCCATGTTTGGCTGTATAGCTGGGTGGCTGGCCCCTGATGCCGTCCTTCTTCTCTGGCTTCTTCTTTTCTCCTCCCCCAGATTCCTCCTTCTATTTCTACTCTTTCTCCTGCCTTGCTATTGGCCATTCAGTTCTTTGTTAGACCCTCAGGTGTTTTAGACAGGCAAGTAACACAACTTCTCCAAGTTAAACAAATGCAACACATTTTTATATCATTAAACAAACATTCCACAGCATAAACAAAAGTAACACACCTTAAAATAATATTCTACAACACTTACTAGTGCCTGTGCCTCCCAAAAAGTGACTTTCAGTTTACTATGGACTACTAGTAGCTCCCTAACTGCAGGTGGGACCTCGGAAAAGGTTCTGTGTTAAAGTTTTAACTGGTTTTATCTTGTGAATATATTAAACAGGTAACTTTGCCACTGAGTTCATGTGTCCAACAGCCACGACGTGTCCAGAGGACAGCATTTCACAGCACTCCTCCCCCTTCTCTGGATCTGCATTCTTTCTGCACCCTCTTCCCTAATGCTTCCTGAGCCTTTACAAAGAGGGGTTGATAGAGATGTCCTTCTATAGCTGAGGTGTCATAGTCACTTATTTTTAGCACTTGAACAGTTATAAACTTCTGCATTAAGAAGCTTCTCTGAACAAAGTTTAGAACAGCACAAGTTTATGTATGTAAATATAAACATTTAGTAGGCAGTTAGACAATCTGATACAACCGCAGATAACACAGGTGGGTTTTCCCCTAGGAACTATGTCTGTCCTACCTATGGATTTTGACCAGTTTTAAAATATCAGATATGAGTTCCCTTCAATAGAGCATAGCTGATTACTCTATAAGTGGTCCACACATTTTGCCTGGCTGGTCAGTATTAGCATGCAGGGTCCAGTACTGGCCAAGACTGGTGATGTCTTTGCTCTTTAAGCAGTCCGTACGATGCTTCCCAGCACTATAAAAGCTAGCCATTAGGGTGGTGTTTTTATTTTTAAAGTTTTGTTCCCCCTATATATCATATGGAGAAGATAGTAGAGAAGAAGACATGGGGAACCAAGAAAAGAAAATCAGAGTAGGGAAAATAGATTGAGAGGCTTTTAGGGGAGATACGCCTGTGATGTTCATTCAAAGGACATTATAAAGTAAAGAGTGGAGTAGATGTGCCCAGTGACCCTATGTGCAGAGATGACAGAATTATCAGGGACAGAACTACCACATGTATTTAAGGTATTGCTGCTAAAATCATTTTAGATGTAAATTTTGAAAGCAAAGACTAATGGATATTACTCATTATTTTGGCACGTTGGGCTTGATGTTTGCTCAGATTCTTTTACTCTTGCTTACTTTACTTTTCTGTTGCTTTGGAAGAGTGTAAATTAGTAAATTTTAAAAAACTAAGTATTTGCTTTCTTTCTTAAATACAGTTATTTGTTTTCCAGTTTTGTTTTGAAAAAGCAATAATTAAAACATCAAAAACCTTTATGCCAGGCAGCGGTGGTGCATGCCTTTAATCCCAGCACTTGGGAAGCAGAGGGGCAGGAAATAAAATAAATAAAATACCTTTATAGTGTTTGTGTGTGTGTGTGTGTGTGTGTGTGTGTGTGTGTGTGTGTGTGTGTGTGTGTGTGTGTTACGAATGTGTGCACCTTGTAAAGTAAAGCCTGTTTGTAATGTTCCTGATTCTAGAACATTTTCAGATTTCCAATTTTTTTTACTTCTATTTTTGCGATTTTATTATAGGTGGGAACAGAGAAAAGATCCTCATGGTAGAACCTATTATGTGGATCATAACACTAGAACTACCACGTGGGAGAGACCACAGCCTTTGCCTCCAGGGTAATGCATTATCCTTATGTGTCTTTAGTTATGTTTTTATGATGTGTAAGTGTAATATGAGGCTTTTGGCCTGACCTAGTCCCAAGGTCCGGATCTGCCCACCATTGCATAGGCCCCCCAAAATGACTCTGATACTTATATTAATTTCATGCTGCTTGGCCTATGAATCAGGCATATTGCTAGCTAGCTCTTTCATCTTAATTCAACCCATTTCCATTATTCTGTCTTGCCATATGGCCCGTGGCTTACCTGTGTTACTTTTACATGTTGATTCTTGGGCAGCTGGATGGTGTCTCTCTTGACTCTGCCCTTCTTCCCTAGATGAATACCATAGGCCAAGACAGTTCCTTTATTAACAGCATACAGAAAGACATCGTCTAATCAAAAAGAAAGGTTCAGTTCAACATAGCAAACTTACATATAATGAAACAGCTATCTAGAAAGAATTACAGTTACTATATCTAGTCTATTTGTATTTAGCAAAATTAAAGAAAATAATCTATCATCTACTTTATCCTTGTGAGGGTAAAGTTTCATATCTATATACTTTTTAAAATAACTAAGAAAAACTATACTTATAACTAATATTCAACTACATCAAAGACCATAGAAGGATATAATATCTGAGTAAACAGGAAGTGCAAGCTACTTCCAAAATCTAGAAATGACAGAGATGACATCTGTCAGCCTGGACAGTCACCCAAAGTTCCTTTGTAACGTTGGGGCATCCATCTTCAACCTACAGACCCAGAGTCTCTGCCATATCTTTCAGTGAAGCAGGAATATTGAAGGAATGTTCTGCCCATTCTGGTACAGTTCATCAGTTGCTTCTCCTTGAGTCCTGAAGAATGTCTGACAGTTTTCTCTGCAAAGCAGGAACCTGAAAGACCATCTCAGCTTGTTCTGCCAAAGTTTCGTGGTCACTTTCCTATGGAACCTGCATGTCCAGTTTACACAGCATACTGTCAAGCAGTCAATATAAGAACAGGTTCTTGTCCAATGGCTAACCATTGCCACAAAGAAAGTAAATTCCGTACAGAGTTTCTTAAATGCCCATCATTCTCTTAAAGTAGATTGGTGCTGCCAGGAGCAGTCATGTCTCACTGTCCAGAAAAGTCTAACTTCTTAAAATATTTTAAATGCCATATTCTGTAGGTATTTGAAGTGTTTGAAGATTACATATCTAATTGAAATATATCTTACCTAAAAAATTCTTACTAACATGACTACAAGTTTGGTTATCGTAGATGACTACTAATATGCATTTCTTAATAATACATTCCAATTTTAAATGAGTTACATAAACATAATATCTTAAATAAGAGTGGAAATATGCATACAGTATGACAAAATTGACCTTAAATTTGTATCAGTAAACTAAAATCCATAGCAATGTAAAATATTTTGAGATGAAAAGCTGATTTTTGGATTAAAGTAAATTCATTAATCTTATCTTTTTAAATCATTCCTATATCATATCCCCCCCTTTTTTTTTAGAAAGAGATTGACTATGACTATTAACCATTCATAATGGAAACAAACATTGATTAACATTATTTGGGGAATTTAGGCAGAGCTTTCCATTGCTACTTCCTGCTGATTGAGGGGCGCTGGCAATCTTATGAAGGTCCTGAGCCTGGATCATCTTTGTCAATGGTGCTGAAGCTGATGTGGTTATCTCTTCCCAGCAGAGATTTTTTTTCAGGGGTCTTGGTTGATCAAACCATATTTGCCTGGAAACAATCCACAGGTTCTCATCTTTTGTGGAAACAAAAGCAGAACCTCTTTTCCAAAACAACATATCCTTAGACTCAAATTTCAAAGTCAAGTTACCTTAAAATATATGTTTGTTTAACTTAGCAGCCTTTGTAACCAAATGTCTTTCTGCAGTTAGCTCATTAACAGTTAAAAAAATAAAAGAAAACATAATAGTAACCATAATCCAAACTCTTTGTGTATGCCTTATTATATTTTTATTACTCTATTTCTCTTTTTTAAAGGAATTTCTTTACTCTTTTTCTCTCCCGGCCTGTGTTCTCTTTTTCACACATACTGGAAACCATTTAAAGATTTTCTCCATCTGAATCTGTTTTGTTGCATATCCTTAGTCATTTTCTAACCAAGAAGAGCTTTTAAAATGTTAGACCTTAAAGCACTGATTTGGCTGCTGACTCTGCTCCGCTCAGCTTTTCTACATGGCAAAGGTACCAGAGCCATGGCTTACCTTCCCAATTCCAGAATAGTGGTAAATATTGCAGAACTTTCTATCACTGACGCTCTGAGGAATTTTAGGTTCCACACTGCCACTAAGTAGAGCACCGCCACTGCTGCTCACTCCACTTAAGTGTTTGGTAGCAGGGCCTCTTAAGGAGCCACACCGTTTTTTGCTGATAAAGCTGAGTCAGGAAGCCTCTCTTAAAGGAGCTGTACCTCTGCTTGCTGCCAGCAAACAAAGTAGTCCCAGAAAATGCTGCTACCAAGAAACCATCTGTGACTTTGTTCCCTTCTTGTTCAATATAAACAGAAACCTTAAATCCATCATATGCAGCTTGTTGCCTATACCGAGTCTTCTGTGAGACTAGGTATAAGCAGCTTAAACTGCCTGCAGCAGTCTCGCCATTTTGTAATTCAAGCCTGCATGCCATGCAGCTCTGTACCACAGCCCCTTAAGAGACACAATTCAGAAGCTGCTTTAGACTCCTTCTGTGCTCTAGAACCCTTTTCAAGTTTTTTCAGACTTTATGTGGGTGTTTGTGCCCCATGTTGGGTACCAAGTATTGCAGATATATTCACTTGCAATATAAAAGATTAATATTAATTTTAATTTACTAATTTTAAATTTATTTGATATAATATTCATAAATGAGAATTTAAAGTAGTCTTTATAATTTTTGGACAGTGGTTATAATGGGATAGATTTTCTGTTAGGGTTCTCAATGGATGGATTAGATGAATGACTATAGCATCGTAATTCTTTTTATTTAAAATGACCCTTCAGGTGTGCTATATTGAAAAACCACATCTATGTTTTCCAGTGATGTTCTCACTGAATACCTAAACCAAGTGCTGAGTTCTTCATCAAAAAAAAAAAAAAAAAAAAAAAAAAAAGTTCACAGTGATTGAACATTGTTTGACCCTTGTGTCCAAGTACTTAGGTGTCAAAGGCTGAAGGAAATGTATTCTAAGCACAGGGAGAGTGAGTAGAATTCAATAGTATAATTCAGCTAGCTGTCAATTCAGTGTATTAAAATTAAAAAGCAAAAGAAGATCAGTTTATCATTGACCTTGAGACAGGGTAGTATCAAGAACTTTATTTATGATATTTTTGATTATTTAAAACTATAAATTATTTGAAACTATATTTTATATGATTTAATATAAGATTACATGTAACTAAGCTCGTGAATCTTAATTTTGGGGATCAGTCTACTATTTCTTACATTTTTAAATCTCATGAAATATAATAATGAATAATTTATATCATGAATAATATAAATAATGAACATCACTATTTATGGAGTGTCACAATTTTTTGATTTTACCCATTTATATATTTTGGGGTTGGGTTCAAGATTGGGTTTCTCTCTGTCACTATATCTCATTATATTTTTATTAGTAAATTTAGAAGAATTCCGAATTGAATACTAAAGGGATTCTTAGTCACAGTATAAAATTAATGACAAAAACTGGCTTAGTAGATATCGGGTATTTGGCAAATACAACAGTAAACAGAACCCCAGAGCCTGAGTAGAATTCTGGTTGATAAAAGATACAGAAGTTTCAAGAATAACATGGTAGAATGACACACAAGGCACACTTGGGACCATCAGCTCTGTTTGGGCTCTCATTTGAGGCCTCTGAGGGATTCTGGGAAATGAAACTGAAAAGGTGGTGAGTTCTCAAGAAGAAGAGTCTGACTGTGATAGAATAAGAATTTAGCAAAGACAAATGTTTCATGCATTCATATTCTCTTTTGAAGAATAAAAGTGTCCAGATATGGTGCCATATACAGAAGTAATCCTAGCACCTGGGAGGGAGAGGCGGAAGAATTGTGAGTTGGTAAGACCAGTGTGGTCTACACAAATTCACCTGTCTGAGAAGACCAAGACTGGGTATAGTGCAACAGGTAGTGAAGTTGCCTAATATACTCAATTGCCTGGGTTCCATACTTAGCAATGCCAATAGATAAAGTAAAATCATATGTATGTTTATACATACATAATTGTATTATAAATTGTAATTCATCAGATTACTCATTACTTCATTTTTTTTTTTTTTTTGCTTATTTGTGGTAGTTGGGAAAGAAGAGTTGATGATCGTGGACGAGTTTATTATGTAGATCATAACACCAGAACAACAACCTGGCAGCGGCCTACTATGGAATCTGTTAGAAATTTTGAACAGTGGCAATCTCAGCGAAATCAATTGCAGGGAGCTATGCAACAATTCAACCAACGATACCTCTATTCGGTAATTAGCAAATTCCAAGGTGTTATTGTTATCCTTCCCTTAGTAGCTTCCTAAAATATGTAGACTGTTTCAATGGTTTGTTTGCTTTGTTTTGTTTTTGGTTAATCTTTAATATTACTTATGTATAAGTAAATAAGCATCCTTGAAATTTTTCTGGCTTTGGGGTATTTTAGAATTTGGGTTAGGGTGCTCATCTTGTATATAGTAAATAAGAAAATTTGTACTATGAGGTTTGTTTTGTTTCTGTGTAGTACTTTGTGTGCATGAAGATTAGGAAAAAAGACAAAATTAGGTATTGGGCATGTGTCAAAATACTTTCTGCTAAATAGCAGAACCTTCTTAAATGAATGTAATAATGTTACCTCAGTAGAGTACTAAGGCTGGGAAAAGAAAGAATCATTCTCTGGCTCACAGTGCCATCAAGCAGCTGAGTTCTGCCTTTTAGGGCATCATCTATTACTGTGCATCTTCCCAGCACCTTCTGCTGTCATGCTTCTTACCTGCATTGTCTGTTATCATTCACCTCACCTATACCATCTATTATCCCCCATCTTTCCTGTACCTTCTGTTGCAGGCATGTTTTGCCTGCTATTTTGAACATAAAGAGTTGCTGCCCTTGTTTCCAGAGTCTGTCATGAAAGGAAAGGGTAAACTAAAAGGGGAGAGCTTTCCTGTAGCAGGCCCTTGTGCATATTTTCTTAGCAGCTTAGCAAAGGATATCCTTATCAGGGCCTTTGCTTCTGCCTTATTGGCCAGAATGGATCACTTTACACATTACTAATTCAGATTCAGTGGACTATTCCTGTGGGCACATTGCTGTCTCAAACAAAGCAAGATAAAGCTAGATGAGTACAGTTAGCACTGTCTGTGGTAGTACTGTCAATATCTGTCAAGATGCGTATATACTCTATATATAGAGAGAAATATTCTTCAGGATAATTATACTACAATTTTTCTGTTTGGAAAAATAATATTATGTCACTTAAATGGTATCTTTCACTCCATAGAAATGACTATAAAATTAATATGTTGATTTAAGTGTATTAATTCTAAATTATTTACTAATAATTATATCAGCTGATGGCCACTTTTCATAATATTTTAAAACTAAACTTAGTTTCTTGAAATTGGTATATTCATATTTCTTTGTAGTATTTTTTAAAAATTCTAAGGTATGACTATTAACTGTTTAGTATATTAGTATGTTTCTGGCTAAAAGTGCTATCTTATTTCTGTCTTCAACTCCTTTTTCAACCAGGCTTCAATGTTAGCTGCAGAAAATGATCCATATGGACCTTTACCACCAGGCTGGGGTAAGCTGATATGATGTTTATAAAATATGTGTAAGGTATTTTAGGTACCAAATTGTTATTAAATGTTATTCATATTTTATGTTTTAGAAAAAAGAGTGGATTCAACAGATAGAGTTTACTTTGTGAATCATAATACAAAAACAACCCAATGGGAAGACCCAAGAACTCAAGGGTTTGTATATATTACAGTCTTAAGTTATCGTACATGGGTAGATGGGTGGGTGGAGTCAGTGGACTGTAAATACCCAGAACACACCCACCTTATGATTGTGGTTTTTATTTTACAGCTTACCAAATGAAGAGCCCCTGCCAGAAGGCTGGGAGATTAGGTATACACGGGAAGGTGTTAGGTACTTTGTTGATCATAATACAAGAACAACAACATTCAAAGATCCTCGCAATGGGAAGTCATCCGTGTAAGTGAAAACCTGAACACTAAAAATATTACTTAGTGAATGTAGGAGGTTTAGTCTCTAGTGTAGCCCCAAATTTATAAGCAAACAAGTCATTTTTGGTTCAAGAAAAACTGCACAGGTAATATTCAACTATAACTGTTTTTGTTCTATATCATTTCAGAATAATTTGTGGTATGCCATTTCTTAATTAAATAATATATTTTTATAATATTTTATATAAAAATAGTAGCAAATATGTTTTTAGTAATTACTACACGACAAAGACTGTTCTAAACATTTTAGATATGTTAGCTCATTTTTATCTTCCCATGACCTTTGAGAGAGAGATTATATTTTTTCCTGTTTATTTTTTTCTTCTATGCCCATTTTTCTCATGAAGTGAATTAGTGCTGCCAGAAGCAGACCTGTCTCACTGTCCAGAAAAGTCTAAGTTCTTAAAATATTTTAAATGCCATGTTCTGTAGGTCTTAGAAGTGTTTGAAGATTATCTATCTAATTGAAATGTATCTTTGTATATGTAAAAGATCCTAAATAACATAACTCTAAGTTTGCTTATCACAGGTGACTATTAATCTGCATTTCTTAATTATACATTACAATTTTAAATCAGTTACATGAACATCATACCTTATGAGTAGAAAAATACATACAACATAACAAAATTGTCCTTTAATTTGTTTCTGTAAACCAAAATCTATACCAAAACATTTTGAGATTAATAGCTAATTTTTAGATTAAAGTAAATTCAATAATCTATATTTTTAAAATCACTCATATACCATATTCCCTTCTTCTTCTTAGAGATTAACTATGACAGTTAACCATTTATAATGAAAACAAGCATTTATAAACAATATTTTGGGAATTTGGGCGTAGCTTTCCATTACTACTTCTTGCTGATTAAGGGGTGTTACCAATCTCATGGTTCTGGAGACTGGATCATCTTAATCTTCAGCCCTGAAGCTGATGTGATCATCTCTTCCCATCAGAGATTTTTTTCAGGGAGTCTTGGTTGATGAAACCATAAGAGCCTGGAAGCAATCCACAGGTTAATTTCTGTGGAAACAAAAGCAAACTCTTCCAAAGCAATAAATCCTTAGAACACAAATTTCAAAGTCAAGATACCTTTAAAATATATATTCTTGTTTAACTTAGCAGCTTTTGCAATCTATTGCTTTTCTGCAGTTAGCTCATTAACAGTTAAAAAATTTAAAAAAAAAAAAAAAACACAAAAATAGCCATAATCCAGATTCTGTGTCTATTTTCTATCTTTACGTGGCTTATTATATTTTATTCTTTATTTCTCTTTTTTAAACTTTCTCTACCTTCTTTTTTTTCCTCTCTGAAGCTTCTGTACATTTTACACACATTGTAACCATTTACAGGTTTTTTTTTTCCCGTCTGAATCTGTTTCATTGTGAATCCTTAATCATTTTTCAACCTGAAGAGCTTTTAAAATACACTCTCTTAAAGAGCCACATAGTTTTTGCAGAAAAAGCTGATTCAGGAAGTTCTCTTAAAGGGGCCACATCTCTTTTCACCACCAGCAAACAGAACAGACCCAAGAAATGCTGCTACTAAGAAACATCTTTGACTCTGTTTCCTTTTTGTTTAAAGTAAACAGAAACCTTAAATCAGTCTCATGCTACTGAGTCTTCTGTGAGACTTCAGGAACTGGCCTTGTTGTAGCTTATTTCCCTGCCACTAGTCTGCGCCATTTTGTTTGTGGCCCAATCTTTCTTAGGCTTTATGTGGGTGTTCATCCCACGTTGGGCACCATCTGTTACAATGAGGTTTCATAACCAGGCCTGCCAGAGGTCACAGACATCTTAGCCTCCCGCCACTACTTAGTGCCCCCAAAATGACTCAGATGCTTATATTAAGTTCATGCTATTTGGCCTATGACTTAGGCACATTGCTAGCTAGCTCCTTCCTCTTAACCCATTTTCATTAATCTGCCCTGCCATGTGGACCATGGCTCACCTGTGTTCCTTACATGTTACTCCTTTGGGTGTCCAGCTCAATCTGTCTCTGATTTGCCCTTCCTTTCCTACCTAATCTGATTCCCCACCTACTTCTTCTAAGGTGCCTGTCATGGGCCAAAACAGCTCCTTTATTTAAAGATTGATATTCACAGCATACAGAAAGACATTCCCACATCATTCACTGTCTAGAAGAATGTCAGGTCCCTGCTAAGTGTTTGTTATATTTTCTTGGATGACTGAACTTCCCTGATTGTAACAGAAGAAGACAACATTTTATGTTCATTCTAACATGGGAGTGACTTGTACCTTCTGCTAAGACTGGGCAGGAAAAGCAGGCCTCATTTTGAGCTGAATCTTATATCTGCCTCTTTTCTTATTGTCCAGCTTAGTCACATGATGTAAAAAAAGAATTATCAAAGGTTTTTTCAAGTAATCTGTAGTTGACTTTAGGACTTCTATAAACTAAGGGCTTTATTAGTAGACCTGTCCCTACTTGTCTGTCTCTGTGCATGTGTTCTGCTGATGTAACAACCTTCATTACTCAAGCCTTTATTATCCTAATGAATACACCTGTATTTATTGCCAGTAAACATCTTTCGTTACCCATATTACAATCTCATACACACTGTTTTATACTTAATATTACAGTTTTATTTGTTCTACTTCTCTTTAGAACTAAAGGTGGTCCACAGATTGCTTATGAACGCAGCTTTAGGTGGAAGCTTGCTCACTTCCGTTACTTGTGCCAGGTACTACAGTGGTAAATAAGTCTTATTTATAATCATTTAGTCTGATCATTACATGATACATATGCTATGGCTTACATGTTACAATGTATTTGTTTTTAGTCTAATGCTCTACCGAGTCACGTAAAGATCAATGTGTCCCGACAGACTTTATTTGAAGATTCCTTCCAGCAGGTAAGGATGGTCTTATTATCAAAATGCAACAGTGCTTCTTGTCTTATTTTACTCTGTGCTTCTAAAAGGAGTTTCCTCTTTGTATACAGTTGGTTTTTAACCATTGTGTTCTATCATTTTTATAACACTGCTCACTCCCTGTTTTCCTTACTGGGTTGTATGCCATGAGGACATGGACTATGGGATTACTTTACCTTTTTCTGGTACCTAGAGTTGCGCCTTTAATGTGAGTTATTTAGTAAAAATTAATGAATGAATACATGTATGTGACATGTCTGCTTTTCTGGAGTCACCTGCAGAATATAATTAAAACAGAATAGTGTCATTCTTTTATTAGGAAGTGGAGAATTTTTCATCATTTCACACTCTAAAACAACGATTATGTAACCTTGTGTACTCAAATATGAGTTTCATTATTTTTATTATTCCTTTTAAGATTATAATATAATTATGTCACTTCTTCCTTCCATTTCCTCCCTCCACATTCTCCCATATATCTCTTCTGGCTCTTTTTCAAATTTATGCCCTCTTTTTTCCATTAATTGTTGTTGCATACATATATGTGTATATATACTTATATTCCTAACACATAAATACAACCTGTTTCTTCTGTATATTATTAGTAGTATTTATATGTTTTTATGGGGGACCATATGATATTAGAGAGCCAATTGTTGTGCTCTTGCTTAGGGAAGGCTGTTTCTCCTGTTCTCAGCATTTCTTATTACCTATAGTTCTTTATATAGGGCTTAGGCCTTGAGAACCTTCCCCTGTTCACATTAGCCTATCTTTTGGTGTCCTCTTTGTTTTGACTCGTGATTAGGCACTCATGTATTTAGACTTTATGGGTGTAGCTTCTAACATTTCTAGGCGAGACAATTGCACAACAAATTCCCTGGCCCTTTGGCTCTTAAAATCTTTCTGACTCCTTTTCTGCAGTCTTCTCTGAGCCTGAGGTATGGGAGCTGTTTTGTAGATATATCAGTTGGTACTGGGCTTTACAACTTTCTATTTAATGAAGGGTGAACTGTACTTACCTGTGGGAATAAGGGCAAGTATTTAAAATGTTCTTAGAGACTCTGCTGGTTTAGTAAAAAGGTTCTCTTCCAAGATCTGTGGCTTCACTCACGCTGGGTAGTTGGCTAGGTTTCCAGTACCAGGCACGGCATCTCTCCTGTTAAGACAATTTTAGGTCCAGTTACAGAGCTATTGGTACCCATCAAGGCTGTCGTGCCGTGAGTTATTGTATCATGCCGCTTACTATTTTTGTTCATAATTTTTTTGTACAGGTTAAAATGGAATAACATTTTACTAGCAGTTATTAAGCTTTAGAAAAGATAACCCTTGTAGTTGTCATCAAAAACTGTTTTTGTGTATGTGACTAATTCTGAGCCAAATAACTGTTTTAAGCTTCCCAGTATAATTCTACAAACGGCTTGTTCAGAGCCGTATTTGAATTGCTTTTAGCAACTGTGTATCTAAATTTATGTTAGTTATTGCTTTACTTTTTCTGTATTTCTGTATTCTGTTCAGAAATGGGGTTTAAGCTGGCAATTGCTTCCTCAGTAATCCTATTAGTGAGCTGTGTTTGGTCCCAGACCTGCTAATTTTGCCTGCAGTTCTGATGGAAATATAAATTTTTATCCCTAGTAGAGCATGCTTGTAATTAACCTTGATGGAAACTTACAGATTATAAAAATGTATTTGGAGTTCATTTTTACATCTTGAGTGTAAATATATCATTGTGTAAGGATCGCAGGTAAATTTCTATCCATTTGCAGGACAGAAGATGTGATGTAGATGGGACTCAAAGAGTCTTTTCACCTTAGAATATTGCTACAGGAAAAAGCTTACCAGTCACATGTTGAAAGATTATAAAACCTGAGGAAGGGAAGGAGGGAACGTATCTCACTTGTCCTCTCCTACCACTGACTCTAAGTAGAACCAC
The DNA here is from genome assembly GCA_033318265.1 of Phyllotis vaccarum. Classification (NCBI taxonomy): domain Eukaryota; kingdom Metazoa; phylum Chordata; class Mammalia; order Rodentia; family Cricetidae; genus Phyllotis; species Phyllotis vaccarum. The sequence continues at coordinate 11,745,264 of JARWLC010000012.1, read as the reverse complement.
CCTTTAGCATTGGAAAGGGGGAGAATATATACCAGAAACAGTCAGAGAAAACTGGAAGGACAAACCAGGTGAACTGCAGAATTACATATGAGATAATGAAATGTGAACTTTTGAAATTACAGATTAAGTTTAAATTGAATTATTTTGGAAATAGTTTATGCAGTCTATGAATTCCTAAATGTTTACATTTTATCTTTAATCAGATTATGGCATTGAAGCCGTATGATTTAAGGAGGCGATTATATGTGATATTTAGAGGAGAAGAAGGTCTTGATTATGGTGGCCTTGCAAGGTAAAGTTAAAAAGTTATTTCTTTGTAATAAGTCTCTTTTCTCATCTGCAGTGGGTGTATTCTTAAAAAAATATATGAATATATTAAATTATCTTTTCAGTAGCAACCAGAGTTATTTTGGGTAATTATTGTTAATTTTTTTATAAATATGTATATATGTATGGTATGTGTGTATGTGTACTTGCATGAGCGTGGTACACATTTGTATACATGACTGTATGTTATATGGGGGTGTGTGCACATGTGTGTTGAGGCCTGAGGTTGACATAGGATGATTTCCTCTATCCCTGTCTACATTACATGTTTAGTCATGGTCTCTTGCTAAATATAGAGTTCAACTTTTGAGCTGGTGTAATTAGCCAGCTTTTTTTGTGGGATTTTTTTTTAATCTCCACATCCCATGTACTGGAATTACAGGTGAGTCACCATGACTACATCCCCATAGCACATGAGATCTGGGATCAGAGAACTCAAGAGTGTCTTGCCTGAATGGAAAGTGCTTTATGAACAGAGCCTTCACAAGGTCCATTTGTTGTATTAACTTTCTGACCTGTACTTTCCAGCCTGGTCCATGGCCCAAACCTGCAGTCCCACAGGAACACACAGCCTCCTATATTAATTTTATGCTGATCAGCTTATGGCTTATGCATATTGCTAGCTAGCTCTTGCTCTTAAACTAACCCATGACTCTTGTCCTGTTCAGCCATGCGGCTTGTTACCTTTTCTCAGAGCAGTATAGTTGTCCTCTGCTTCTACTGGCTTCTCTGGTGTCTCTGTTCTACTCTTCCTGTTTCCAGAGTTTTCTTAGTCTAATATCCCCACCCACACTTTCTTTCTGCCTTCAGGCAGTCAGTATTTTTTTTTATTAAACCAGTAGGCCAGTTATTTACAATGTAACAACATAATCCCACTACATCTAACCATTGTGATTATTCTTCTGTACATGCTATAGTTCTTATAAGATGGTTGTACAGTATTTCACATATGGGTATAGCAGAATTAATGGGTTTACAGAGGGTTGTTTATTAATTTTGCTATTATAACATGGCATATTATTTTTATTTGTGCTGTTGCGTTGACCTGAGTTTATTTAGAAAATGAAATTTTCTGCATTCATTGGATACACTGTTAAGAGATACCTGTGCAGTAGTTAATTGTTGTAATGAGGTTTCTTGGTCCCGGGCAGCCAGAGGTCCAGACCCACAGACCTGCAGCCCCAGACCCCTTAGCTGCCCACCGCTGCTCAGGCCCCAAAAATGATTCAGATGCTTATATTAAGTTTATGCTGTTTGGCCTATGGCTTAGGCACATTGATAGCTAGCTCTTATATCTTAAACCAATCCGTTTTTTATTAATCTTTTCACCACATGGCCCGTGGCTTACATGTTGCTCTTCTGGGCACTGGGCTTGGTCTGCTTGACTCCGCCCTGCTTCTCCTATCTATGCTTTGATTTCCCCTCTTATTTTTTTTTATGGTGTTTGTCATGGGCCAAAACAGCTCCTTTATTTAAAGATTGATATTCACAGCATACAGAAAGGCATTCCCACATCACTTCCCCCATTCTGTCTAATCAAAAAGGTTTTAATTTTAGCATAGCAAATTTATATGTAACAAAATAGCTATCAAGCGAGAATTAGTTATAATATCTACTCTATTTGTATTTAGCAAACTTAAAGAAAATACTCCTATCTACCTTATATTTATGAATCTAAAGTTTTATATCTAATATACCTTTTAAATAACTAAGAAAAACCATATCTATAACTATCTAATCTTTAACTACATCAAAACCACAGAAGGATATATTTACCTAAGTTATCGGGAAGTACAAGCAACTTTTAAAATCTAGAAATGACAGAGATGATACCTATCTGTCTGGACAGTCACCCAAAGTTCCTTTATAAAGTTGGGGCATCCATCTTCAGCCTACAGGCCCAGAGTCTCTTTCCATTTCAGTGAAGCAGGATCTTCCCTGCCCATTCATCAGTCGCTTTTCTTTGAGTCTTGAAGAATGTCCGACAGTTTTCTCTGCAAAGCAGGAACCTGAATGACCATCTTGGCTTGTTTTGTCAAAGTTTAGAGGTCACTTTCTTATGGAACCTGCATGTCCAGTTTAAACACCATACTGTCTAGCAGTCAATATAAGAACAGGTTTGTGTCCAGTGGTTAACTGATGCCACAAAAAAACTAATCGCTATATGGAGTTTTTTTGATGTCTTTTTTTTTTTTTTTTTTTTGAAGTAAATTGCTGCTGTTAGAAGCAGACTTGTCTCACTGTCTAGAAAAGTCTAAGTTTTTAAAACATTTTAAATGACATATTCTGTAGGTCTTAGAAGTATTTGAAGATTATCTATTTAATTGAAATATATCTTTGTATATCTAAAAATTTAACTAACATGTATTTCTTAATTATATATTACAATTTTAAATTAGTTACATAAACATCGTATCTTAAACAAGAGTAGAAAATATATACAACATAACAAAAATTGAGCTTAAATTTGTATCAATAAACCAAGTCTACACCAATGTAGAACATTTTGAGATTAGTAGCTAGTTTTTTGGATTAAAGTAAATTTAATAATTTAATTTTTAAAAAATTATTTGTATACCATATCTTTTTTTTCTTAGAAAGAGATTAACTATGACTATTAATCATTTGTAATGAAGACAAACATTTATAAACAATATTTTAGGAATTTGTGCAAAGTTTTTTATTACTACTTTTTGCTGATTATGGGGTGTTGAAAATCTCATAGGTTTTTGAGACTGGATCATAGTCTGTAGCCTGAAGCTGATATGGCCATCTCTTTCCATCAGAGATTTTTTTTTTAGGGGGTGATGAAACCATATTTGCCTGGAAGCAATCCACAGGTTCTCATATTCTATGGAAACAAAAGCAGAACTCTTTCAAAGCAATAAATCCTTAGACACAAATTTCAAAATCAAGATACTTTTAAAATATATATTCTTGTTTAACTTAGTAGCCTTTGCATTTGTGATCTATTGACTTTCTGCTGTTAGCTCATTAACAGTTAAATTAAAAGAAAACACAATAACAACCAAAATCTAAATTTTGTGTCTGTTTTTTTTATCTTTATGTGGCTTATTATATTTTTATTACTCTATTTTTCTTTTTAAAGATTTTTTTCTATCTTCTTTCTTTTTTCTCTGAAGCCTATGTATCTTTTATATACATTGTAACCCATTTATAGGTTTTTTTAAATCTGAATCTATTTTAGTGTGAATCTTTAATCATCTTTTAACTAGAAGAGCTTTTAAAATATTCACACTCTTTTAAAGAGCCACACAGTTTTTGTAGGTAAAGCTGAATAAGTAAGTTTTCTTAAAGGGACCACGTCTCTGTTCATGGCCAGCAAACAGAACAGAGCCAAGAAAATGTTGTTAATAAGAAACTGTCTTTGTTTCTTTTTTGTTTAAAATAAACATAAACTTTAAATCAATCACATGCTATTGAGTCTTCTGTGAGATTCCAGGTACGGCCCGGTTGCAGCCTACATTCTCTGTCACCAGTCTGCCAGCGCCATTTTGAATGTAGCCTGGATGTTGTACTTTTTTTGTACAATGACCCACTTTAGATACACAATTTGGAATCTTCTTTGCCTCAGCTTCTGATCTAAAACACTTTTTAAACTTTTTCAGGCTTTTAGTGGATAGTTGGCCCACGTTGGGAAGCCATCTGTTGTAATGAGGTTTCTTGGTCCCAGGCAGCCAGAGGTCCCAGACTCACAGACCTGCAGCCCCAGACCCCTTAGCCGCCTGCCGCTGCTCAGGCCCCAAAAATGACTCAGACGCTTATATTAAGTTTATGCTGTTTGGCCTATGGCTCAGGCACATTCCTAGCTAGCTCTTACATCTTAAATCAACCCATTTATATTAATCTTTTTGCCACGTGCCCCATGGCTCACCTGTGTTCCTTACATGTTGCTCCTTTGAGCTTCTTTCTGGCTCAGTCTGTCTGACTCCGCCCTTCCTTTCCTACCTATTCTGATTTCTCCTCTTACTTTTTCTATGGTGCCTGTCATGGCCCAAAACAGCTCCTTTATTTAAAGATTGATATTCACAGCATACAGAAAGGCATTCCCACAGTTAATGAAAATCTTTTTTTCTTTGTTTTCTCCCTAATTGCTTCATACAAGTATAAATTGGCATTTTTTTAAGTTTAACCATTTGTTTTCCTAAGAATTCAGGTTTTCATAGAATTTCACAGAATTAGAAAATCACAATTTCAATACAGCTGACAGAAGAGCAGAGCCAGTTCACAGCTAGTAGAAGTAGATACATAATATTACTGCACATTTCCCAGTGTTTCTATTACCCTCTTTCTCTATTAAAAATATTCTTACGTATTTTCAGTAAGCACTTCTATCCAATAAAATTCATATTGTGGATATTGTGAAGTTTCTGAACTTTCAATGCCCAGACATTGAAAGAAAGATATATCTTAGAAAATAGAGAACACATTTCTTCCCCTCAAATGCTTGGCAGAACATTCATATTGCTTTGTGAATCATTGTTTGTCTTAGCTCTTTGGTTCCAGTTCTATGTTTTGACAGTTTAAATGCATGGAGTTGGTTCTTGTGTGTCATTATTTTCTTACTCTTAACGTTTGATTTGATCATGCATTGGTTGGTTAGACTCGTCATGGAGGTGCTTCTTCAAGAGTTCCTGTAGTTTTTCCATGTCTGGAAGTGTTTTCTTTGTTGGTTATATGAACAACAACCTCTCTAGACAGACATTTCTTACACAGTATTGTCTATTCAGTACAGTTAGGTACTCTTCATTGTTTTAGTGTTGAATGTGAGCACTATGACGTATGAAATGAAACTTCTGTTTGAAAATTTCCCTGGTGTCCACACTGTCCTTTCTGTGAACTTTAAGGGCAAAAGGCTTTTGTCATGTATCCATTCTTCATTTGGATCAGTATAGTTTTCTCTAGTTTTTTCCTTTCTCAAAGTAATCTGAAATAGTTAGAAATTTAATTCTGTGTGTGTGACTGTCTTCTGTACTCTTAGTTAGTTTTAGGTAATATTTTCAAAGCTTTATTAAACACAGGTAAACAAAATAGTAGATCACAGAAATTGGCAAGGGTGATCCAAGGTGACTTAAAAATTTTAAAGTTGAATAATAGTATTACACAAATTATCAGATTGAGATGAAGAATTAATATTGTGTCTTTTCTTGAAGTAAATGTGATAGTTTTAATTCCCTTACTCAGGAGGCAAAAACAGACAGATTTTATTTGAGGCCAGCCTGGTCTACCTAGTAAGTTCCAGGCCAGCCAAGGCTACATAGTGAGACTCTGTCTCTAGACGCAAAACAAAGAACAGCAACAATCATGGCTCTTCTTTAAAGGTAGTATACCCAAGTTTCTGCTTCTATTGGTACTGATTGGCTGAGTCCTTTAGGATAGCATACACTCTTCATGATAGATAGTACCCTCACTACCACCATTGTATTGTGCCTAGAAGTGTTCTTTCCTTAAAGTTAGTATTATCTAGTAGCAGGTTTATAATGGGATTGTGGAAAGAGAAAGCCCCATGAACTCACATTGGTCATAGTAAATATTGAGTTTGGAATCTTACTTTAGAACTTTCTGTAAATGTTTATTTTGTGTTAAAAATTGTTAAAGTGAAGCAAAGTAGTTAAAGGTTAGTGAGCACTTCACACATATAAAGATTTCACTTTTTAACAGTAGCCTGTTTTGAATACATTTGTAGTACAGTTTAAACTGTTCTATAAAAGCCAGATATGCCAGGCCTTAGGAACCTGTGGCAGAACTACTACAGACTCAAAGCCAACCTGGGCTGTGTGTGTATCAAGTTCCAGACTAGCCTGAGCTGTGAAGTAAGACTTTATCTCAGAAACAAAATGAGACCTCACCATTTTATAACAGTGGTGTTCTGTGCTGCAACGTTACCATCACATGTTTACTAGAGCTCTAATGGAGGCTGAGTATAGCTTGGTCCATTGCTTAGCTTGCATGAAGTCCTGGATTCCATTTCCAGCATCAACAAAATTAAAAAAAAAAAAAAATCCCCAAACATAACAAATAGCTTGTTAAACATATGTTATAAAATATCTGTGAGAGTTAAGAATAATGAAAATATATAGACATGGCCTTTGCCTTAGAAGTTAATGTGCATAAAAATGTTTTTTTCAGATTGTTATTGCATAGTGAATTCAATGACAGTTACATACTATACTATGAAATTGCTTCAAAAGTTGCTGAGATTGGGTTGAAGTGTGAATTGGGAAAAGGTGTAATCTATATAGGTTGAACTGAAGTTGAGGAAAGCTACCCAAATTAAGTTTGATGTAAAAGAGAACATAAGCTTGCAGTCTGACAGTACAGAACTAGCAGTGGCTTTGAATGGAAAGCTAAGTCATTAAATATAAAAGGAGGAGAGCTAAGAAATGAGTAGGTGTCGGTATATGTGTATGTGTGTACCTGTGTATGTGTGTGCATTTGCTTAAGAATAGATTTAAGACCTTTTCAAAATCCACATATATGTGAATACTAAAAGTAATCTTGATTTATTTTCTTATAGAGAATGGTTTTTCTTGCTTTCCCATGAAGTTTTGAACCCAATGTATTGCTTATTTGAGTATGCAGGCAAGAATAACTATTGTTTACAGATAAATCCAGCATCAACCATAAATCCTGACCATCTTTCATACTTCTGCTTTATTGGTCGCTTTATTGCAATGGTGAGTTCTCAACTTTCAGTTATTTTATTTACATATTGCTTATTTCAAAAGTGTTCTAGGGACTAGGGAGATGTCTCAAGGAGTAAATTTCTTGCCAAGGACTAGAGTTCAGACTTTTAATAGTCTGCTTATAATTCCAGTATTCAGAAGGCAATACTGGATACTCAGAGCAAGCTGGCTAAGTTGCTGGAACTGCAAGTTTCAGGTTTGATTAAGGGAGTCTGTGTCAATATTGTCAATAATTTACGAAGACTCAACGTCAGCCTTGGGCCTGCATACCATATCAAAAACACAGACATGTGCACAAAAGTGTATTGTATAAAAATCTTTTAAAAGAGAATTTATAACTTTCATGAATAGTTACAGTCAATTCAGTTATTGGGAGAAGTGTCAGATTCCTTAGTGGTGGAGCCACCAGTAAACTTCCCTTCTTTACGTAAACAATATTTCACTTATACTTATTCAAGCAGGCCAGATACAGTGGGGGTGTGTGTACTTAAACACAGATGTGTGCATGAGCACACACTCTCATACAGAGAGAGGTAGAGAGAGAAATAGAAGGAGAGGAATTGTTGTGAAGTAGAAAACGTCAAAGACAAACTTTGATGGTTGAACATGAATGGAAACACAAGAAAGGCAAGAGACTAGGTCATATGCATACCTCAGCAAAGAGCATTTAGAGCTCGTGGACTAGCAGGACAAGGCTGAAGGGTTTAGAAATGCCTTATTAGTTGAAAAAGAATATGGCTCAGGCAAAGTATATGGAAGAGGGATGAGAATGAGAAATACCATGTAGGATTTTTAGGAAAGTCATATAAAGGCTTTGAGTGGGTCAGTAGTGTCATGGATTAAGTAACACCAACAAGAAATCCTCTATGTGAAGAAGAAAGCAGAGGTAAAGACATAAAGATCATTTGTAGAGGACACATTAAAAACTTATATTGATTTTGGATCTATATAGTGTAGTATAGTAATAGATGTGAGAAGTGGTTTGGATTCAGGTAATATTTGGAAATTAGAAGCAACTAGGTTTTCTGGTAGATTAATGGCACAGCATAAGAGTAAAGTGAGGTAGGCACCAAAACATGTTGCTATACATTTGCTTGAAACTACCATTTCCTAAGATGAGGCATTGGTGGCAAGAGCAAATACTGTAGGTAAGGAAAATCAAGAAAGTTGGGATTTTTTTCTGTATTCAGGATGTATAACATCCAGTGGAGGTGTAGAACAGATAGGTATCCAAATGTGGCAATGAGGAGGTGTCCAGGTTAGAAAGAGGCATTTGAAGTTCTAAACATATAAAGAATATCAAAAGCTCGTGGTTAAGGAATCATGTGAACAGGGGAATTAAGGTATATTTGTAAGCTGAGGAGATGAAAGGAAGTGAAAAAAAATCGAACAAGACTGCCTGAGATGGGAAAATTAAGTAAGTGATTCCCAGAAGAAAATAGAAGAAGGTATTGTTCTTCAAAGAGGATGCCCTGGTTAACCCTTCATGTGCTGTCTTGCACCAACCATTTAGCAAGGCAAAAAAATGTTTGAGTGTTAGGATGGAAAGATTGGTGTATATTCAAACAAATATAAGTATCTGCTTTAGAAATGTTTGTAGTAACGTATCATAGAGAATTTGATACCAATCAGTAGTAGCTCGGGCTAATAACATCCTGCCTCAACCTCCTAAGTGCTGGGATTATAGCCATGTGCTACCAAGCTCATCTGAGAACAAAGAATTTGATGAAGTCGATAATACAGGGAACATTGGAGCAATGACCTTGAATAAAAGGGACACGTCTTTACATCTACAATAAGAAAGCTTATTTGCAGTAAGAATATGGGAGTTCAGATGCTAGTAGTGAACAGATTGGGAGGGCTGCACAAAAGCTCTCCTAGTTGCTGTTTCCTGTGTTCAGTAAGTATCGTAAAGTATTTGAGGACAGAGGCACACTAATGAATAGTCATCTGAGAGAGGAAGACTGAATATAGTAAGGACATAATGCTTCCTCTGAGATTGTTGGACACAACTTGCTAGCTTTATATATGTACTTCTAACATGTTTTTACCAAGGTGTAGACAGTAAATTTCAAGTTGATTTTTATTTAGGCTTGGAATTTTGTTCAAAATACAATGGGCAGAGCTTGAAGTTATATAAGAGGATAGTTTCACTGACTTGGTGATTGAGTATAAACTGAATAAGGGGCTGAAGGACAGTATAATTAGCTCAGTAAGTGGTTTTAGATATCTTCAGGATCAAAAAAAAATCACTGGTTCTTCCTATATTGGTGCTGTATAGCATGAAGATATGGAAGTCCTGCAGATAAGAAATACCAAGAGGTGCATGGGGCTTTTTATTTCTGCATCTGATTAAACCAGGTATTAAAAATATACTAGAAAGTAGGGGAAGTTGAAAATAAAGTCCCATAACATCTTATATATATTATAGTTTTGACTCTGACCTTTGAAACAAGTTTTTTATTCTATTTTTTTCTATGCTTTGCATTTTTCCTATTTTAATTTTCACAATTCATACCATTGAGTAATGTTTATAAAAATGTAAGGATTCATAACATTTTTATCACTGTGCTCCAAAGATTATTTTGTAAGTTTAAATAATTTGTTCTGTTTTCTTAACAGGCACTATTCCATGGAAAGTTTATTGATACTGGTTTTTCTTTACCATTCTACAAGCGTATGCTAAGTAAAAAACTTACTATTAAGGATTTAGAATCTATTGACACTGAATTTTATAACTCCCTTATCTGGATAAGGTTTGGAGATTTTTTTTTTCATCGAGGTATTTACTTGAAATCCACTTGTATACTTTGTTTCTATGCACACTCACATGCCTTTTTTCTTTTTTTTTTTTTTAAACATCCAGAGATAACAACATTGAAGAATGTGGCTTAGAAATGTATTTTTCTGTTGACATGGAGATTCTGGGAAAAGTTACTTCACATGATCTGAAGTTGGGAGGTTCCAATATCCTTGTGACTGAAGAAAATAAAGATGAATATATTGGGTAGGTTAATAGAGGTGATTGGACTCACTTTGTAGAATTTATAGAATCTAATTAGAAATCTCCTATATATGCACCCTTAATTTTATTAATTTTTACCCTTTGGGAAATTCTCTCAGCTTCTTTCTCTGCTAGAGCCTGATCCTTTTGCTATATAGCTGATCCACTTCTCCCATTCCCAATTTTCTTAAGAAAATGTGTGTTGTATTTCACTTTCTCATCTGCATTTGCAATAGGCATTCCCCTTTTGACCAGATCAGACAACAAAGACCTTTTCTCCACCCTCTTGTGTGTGCGTGTGCGTCTGTGCGTGTCTGTGTGTGTATCTCAGGCTGTCTATCCTTGTGAAGTTTTGGCATCAGGTGATAACTGTCTTTATAAAATGACTTTGATGGCCTTCTATTTTTATGGACTACTTTGAGGAGCACTGATGTTAGTTCTGTAAGTGTGAGTCCATACAGGCCTGGGCCATTTTACCTAGAAGATACTTTATTACTCTTTTGATCTCACCACTTTTATAGATCTTTTTTAGTTGTTTATATACTTTTCATGTAATTGTGATAGATTATTTGTGTCAAGAAATGTATTATTTCTTCTGATCTTTCCTCTTATTGGCTTGTGGGAGAGGTTAATGGGAGGGTTTGGAGGAAAGGGAGAAATGTAATTAAATCAAAATCCCAAAAAATAAAATGATGTCAATGCTAAAATCACATATGTGCATGCATACATGCTTGTGTGCATATATTTGGGGGCATGTTTTGAAAGAGAAGGAACTGAAGGGTTTCTTAGTGTTTTTGCCCCTTAGCTTCGTATGTAAATGACTGATTTTAATCTTGTGTTTATTTTCAGTTTAATGACAGAATGGCGTTTTTCTCGAGGAGTACAAGAACAGACCAAAGCTTTCCTTGATGGGTTTAATGAAGTTGTTCCCCTTCAGTGGCTACAGTACTTTGATGAGAAAGAATTGGAGGTTAGGCTTTTATTAGCTAGCAGGGCATGGTGATGTGGGGATGGCTAAATTTTGTGTTTCCTCTCCCTTCCCAGCTCAGCTCACCCCTCCTCTCCACGTTCAGTGGTGTTTGTGCTTCAGCCTCATGTATTTTCATGTGCCGCACAGTGCTCCTTCCTATTTTCATCTTCCGTGCTTACGCAACATCCACACATTTTAGTACAATCATCCTTCTCATTTGTTTAAAAGTATGTAGCATTGGCGTCTCTTATGTTTTGCAATATTTTAAGAGCAGTGGTGTTACAAGGACAGTATTATTAATCTGTGTCACCAGTTAAGGGTCATAAAGAGGAATTTGATTACTATCATTAATTTGGGGAAGTTTCAGACATCCTAACTTAGCAGTGACTTAATTTGAAAGATGAGATTTTTTAAATGAGTTCTTAGTAGTCCTGACTGCATGTTTGACTGGGCGTGCATCAGAAGTGCTTTTGGTTATATAGGGTAAAATACGTATAAAATTTACCATTTTAATAATTTATAAGTGTGCAATTCAATAATACTAAGTATGACTGCATAAGTATACATCACATTCTTCCATCTCACAACACTGAAACTCTACACACATTAAACACAAAGCCTCGTGTCCTCCTACTTTATTATTTTGACTGTCTAAATCTCCTATAAGTGAAATAATGTCATTTGTGTTTTAGTGACCTCATTTTATTTACCATAATGTCCTCAGTGCCGCATATTTCAGATGATTTATAGCATCTAAACAAATCTGGAAATAGAGCACATCATGCATTGTCAGATTATTTTCAGTGGAAAAGAAAGCCTTTTCAACAAATAATGTTGAAACAATTGGATATCCATATGAAAGAAAGTTAACTTTGGCCCCTACCTAAGCCCATAAACAAAGATTAATTTCAAATGAATATTAAGTGTAAACATGAAAACCTAAAATGAATCAAGAGGACGTTGGCTTCAGTGAAATCCCACTTTGGATAATGTTGGTAATGTCTCAGGTTATAATGTTAAATGTATGTCTTCCTCATGCTGTAGCAAATCTTCCATTAGTTGTTTACCTATGGAAATAAATATATGCTTATACAAATACTTGCAGCCAACTATAAATGTTCATGATATAGGTAGAAGTTCCCTACAGGAGGTTTTTTTTTTTTTTTTTTAATACTGTAAAAAAAAAAAGGCTGACTTCATCAAAAGCAAAAATTCTGAAGCTACCACAACAAACTATTCTCAGAATATTTTTTCAGAAACTCATATAATATAATAATAATAATATAATAAAATACCTTATAATAAAAAGATAAAACACACACACACACACACGTCTTCCTACTCTTTGTTGTGGCTGATACTATGCTTCTTCCCTAGGTTATGCTGTGTGGCATGCAAGAGGTTGACTTGGCAGACTGGCAGAGAAACACTGTTTACCGACATTATACAAGAAACAGCAAGCAAATTATTTGGTTTTGGCAGGTATTTGCTTTATCTTTTTTGAGACAAATCATTTGAAGAAAATGTTTTCTCATAAAACATGGTTTTAAAGTAGTTTTTTTTTATTTTTGAGACCTGTGTTTGAGCTGCCAACTCTTTCACTGTTGTATAGATGGGATATGAATAGTCTTTAGTGGCATCACAAGTATTTTATGAATTCTGCATGTTTCTGGAAATGAAGGACTGTGGAGTTTTGTTTGGCTGGATTTAGATTTGTTGGGGCTCTATATTGAGATAGAGCCTACCTGAATAGCCCAGGCTGATCTTGAATTTGCTTTCATCTTACAGCAGCTCATCCAGTGCTGGGATTATAGGCAACTTCCGTTACATCTAGCCAGATGTATTTTTTAAGTTCAATGTGGGTTTTTAATTCTTCTGAAAGTGATGATAATGCTAAACAATTGGAATAATTCAGACAGTGACACATAGAATGAGTATTTTTTTTCTTACTCTATTTTGGCTAAAACTGTGACCAGTTAGGTCTCAGAACATCCAGGTGCACCATACTAATATTTAAGCACTTTTTTTTTTTTTTTTTTTTCCAAGAAAGGGTTTCTCTGTGTAGCCCTGGCTGTCCTTGAACTCTGTCTGTAGACCAGGCTGGCTTCAAACTCACAGAGAGCTGCTTGCTTCTGTATCCTAAGTGCTGGGATTAAAGGTGTGAGCCACCACTGCCTAGCTCTTTAAGTATATTTTATGATCATTTTGTTTTGCTTTGTTTTATATGTTGAAGATTTTAAATCTCTAATCTGAGATATATTTTCCATAAGTATTTTACTTACTACAACTCATATGGGCAATATAATGGTTGGACTTCTGATAATTTTCACACTCAGATGAAGAGATGGGTTTTATATTATCATGGGAGATTTTCCAAAAGGTAATTTTATAAGAATGAATCCCATTAGTTCATTGCATTATATTTTAATGTATAGACCCTTCTGGGAATCTGTCTTAAATATTCATCAGCATGTACAAAATGGTATGCACTACAATGCTTAATGCAGTAATTGTTTGTATGCTATCAGAACTCAAATGTCTATCTACCAGGAGAGAGGACTGAATGAACTATAATATTTACTGTATGTATGTGCTATAGGATATGAATATATGATTCTTGAAAGGTAGGAATGGAGAAGAAGAGAATTAAAAGGGAGCTTAGTAATTAGAGGCCAAACCGAGAAAGCATTTCATGAGTGTCTTGCTCCTGTTTACACAGGAGTAAAGAGCTGCATAGCAGGCCGTGTGCACAGGTGTTCCCCTTTACACCCTCGTGTCTAAATAACTTAGGAACTAAGGTCATAGAAAACCCAATGAGTTTTTGTATTTCTGAACTGTTTGATTTAGTCAGATGGTGAAGCTTATGTCGGAGCTGATAATAAAGTGTTTCCCATGTCTTGATGGTGTTGTGGCATTTGAAGCCACTAGGAAAACGAGAAACTTAGATTCATTTCAAATTTAGATTAAATGAACAGAAGCTATGGCAGCCTGAGAACCAAACAGTATGCCATGCAGAAGGGGGGGTTAATGTATAGTTTTAAGACAAACACCAGAAAGGCATGTATTACAACTATTTATGGATTCAACAGCTGAGTAGGAAAATTGTTTTACTTACCCAGTTGTTTCATATAGTAATAAAAAAAAAATTAAAAAAAAAAAAACCATCCCATCCCCTTTCCCATAGCAACAAGGAGGTTTTACAAAGAAGCAAAATCAGGCTATTAATACCTCACAGCGAATGACTGTTCTTATCACACCTACAGACCACAAAGATCTCCTAGGTATCCCAGATCAAAGGGTGAACTGCCCTTCGGGGATGCCTGGTTCCATATGAAATTTCTTTAGGCCTCACAGGGGACCTGTACAAATGATCAGGTTTGAACACTTTAATGACTGCGATAGAGCAGTTTATTTCTGGACAGGCAAAAACACAGTGCCATCAGGTTAGAGCTGGCTGTCACATCCTCACAATGGACCATATGCTTCAGCAAAATTCTATACAAAATTTTTTTATCTGAATTAACAAAGCATCTTATGTTTAAGCTGTTGGATTAGCTATTTTCTCACTGCTCTGACAACTTCTTAACAAGAACAACTTGTCAAGAAGAAAATGTTATTTTGGCATTCAGTTTTTAGAGTACCAGCAGTCACAGGAAAGCATGATGTTCAAAGCAGATATAGCAAAGACCTTGAGAACTTGCTCATGGCCATGCTGATCAGGAAATAGAGATGGCCAGCTTCTGGTTCCTTTTACTGAGCCTGGGACTTAGCCCTTGGCATGATGCCTCCCACGTTCAGGGAGTCTTCTTCATTCAATTAATCCCCGCAGGAACACCTCGGAGACAAAGCTTGTGTTTCAGTAAGGCTTTTAATTAGTCCAGTCAAGTCCAGAATGACAATTAGCTATTACTTGTGTATTCCCTTTTTGAGAGAAGCCCTTTTTGTTTTCAAACTGCCTTCTTAAATTGTTGGCTTTCTGTTTTATTGAACTAAGCCGTTCATTATTTTACCAATACTTGCTATTCATGTTCCTCTTTCAAAAGAACTTCTCTACAAACTTGTGAATTTTTGAGACATCTTTAGGTTTTCAATGAAGGGCCGAGAAAGTTTAAAAATGTTTAGTAGAAGCAAATACCACAGAGAAAAGCAATGGGGAACGTTTGTTTTTATAGCTTAAAAGAGAGTGGTTAAAAACAGCCTCCCTTTCTAGCATGTATGGTGAGATTACTAACAATTGCAGCTGCCTCATAGACTGTTGTGATATCTAAGTAAGTGAGAAACGCATAGCATAGGAAGAGGTAAGGTTTCTAACCTTATTTCCCATTGGATGATAGCTGGAAGAGTGGCTGGGTATAGTAGTGTTGAGAGGGTTAACTGATGTGAGATCTACTGTGCACCTAGGTGGTACACATTGTATTGCATTATTGATTGAACTAGATTCAGTGTTAATTTTTTAAAAAACATTTTTACCTGTTTAGTGTTCATTATTGATGGGATGTTGGCTCTTATTTTATATTGAAGTACATTTCATTTTGTCATACAGTTTGTGAAAGAGACTGATAATGAAGTAAGAATGCGACTCTTGCAGTTTGTCACTGGAACCTGCCGATTACCTCTAGGAGGATTTGCTGAGCTCATGGGTAAATGCAGATTCACTGCAGTTTCTCTGAAGTTAGTTTTTATGAGAATAGCTGTTAGACACACAGTGGACTTCAGTGCAATGACTATTTTGTTCTGGATTATAGGTAAGGTTTCTACAATAGAAAAAAAGCGATCATTGACATACCGTGGCAATTTTTACAAAGGTTAAGAATTTAATTGTGGCTTGCTTACATTTTCAGATGTTTACTCTGTTGTCATAGCAGGGAGCATGGGAGCATATAGGCAGACAAGGTGCTGGAGAGGTAGCAGAGATTTCTACATTTTGATTCACAGGTAGCAAGAAGAAAAAGACACTGGGCCTATCATGGGCTTTTGAAACCTTAAAGCCCACATACCCAGTGACACACTTCTTCCAAAAAAGTTATAACCTCCTAATCCATCTCAGTAGTGCCACCCCTTGGTGATCAAGCATTTGAATTTGTGAGCCTCCCGGGGTGGGGGTGGGGGGGTTCATTCAAACCACAATTTGTGAGATAAAATGAAAGTGTCATCAAAGAGACAGCTATTGTTTTCTGTCAGTGGTAGGGTCATTTCTAGGGAAGCAAGATTGTGTAAAAACAGTTACCTTTCTCTCTAAGGAGTAATCTTACCTTAGTATCTCTGTAGCACCAAAGAGCTCAGGGCAGAGTAAACTATAATTAGGAAAATATCAGTTTCCTCCATTCATTCATAACATATGACATGCAATTAGTTTTAAAGAACCAACCAGATAAACTTTTTCTTAATTTATGTTCCTAATTTAGGAAGTAATGGGCCTCAAAAGTTTTGTATTGAAAAAGTTGGCAAAGACACCTGGTTACCAAGAAGCCATACATGGTAAGTTCAAGAATCCAAAACAGGAAGGTGAGGGCCAGAAGGGTTTTGTTTGTTAGCAGGTAAGAGCTACTCCCTTATACTCTGTGAACAGAATCATATAGTGCTCTGGAGCTAAGTGCTCTAGGATGAGTTTGTATAGCTTTAATAGAAATACTTGAGAAGGTGTCCATTGGTTTAATGGATATTTAGAGTACCCATTATATGGCAACTGAGATGGAATTACTCTGCATTTTTATGAGTCTTTGTAGGACAGAGAAGATAATCAAAGAGGTAGAAGGAGAAGAGTGTTGTGCAGTTGAGTTTGCATGTTGTATGTGCATGGATGGCAGACCAGATTCCTTCAAAAGGTCAATATTTAACTTAGGTTTAATAAATAGCATGCTATGGGGGAAGGTAGAATATTCTTGAATTAAATGCTGAAGAAAGCAAAACCCCAGGAGGAAGACCTTATAAGGAAATTTAAAGGCTTACAGAATTGTAAATAACAAATACTGAGATTTAAGAGAAGTGTATGAAAGAGAATGCAGAAAGATGTTATATTATCTGCACCACAAATGAACTTAAAATTGTTTTCATCCTAAGCTATGATTTGGCTTTTTGCTGCCTTGGTGTTTCTACATACAATATTGCTGAAACTTGGTAGTGCCTTAGGACAAATAAAAGCAGGAGTGCCAAGCTGTTTCCTGATATTCTTAAACAGCATGTACTTGTCAAAATAAATAAAGCCAGTGATTTATGAAACACTAAACATGTTTATTAAATCTTGATGTTTGAATATATGGCTTTTCTAACATTAATTAATCAAGTTTACTTACATGTATTCATTGTATACAGTAATGGGTTTAGAATAGACAACTTTATGTAAATATATCATATATTTGGCCAAGTTCAACCGCTTTCCCTTCCTTGGCCCACTCATTATTTCCATTCACTCTCCCACAATCTTGCTTCTACCCTAATGTCCCATATACATGTATTATAATGTAGCATATATAAATGGGAGAGAACATGATATATGTCCAAGTCTTACTTTGCTTAATATAATCATCTGTTTGAATTCTTTGTGGCAGAATAATACTCTAAGTCTATATATGTACCCATTTTCTTTGTCCATTCATGTGTTTCAAGACCTGTAAGCTGATAGCATAGACTGTAAGAATCACCGTGGCATATTTATTTAGAGTTCATTAGGATGGCATAACTGTGTCGGCATGTGGGAGTTCTACTTGTTTTGGAGAACTTTCCATAGCAGATAGACTACTTGAATTTTCACCACAGTACATAGGGTTTGTCTTTTTCACGTCCTCACCAGCATATTTCCCTATTTCCATGATAGCCATTCTGACTGGAATGGCATGGAATCTCAATGCAGTTTTGACTTGTATTTCCCCAATGGCCAAGGACAATGAAGATTTCTTTTTCATATTTATTGGCCTTTTCTTTGTTTTAACAACTGCCTGTCATTTCATTAGTCCATTTGATTGGTTTGCTTGGTTTTTAGTATTTAGCTTTTTTAGTTATGTGTGTGTGTGTGTGTGTGTATGTATGTCCTCTTGTCATTAGCTCTTTGTCAAATGTATAGCTGGCAGATTCTTGTCTAGGCTGTCTGCACTCATTTGTCCTCTTTCAGTGCTAAAGTTTTATAACTTCATGGGAACGTGATTATCAGTTCTTGGTTTCATTTCCTGATATAGGACACTCCTTTTCAGAGAATCCTCTGTACTTGTTGTGTCTTTCTTCTTTTCTTCTAGCTGTTTCAAATATTTTCAAGTGTTACATTATGATATTTGATACATCTTAAATTGCTTGTAGGTAAGGATGAGACTATAGATCTAGTTTCAGTTTTTTTAAAGTATGGACACCCATTTTTCGAGCACTATTTTATTGAAAAGTGTACCTTTTTTCCTAGTGTGTATTTTTGGAATCTTTGTCAGAAGTCAAATACCTTTAGCTGTTCCTGGGACCTTTATTTTATTGCATTGGTCTGCCTGTTTTGTTTCTTTGTCTTTTCAGTATAACTTGAAATTGGGTAAGGTAATATCTCCAGCATTGTTTTCTTTGCTCAGTATTGCTTTGCTCTTTGGGATCTTTTGAAACAGACTAAGCATCACTGTGGCATGTTATTTTAGGTACATTTTTAGAGTCTTTTAGGTACATACTTAGGGATGGCATAACTGTTTTCATATGAATTTTAAGACTTAGTTTTCTATTTCTGTGTAAAATGTCTGGAATATTATGAGGATTGCATTGAATCTGTAGATTTCTTTTGGTAACCTGGTCTTACTAATGCTAATCCATGAGTGTAAGTGGTCTTTTCCTCTTCTGGTATCTTTCTCTGTTTCTATCTTGAGTGGATTTATGTATATATTTAATTTTAATGGAGAGGTCTTGCACTTTTATGGGTAGCTTTATTCATTGATGGGTTTCTGTTTTGTTTCAAAACTACTCTGAATGGCACTTTTTTGTTTAAGTTCATTCTTGCTAAGTTCATTATTGGGGTATAAGAAAGCTACCAATTTTTATATGTCAATTTTGTGCCCTACTACTTTCAAAGTGTTTATTAGTTCTAAAAGTCTGGTTGAGTTCATAGTCTCTGACTTATATAACTATTCTGTGCAAATAAAGGTACTTTGACTTCTTCCTTTCCTATTTGCTTCCATCTGTTACTGCTCTAGTGAAGACTAAAAGAACCATATGAAATAGGAGTAGAGAAATTAAGCATTCTTTCTCTTCCTGGTTTAGTGAAATGCTTTGACATTTTTGTTTATTTTCCTGCTCACCACAGTGTTGATTTTAAATGTCACATAGGTCATATATGCCTCTTTTTTCTTTCTTTTTCTTTTTCTTTTTTTTTGGCTATAATTCTTTGGTTCTTCTGGGCTTTTGTCTTGAGATATTCTCTTAAGGGGCTTTTATACATCTTTTGCTATGATAAGATGATTTCTGATCTTTGTGTAATACTATGAGGTATTTTGCATATTTTGTACCATTCTTGAATTCCTGAAATGAATCTCAGTCATGATGTATATTTTTTTCTTTCCATTTTATATGCACGAGTGTTTTGCTTGTATGTATACCTGTACTCCATGTCTGTGCCATTAGAGGTCAGAAGGCCTTGGATTCCTAAGATATGGAGTTACAGATGGCTGTGAGTCATTGTGTGGGCATGCATTTGGGTCCTCTGGAAGACTAACCAGTGTTCTTTACTATGGAGACATCTCTCCAGCCTCATGAATGACATTTTTGGTGTGCTCTTGAATTTGATTCACTAGTATTTGCTTGAAAACTGTTACATCAGTACTTGCTAGGGATAGTGGCCTGTAATTTTCTCTTTTGCTTTATCTACTGTGGGTGCTAGTGTCAGTACTCCTCTCATTAAAGGACGGTGGTGAATTCCTTTCCTTTCTGTTTTGTGGAATGTTTGAGGAGTGCTGGTGTTAGTTAGTTTTCTTTAAAAGGCTGGTGGTACTTATTAGTGAGTCCACCACCCCCCTTTTAAATTGGGCAACATTGGTTACTGTTTTAATCTACTTAAAGTATAATTTTGCTATGGTGGTAAAAGAGTATTGGCTTAACAGGCTTGCGTTTTCATTGAAATAAACTTGAAAGACACAGTAAGAAAACACTATTGAGTAAGAAATATCCTTCACTAGTTGTGACAGTATTAAAGATAAGATCCTGAGATCAGTAACTGAAGAACATAAATCAAGTGATCACTAAAGAGTGAAAAGACAAGGAAGTAGGAGGCCATGCCATTCTTTCTCATCCATATGAATACTATCAAGTCTTCTAAACCAAAGACTTAAGCAAATGAAGCACAACCAAGAATGTGCAGTAAGAAATTCAGAAAGGTCACTTAGCTGAACAGTGTATGCATCAGTAAAGGAACATTTTTTTTTGCTGATTGGCTTCAGAGTAAATTATATTTTACTGCCCTGTTGGATTTCAGTTATGGTAAGAGATGAAGAGTTAAGAGACTGAAAGATATGTAACAGAAGCTCAGAGCAGATGTGAAGAAGTCTGAGATGGGGGTGTGGTACTTAACTCAAAAAAAGAAAAATACAAATTACTATTATGATGAACATTTGCATAAAAATAGGTTATCAGAAAGATTTTGATTTATAATAATGACTAAGGTAGATGGTGATCTCATTAGTAATGTAGTTAGTCTTAATGACTCTCGGTAAGATGGGGCAATACTTATGGGGTCCTGTACTGTCATCTTCATAATGAGGTAACAGCTTTAAAGTTCCGTAGTTATAGAGTCAATAAATAATAAGCATACATTTTTTTCAGATTATGTGTTTTCATGGAAAATACATGGGAAAGTCTCTTCCCTTTTTACAGAGAAGTAGAAGTAGCAAGTTTGATTTTGTCTGTTTTGAGTACATTAGACTAAAAGCCAGACCTGAAAACCAGTACTTTGATATTTACATGATCAATGCCCAATAAAAAAAGAGTGTATTTTACTAATATGTCTCTGTCCTTTATGAAGCAACACAAACATAATGGCCAGTTTCTTGAAGCACAGTAGAGATCTCTTTGAAGTATTTTCAAATAACACATGTTGTCTGTTATTCAGCTTAACATTCCCTAAATTAAGTATTTACTAATAATTCAGAGATGACTCTTTGCTTAATCTAATGGAGGAAAACTGTCAGTCATAATATAAATGGTAAAAATCAAAATAAAGAGTGATGTAAGATGCTGTAGATAATAAACTTCTTAGAAGCTTGGGCATTTAGGATGATTGTTGGTGAACAGATGAGACTTTCACATGCAAGAGTAAATAAAGGACAAAGAGAGACAAAGGGTGTGACCATAGAATAAAGTGTGTGTTAAGTCAAAAAGCATAACTTAAGTTGATGTTAGCCTTCCATCAATCATCCTAGTACATTTTTTGCAGCTTCAGCAGTAATGTGTTTCTAAGAGTGGTGTAAGCTAGGGTGTTGTTTTAGGAAGGTGACAGTTGTATATAGCGACATAGGGAGTGAAGAAAGTAAGTGGATTGGAAATGAGCAGAGCAACAAATTCTCAATGCCCAGATGAAACAGAGAAATATACACAAGAGTGTAATGACAATAAAAATGATCAGCAGGAAAAAATGGGGCTTAGTACAGTAATGAAATTTGGCAACGGATGTATGAAGGACTGTTTGGTAGAGAACCAAAATGAAAACTGGCTTTGTTATTGTTTTCCTAACCTCAGTTACAACTACGAGTCTTCCTTGAAGCATAGTTTAAAATGGAAATCAATCCATATAAAGTTGAAATTGCAACCATCAATATATTTGAATATTTTAGTATCAAGAAACTAGTACGCTGATGATGGTTTTCATTAACGTTGAACTCGGCCGCCTTTTCCTAAAGACTCTTGAGTTATCAGCTTTCCTAACTTGCAGGGGGCGGGGCAAGAAGAGATGAGAAATGTCTACCAAAAAAAATGAAGCTACAGAAAGCTTTTACCTTTTTCCTGGGTGTTTCCCTAAGTTTCCAAAATCATGGACACGAGTCAAATGAAATTAGTCAGTACCACATTTTAGAAATTGGATATTATTCTATTTTTCTTTTCATTGTTCAGTCACAAAAAAGAATTGATGTAGGAAGGACTGGAAAATGTTTGGTTTATAGATTAGAATCTAATATAGTGAGATTATTTAAGGAGACAAATATATGCTTCTATTTATTGACTGTCTCTATTCAGAACATAACTTCCATGAGAGAAAGAACTTAAGATTTCATCACTGTATTACCCGCTACTGGACCATCTTGCACACAAGGTTTCTCAGAAAATAATGAATGAATGAATGAATGAATGAATGAATGAATGAATGAATGAATGAATGAGTGGATGGATGAAATTAGTTCTTAACCTAAGAAAAGTTATGTAAACTCATGCCCTATGACACTGGAATAGCAAAAGAAAACCCATTATTAAATCCAGCCTTTAAACATTGATATTATTTGTAATTGCATTATTACTTGGCAAATATATAGATATTTTATGTCTTAAAGTTGAATAAATTCCTCTAAGAAATTTCGATGTGTTAGTTAATATGCTAATTGTTATATTAAATTGTTAGGACACCTTTGGCAAAATTTTTACATACATAATATTCTGGTTTCACTGTGCTGTTAAAAAATACTGTATTAGAAATCTCTTCAGTTTATTATTGAAAACATCTGATTTTGTTTTTGTTTTTGTTCAGTTTTAATCGCTTGGATCTACCACCATATAAGAGTTATGAACAACTAAAGGAAAAACTTCTTTTTGCAATAGAAGAGACAGAGGGATTTGGACAAGAATGAATGTCTTCTTGTCTTGGAGGAGCTCTTGCATTTAAATACCCCAGCCAAGAAAAATTGCACAGATAGTGTATATAAGCTGTTCATTCTGCAGAGTTAATTTTCTGAATCTCTCAAAGTATAAATGTTTTCTGTTCTTCCACAGAAATATGCAAAACATTTCGTCATTTTCTACTTTATTTATTGTTCCCTTAAAATGACTGACTAGGAAAAGATCATCCTTAAATTTTGAAGCAAGCAAGAGAATTTATTAAGAAGTATATATCTATATAAGCATATGACAGTGGCTCTAGTTTTATAGAGCGCCAGTTGTATTAAACATGGCAGCCGTTCATTCACAATGCTCTGAATTTGCTTTGCCTTGTTTCTTTTATCCAGGGGTAAAGTGCAAATGTTACATGTTCTTATCCCTAGGTGACATCTGATTGTGTTTAGTTGCATGGCTGTTTAAGAAGGTATCTGGGGCTTAAGACAACTTTTTAAGTATATTTCTAAAATGCTGCTGGCTTTTCTTAAGACAATTACTTCGACATAAACGTTCTAAAGGAATAGATTTTAAAAATCCCATCATTGTTATATCAGTAAACATAGAAGTGTCTAGGAGCAGCTGGAATTGATTGCTGAGCAGCAGAGGTCTATTTACATATGACTTTTGGATGCTGGGTATTTGTGGAATTTGAAAGAATCAGGCATTTCTGTACTTAACATTTTTAAACTTGTAATGTGCTTCAAATTTAATTAAGTTGATAGTTTAATATTTAGGGATATATAAAAAGGTACTGAACTTTGATGCTTTTGTGCTCAAGGTTTAGTTTTATGAAATGAGAGATGTAATTAAGCTAAATGGATTTTACAAAAGCTGCATAAGTATTTAAACACTCACACTAAGAACTTTATATTAGTGTTTGAATAACTTCCTTTTAAAATTCATGAAAATTGTTTCTATATTCAATAGGTACATTAAAAAATCCTTTTTGTCCCCCATTTAATATAGTTCAAGTTTTCTCCAAACAACACTGATTTTCATTATGAGGGCACTCATGGTGTATGAAAAAAATTAAAGTCTAATGTAAATGATATTGCTTCTTTTAGCAAACTGGGCTTCCTAATTATTAAAAGAATTTTTTCATTTTTATCCTTTCAATATGCACTGCGAAGTTCATTAACTTAAAGTTTTCTAATTTTGAAATTCACTTAGAATTATAACTTCTACTCACTAGTTTAGTTTTGCCAAGATTTTATTTTCTACATATTTAGGTTATGTTCTTCAATATTATCCAAAATTCAAAAAGAAAAAAGAAACGTAATTTTCTTAGTTTGATAAACTACAGAAAATCAGGTTATTTTCAAACTTAACGAATTTAAACCCAGTATATGGCAAGTTATATAGTAGAGGATGGCAAGTCTTCAAATTACTGCATAAATTATTCTGTAAAATAATAAAATTGCTATGACTAAAGTATCGGCTTTCATTCAGTAGAGGTATTTGAGATATTTTTTTGCAGATGTGGTTCAAGGTGGAATTTCAGGGAGCTGATCCTTTTGTTAAGTTAGCTCACACTGGAAATAGCCCACAAGAACAAACTAGTTTTCTGGGGAAGACTAGCTTGCACAATTCATCAAGCTCTTTCTTCATACAGTTAAATTTTTAAGACATACAGACTTGTATCTTCTCAGGAATGAACATAAAATCAAACTGCTTTCTCTCCTTCCCATTCCCATTCTGAACTGGACCCACTATACAGTCATGAGAAAATGGGAACGAAAGGAGACTCAGAGACAGGTTAATAACACTTTATAGTAGTGACAGTTCCCAACATCACCAATAAATTGAGCCTAGGGAATAGGTCATAGGCTTAAAACAGTTTTACCAGTCAAACTAAGCCATCTATCTTTGGGAAAAGAAACTACTATTTGTTTTGTTACACCTTGTTTTGCCCCCCCCCACACACACCCTGTAGATCCTAGGCAGTAGAAAATGAAAGGGCTTCAATTATCCATCTAGTTTTCCTGAAAGCTAAATAAGTTGTTGTAATCTACTCCATTGCCAGACAACCTTGCTTACATTTGGAGTTGAAGAGACCCTAAATAGTAAGACATTTCTGAACTAAGAAAGCTCTTTATGTATACTAGGGAGTGGTAACTGGGTATCCCTGAATCTGAAAACTCTTAACAATCACATTCCCTGAGCTGTCACTTTAGGGGACTCTGGTTCTTGAAGAACCATGTAGAAGTTCCTATTACACTACTGCTACATGTTTATTTTCTGAAATGAGGCCTTACTTTAACCTGTGGCTAGTCATGTTTCATGCATTACATTATTCTGAGTAAACTGACTCCAAACAAATGTATTTTGTTGTAGGCTTATTGAGTCCTAGCATTTAATTAAATATTAACACGATCTACTAAATACTGAAGCAGAACAAATCAGTTGTTGAAACGTGAAGTAAAAGTTCTCCTGTGACATGCCCTACTTCATAATCTGTTGAACATTAGAAATCAAGTTTAATGTCAACTGGGAATTTGACATAAATCTGAAAGTGTTGTTTCCTAAACTCTAAAAGCTCTACTCCAAAATTCAACCAAGGAGAATGAAATTAAAATGATAGCATTTCTTTTAAGTATTAATTCTGTGTCTTTCTCATAAACGATTCTCTTGGTCCATGTGATTAACTTTGTATTTTGTTTTCATTATGCTATGCATTTTTAAAGATGAGACAAATCTGACAAACTATGTTTTAGCATCCATTGCCTGTTGATAGTCCACACTGGGAATATTATGTTATTAAGAAGTGGCAACAGGTTCACTGCTAAATATGAGGGAAATGGGGACAACCAAATAACCGAATGACCTCAAGCTTTCTCCTGGTGTGCTCAGAGGCCTAGGCTTCCCTATCCACTGTTCTACCAATAAATAAATCCAAAATCAGGTTTTATACAATCCTCAAAGGTAGGAGACACACTCAAGGAGAGGAAACCACTCATTGCCTGTGTCTAGAGTATGTTTAGCATAGAGAATACTACAAGCTCTATGTGCATGGGGAAATTAGCATTTTTTAAACCATGTGAGATCTGACACACAAACAGAATCAGATGGGAATTTTACAGGAAGGAGAAATGATGGCATTAAAGGGTACATTCTCTGAGTAGTGGTCTCACCCTTGGGCACATATCAAGAACCAAGGTGACACTTGATGAATAAGAAAATACAGAATTTTGTGTCCTCCTGGTCATTTATTCCACGAAGGAAAATAAGTTTTACATAAAAACATAGGTCATAACAGCTTTAAATTTTGTTTGTTAGCATATATTCACTGTACAAAACAATGGGTTTCACTGTGACATTTTTTCACATGTGCTCTGACATACCAGCCCACTATTACCTCCTTCTTCTTCCCAAGTATTCTGCCTTCTACTTTCATGTCATTTGTTTAATTTGGATCCACATGCAGTATCCTTCTGAGCTGATAGAGGCTTAATAAGATCATCTTCAGTTCCATCTTTTTGGCTACAAATAAGGTAATTTCACTTTTTATGGCTGAATAAAACTGGTTTGTTAAAATATACATTTTCTTTGTTCACTTAATAGACATCTATGCTGATTCTATAACTTGTTTGTTAAAAAATGCCACAATAAACATGAATGTAAAAATCCTTTAGTTTTAATAGCCACAAATTAGAGAAAATTAAATACCTTCAACAGATGGATAAAATGTATATCCATGTCATGAAATATTAATACTCAAGGAAAAACTATTGATTGAACTTAAAACACACAATCTCAAAAGGTCATATTCTAGAAGATTGTATTTGCCTAAGAGTTTAGAAATGACAGATTTATAGCAGATTAGTTGAAGGGTGTGTTAGGAATGTAAGAGGTACTGAAGTTGGCTGGTTATGACTATATAGAGCACTAGGTGTCTGACTAAAACAAATCTGTATCTTGCTTGTGGCAGTAGTTATAAAAATCTGTATAATAAAATTACTAAGAATTAGATATAAAGTGAGGACATCTAAAAGTTGTAAAATCTAAATTAAGGTCTACAGATCATCTAAGGATCTACAGATCATTTTTTAGTTTGGTATTAGACCATAGTTACATGTCGCCCAAGAGCAAACAGGAAGAAGAGTATCAAACTCTGGTCTAAAAAGCTGAACCTGCTTGTACTAAATTATGTAATTTCTTGCCAATCTTAATTATTTTAAAATAAAGAAGGTCTATAAGGCACCAGAAGATAGATCCTTCAATCCATAAAAGTCTTCATTACTAGAAAATACCTCATTTCACAAAAATAAATCTCCAGAAATACTTTTCTCTGTGTGAGTGCTAGGGGTTGATTCCAGGACTCTGTGCTGGTAACAGAAAAGTCATTCTAAGGAATAAACCCACAGAAGCAGCTGGGATACATATTTGGTAAAATCCCTTATGTACAAGGATCTGAATATAAGGTAAAAACTTTACATTCTCTAGCATAAGACATTAATATGAATATAAAAAGTAGCTATAACCAGACAATTAATGAAGATATGGAGTGGCTGCTGAAAAAGTCAGGAGGGGAAAATGAAGGGAAAAAAAAAAACAACCAAAAAACCAAACCCCAAATCCTTCAAATAAAGACAATTGCCATAGTTTTTTATGCAATTACAAGCCACGTAAAACAAACAAACAAAAAAAGTGTATAAAAAATAGAAATGAACTATAAAATAAAACAAGTTAATTTCAGTGTCATGAGTATGAAAGCCAAAGAAGACTTATTATAATTAACTGGAATCCAGAAGACAAGATGGAACATGAATCTCAAAGGCTGATCCAAAATGAAGGGCAGTTGATAATAGCAACCACATTGGGGGCTTTCCAAAAAGTCTGTGTTATAAGATGTGAGAAGAAATTTTCTGTACTAAAACCACCTGCTTCAAATCAAACTCTGGTCTAAAAAGCAGAAGGTTTTGGATAGTTAAGGAAATCTGAGTATCTTGCTATGAGATAACGTTAACGGGTGTGGTAATGTATTTGTTTTCGAAGAAGATGTATTTATTCTGAAAAGCAGCTGAGATACTTAACGGTATAATAATATCTGTAATTCCAAAGGCTTAAAAATCCATTATATAGGAACACACACACACATACATAAATAGGATATAGCAAAATATTAATACCTTAAATCAAAGTACAAGATTTATGTTTGAATATTTACACGATAAAACATACCTATAGCACACACCTACACATTTTGCTATAATTTATTAAAACATTCCAATTCTCATGTCTTTTGGGAAGAAAATATACCTCTCTACAGTCTCAGATCGGTTCAGTGAAAGTGACATTCAAGCTTTAGTTGTTACAAAATTTAAGTTTGCTGTGGTGGGACCTTGGACTCAAATGATATTTTAAAAGGAAAAATCATTCCAGAGTATTTTTTCTTATTCAGGTCTCTTTTAAGACAGATCACTTAAGTACTTTATTCAGGAACCCTCAACATCATAAACACCTAATTCTTATTTTCCTTTTTTCTAAGATAGCAACTCCCAGTTAGTTTCAACATGAAAATCATTCTGTCATATGCCACTATTCACAGAGGCTTCTGTGCAAACTTCTCATCTGGATGTGATGAATAATTATATATTCCATACTATTTTTTTCCTATTGGTGTTCTGAATTGAAAATGTCTAAACCATTAGGGCAATGTGGCAGTTTCTTTTACCCATTTACTTGAAAGAAAACAGAATTTTGTACATTTATTCTGTAAAATGGTTACACATAAAAGAACTGGAAGAAAAAGCCATAGAATCATTATAGTTAATCATCATCTTTATATATCAATGAAATGCAAACTGTTGGTACATTGTTTCCATTCTCAAAAAGTTCTCAGTTCTTGTCATAAGCCTGTAAGCAACTGAGCAGCTTCTGTCTGTACCTAAAGTTAAAAAAAAAGGGGGGGGGGTGTTACATATAAATAGTGCAGCCTAACATAAAACTGAAGTAAATTAGACTGAATTCTAGGACTTTCAAGATAATGAAGACAGGACATGGTAAGAATTAAGTCTCCTGATAGTGATGATCAGATGACACTCCAAGAGAGTGCTAGTTCATATCCCTTACCCTTCCATACCCTAACTGCAAACTCGCTCCCCCACAGTGCCAGAAACTGAACCAGGTCTTTGTGTATGTTAGGTAAGCATCTATCTATGGCTTTTATGTTTTTAGAAATCACATTTGATCACATATATAAAAATACATCAAAATAACACTGCAGCAAGCAACTTTGAACATTTGGTGATAGTAACTAAAGAGTTCTCATTTTAAACTATAAAGGTAAATAAATGTACACTTGTACTTTCTACAATACTATGCCTTTAAACAATTATGCTTTTAAAAAAGTTCTCCGTTCATTTACTAATGCCTCAATGAAAGCCTATCTGCCTTACTTTATTACAGATATTTTACCTGTTTATCTTCTTCTGTGTGTGCTGGATAACCTTTGGCTTTTACCAGCCAGAAAGCAGCAAGCTTTTTGTTGTTTAGCTTCAAGTATGTCTTTCCTAAAAGCAGCAAGTTTTTGCTGTAGAAATTCGGATCCACTGTACATAAGAAAGAGAAACAAAGTCAGCTCCAGAGAAAAGTGCTTTTATTTTTATAGATTTAAATTTTTTGGTCTATATTCTAATAAAATTCTGTGGTGAAACAATGATTAGGCTAATACAATTCTTTTGTTCAAATGTTATTTTAAAAAATCACCCTAAAATAATTTTGATGTATTGAAGATACTTATGGGCTGTGTTGATTACTATACCAAGGTCTTACTTTGAGAATGTATTATACAGTATCTTTATGCCAATAGAACATGAATTATATAAGAACCATTCATTTTCTTTTTAAGGCACTCATCGTTATCGTATTCCAATTGCCCAGAACAATGCAAGGAAAGTAATATACTTGGTGCATTTGTTCCATGAGAGGGGACCATAAACACAACTAAATGCTTTTCCAGATATAAACTTATGTGCAATAAGAAGCCACAATTAAAAAAAAAAAGCTACTAATTGAGAGATCAAATGATTAAACATCTGGGAGGATGAACAGGATTTTGAAATAGCTAATACTGTTGGTTGAAGGAAAGGTGCAGATAAAGCCTAACAATGTGAGAATAGAATAGTGATTATCAAGAACTAAGATATATATATATATATATATTATATAAGGTTTTATATATAAATAAAAGGTTAAAAGGTATTGTGGGTGCCACATGCCTTTAACATTCCAGTGCTTGGAAGCCAGGGAAGGATGGTTGATACTAAGAGCTACCTTGAACTTTATAATGAGAACTACCAATGAGGAAAAAGTATTTGAAGTGGCTTTTATGATACACTTGGTCACAGATACTTATGTCTCTTATTATTGTTCTAGTTTTGGGGAGTGAACTGAGGGCCTTGTGCATTGTCAGCAAAGCACTGTGACATTGAGTCATAATATGCAAAGTCAAAATATACAACTACAGTGTCAGTATTTTTTTTTTAAGGTGAAATATGTAGGGTAGGCAAGCATCAGTGTTATAGGAGTAGCATTTTTAAAAAATCAAAGAAAAACATTAAACTCAAATGGAATGCAATATGCTGCAACATCCAAAAATTAGTCTAGTTTTATGTAGTTTCCACTTGTGTCTCTAATTAACTAGAAAATTTCAAGTTAGACAATTTGTGTAAGCTGCTTCATAAAAATTACATTAAATAAGGGAAAATTCCTGAATTAGAACTCTGTATTTAAGTGCAGTTGCTATCTAGGTGATCTTTATTTTTAAAAATAAGTTAAAATTTGAGGCTCATGGTTAAGATAACAATGCTCTTCCAGTAGACCTGGGTTCGATTCCCAGCACCAGCATGGCAGCTCACAGCTGTCAGCTAACTCCAGCCCTAAGGGGATGCCCTGTTCTAGTCTCTAAGGGCAACAGACATACTTGTGGTGGCACAAACATACATGCATGTAAAATACCCATATATGTAAAGTTTTGAATTTAAATTTATTTTATATTATCCAGTGTGAAAGATATAGCAAATAATATCTTGATTTAAAAGTTTCTAAGACATAGTCAATAAGTCACTAAGACAATATATGAATAGATAAAAATATTTCACCTTGTTCTGCCCTGTGAAAGTATTTCAAGGCCTGTTAAGAATACAAAGAGTAAAATAGAATGGAAATAATTAGATTAAACAACTTACAAAAAAACCCATATTTTCTTTTTTATTCTTACTATTAAAGGTGTCCAGAAGTAAATGATTATTAAATGATAAATTCAGTAGAGAGATTAGCATGGGCTTAATATATCAGTATTAAATCATCAAAAAAATCAGGATTTTAGTAATGAGGATCATTTCTACTAATGACCCGGTTGGTATTTTGGAGTTTCTACCAAACTATCATGACAGAGTTAAGGAACTGATGATATGGATTTCAGCAGTTACCTTTCTCTTACGTCATGGCAGTCACATTTCTGACATGACTAGATATGATTCAACAGTGAATTCTCTCCTTATTCTTTGTGAAGTGTTAATGAGGGTATGTGTGTGTGTGTGTGTGTGTGTGTGTGTGTGTGTGTGTGTGTGTGTGTGTGTGTGTGTACAGTGTGTTTGGTTTGGCTTTGCCTGGGAATGGAAAGAAACTAGGTTCCTCAATATCTGAGTATATACCATAGATTCATAGGGCAAACAACAACAAATACTCCTTATTGGATATGAGAAATACTAGGATAATTTTTTCAACTGTCAAGTTCCTTACATTTTGAAAGTTAAATGACTTAAGTAAATTCAAAATTTTCATCCAGTAGGCTACAAAGGTTGGTCAGTGGTAAGACTCAGCTTCAAACTCTAGCATCCAAAGAGTGGATGGGGGGTTGGGAGCTTTTATATACAAATTCCTTTCAGATTTTATTTTTATAGGAAAATCAAACAGCCTTTAAAATATCAGAAGCCTTTCACACTTAAGAATTTTTTTAAAATCAATTCTTACAGGTTCTTCATTTCTCTAGATGATTTGCTATATATAATATCTCTAAAACTTGCTAGGTAACAATCACTGTACTTCTTACTGTTTTATGGCTTCTGTGTAGAACAGTTTACAATTAAAAAACAGAGGTCTACTTTACCTGACAATATACCAGAATTATCAGCCACTCACCTAAACAACAAGAAAAAAAAAACACTCACCAGTCCTGGACAGTAAGTATTTAAGCCTTTATGATATTGTTGAATTAGATCATGACAAACTTGCTCAAGTCCCTCACAGAATGAGATCTCCACTGTAGAATGGTACTGTATTTAGAAATCAGTAGTAACGACAAAGGGCATCATACTACCTCCTCATAGGTGGAACTAGGAGGATTTGCAAACAGCACTTTAGCAATTCTTCTTTGATACCAGGGCATTTCAGCAAATGTGTAGCACCTACAGGGGAATAGATAGCATTATACATTCAAACTACCTTTTAACCCAGAGAACCAAGCATTTTAGTAGACATTACATTATAAGAGGACTTCATTATATTTTTAAATAATTGAACTTTATATGATCATAGTTGGTCAATATTTATACTAAGTTATCTAGAGACTCGCCTGATACAGGAGTTGGGTCTATGTTGTGACTAAACATCAGCAGTGGTCACTCTGTGCCAGCAATAGACTAGCTGGACTCTCATTTATTCCTTAGACCAACTAAGTGACACACAGTCAGAATTACAGTTTGTTTTAAGGGTTTTTGTTTTGTTTTGGAGATTGGGTTATATGTTCCCAAGACTAATGGACCCCTAATCCTTCTGTCTCATCTTCACTGTTGAAGTGCTTATGTCTGGCTTTACTACTAGTTTTTACAAAAAAAAAAAAAAAATGAGTTTTTTAAATGACAAAATTCAGTGTGATACACATGAATAATAACAACAGCCAGTGATTTATCCCCATTTAACAAGAGTGAAGTAAAATGATTAGCATTCAGAAATAATGACAACTTTCTGAAGTAGAGAAAAATAAGTTTGGGTCTTTGAATAGGGACTGAACTCCCTGAGGCATAGACTGTATCACATGTTTGCTTACTGATTGAGTGGTTGTCCTTTGCTAATTATTAATCTTCAGTAGATAGTTTAATCTTAAAAGTCTTTCTTTTGTAAAAGAGTCTGATAGACTCTTATACCAGCAGATAATTAAAACATTTGTATGCCCTCATACCAGCAAAATAATTCTTCATATTGGACTCAAAACCACATTGAAACTGGAAGAAAAATTACATAGTTCTCCACAATAGTCACATCTCAATCTGATGTTCTGAAGATACAAAGACCTCCTGTGGCAACCTACTATATTCATAAGAATGCAGTTTTACTTAGTATCATGAGGTCTTTCCAAAGAAAGGAAATGTAAAGATTTATATAAGAAATCTTTTTAGTTTTCTTGATGTTTTTATTTTTCTGGTGATGAGAAAGAGGGTCTTGAAACATGGTCTCATGTAAACCATGCCCCGAACTCAGAAGTAGGTGAAGATGAACTCTTGATCTTCCTGCCATTATCTAAGTTCTGGGATTACAGGTATGTGCCACTATGTCTGCCTACATTTACTATTTTCTACCAATACATACACAAGTGATAATTAATAATTTGATACTCAACTCTGTTAAATAGTACTTTAAGCAGTTTATTTTGCCTAGATATATATAGTAAAATAAAACATTGCTTATACATAGTATGAAACAAGATCACACTAAATAGGGCAGAAACATTACTGAAATTTTCTTACCAAATACCCATAAGGTGAATTGAAGTAGCATCTTTAGGGTTCAGCTCAATTGCTTTCTGTTAAGAAATAAAATCTTTTCTGAACACCAAAGAAGCAGTGAATTATAAAAAGAAAATTATAACCCTACATTTAAAAGGTTTTTTTTGTGTGAGTGACATGTTTCTGTGTATGTGTCTGAATAAATGTCACATATGTGCAGGTACACATGGAAGCTCAGGTCTTCTGGAGGGGCAGTCTCAGCACTTTCAGCCCCTAAGCCAACTCTGTCTCTACCTCCCAACCTGCACGGTAATCAAGAACAGCATTTCCCCCTCAGGATATACTCTTCTCTTCACTGCACCAGTCCCCTATGTGTTTAGGTGAGAGATTAAAGTCTTCCCCAATTATTCTCCACCTTGTTTTTAACGACAGCATCTTTACCAAACTGGAGCTCACTGACTGGCTAGAGTAGCTGGGGAGCAAGTATCCAAGATCCTCTTGTCTTTGCCTCCCTCACACTAGACTTAGAAGTTCACACTTCCACACCTAGCATTTTATATGGTTGCTGAGTAGCTAAGCTCAGGTCCTCATGGTTGCATGGCAGATATTTTATACACAGCCATCTCTTGCTTAATTGGTTAAAGTTGTTCTAACACACTAAAGATTTATACTAAACATATATTTTACAAGTTTCAGGAACTGGTTTAGGAGGTGAGAAAACCCATAATATATACAGATGAATCTGATTCTTAAAACAGTTAAAGTTCAGTTTTTACTGTTTCTATAAGATAAAAGGAAGGAGAAATAAATCCATTTTTTTCAAATTTAATTGAATATTGAAGAAAAGTCCTCCTGTTAGCACTTTTCCCCCAATCAGTATGGCATAAAATTATTTTATTTGCCACTTCAAATGAATAAGAATACTGCTTTCAGAGCTGGAGGGATGGTTCAGCAGTTAAAAGCACATGATGCTCTTGCAAAGGACTTGGGTTTGGTTTTCAATACCTCTGTGGCTGCTCACAACCATCTGTACCTACAGTTCTAAGGGTCCTGACACCTATTCTGACCTCTTTAGACACTGCATGCATACATATGTACAGGCAGAACACTCATTATTAAAGAAAAATAAAGAATACTGCTTCTAATTTATACTAAGAGGTATCACTAGTTCTGTGGGACAATCTTAATTCATATATATATTAAAATATAGGATATGTAAACGAATTGTAAAATGTAATGTAGTTGTTTAAGAAGTTAGGTGTCCTGATTCGTGGTCTAATGTTATTTTTCTCTAGTAATCCTATAACCTAGAAACTGGGACTTCTCCTCAGCTCCCGAAGAGTTACTGAGTAGCATACCCAGCCCGTTCCTACTGCGCTGCTGTTCCTATATAGTTTTGAGATAATTATGATAATAAAAGATTTTTAAATGCTCAACATTCTGTGGTAGTTTTGTTGTCTATGTAAGAATAATGAAATAAATGTACACAAAGAGTATGAAATATATAGATTTCTGCCTAATTTTTACCATTGAACAAGATTACTAAAGTAAATTATCTTTAGGGAAACATTTGAAACAAAATATACATAGCATAATAATCTTAAACAAAATTATTATTACTAAGGAATACTAAGAAGGTGATTCAGTTGTATTAGACTGTTATATTTTAACCATCTGGCATTCCAAACCTTCCATAGAAACAGGCTTAACATGTGATTTTTTTTTTTTTTTTTTTTTTTTTTTGTCTCTCAAAATGGTCTTGAACTCACAGTTATCTCTGCTTCTGAGTATGTGGATTAAAGGCATGTGCCACTACAGATAGCAAATCTTTAAATCCAATAAAATGTTATCAATTGTGTTACAAATGGTTTAAAAAAGTTTGCACACTGTAACTTTTCTTTTGGAGCATTCACTTTTGCAAGCCTTCTCTCTCATAACAGGACAAGTAAAGAGAAACTAGGATAGATGAGAAGCCATCTTGAATCTTCCAGCTCTAGCTAAGGAAAGCATAATATAATGGCTGTCACTCTTCCAAGAAAGGCAGAGGAAGCACTCATACATTCAATCAACCCAGAAAATTGGAAGAAATAATGAATTATTATTGTTCTATCTAACTGAGCTTTGGCTGTGCTTTTGAAAATGAGATAGATCTTGTTCTGTTTCCTCAGACAGGCCCTATCTCCAAGGCTCAAATAATTTCATACCTCTGCCTTTCAGGAGTTGGGAAGTATGCAGTAACATGCTCCATATATAATAATTGGTAACTTAAACACATCCACTCAGAAAAACACCGACTTTTAAAATTTACGAATTTAAATCCATACCTCAAAATGTTCCTTGATAATGTAGGCATTTGCAATCTTAACCTTGATGCCTTCATAGTCTCCAACATCACTAATGCAGATTGCATACCACTAAAACAGGAAAAATAAAAAAATGAGGATATTGCTCTTTATAAAATTCCATCCAATGCAAATAAAAAATTGCATGAGCACTCCAATTGTTATTCTCATTTAGCAAATGTTACTGAGCATAATAATGAATTAGGAACAAAAGGTACAAATTAAAGCAGACATGGTGCCCTAGGAACTAAAGGATAGGACACACAGAGCTATAATAGAGGGTAGAAAGTGGTGAAATCTAAGACAATTGCCAGTATGATAGAGAAATAATATCTCAATATACATTTAGATGGGTTTGTGATTATATGATTGACTCATTGTAACTTCTCATCTCCTTTTCAACATCTGTATTGCTGTAATAAAAAGCTGTAACTGCCAGTTATGACATCACCTTCATAGCCACTGTTGAACAATGGACCCAAACCAAGATGATCTAAATTCCTCTACCATGAACTGAATCTGAAATAACTAAACTTCATAACCTCGGGAGTTATAGAGAGCCACCAGATTTAGGGTAGAGTTGGGAAAAAAATGTCTGCAGTGAAGACTCAGAGCAATTAAACTCTTTTTTTGGAGGGACTAGAAGGACTTTTTGAATTCTGTGCATCATCAGTTTCTTATATTTCTCTCCTGTGTATGAGCTATAGCTATAGGATCCCAATATTTATTTCAATCTACTTTCCACAGAAACTGTGTCCTTACATGCTTATTAAAAATAAAATGGCATATTTTGAAATAAACACATACACACACCTCTCTACAGACTATTATTCACTCACTGTTGTCATCCAGTTGTACAAATTCAGTTCATTAGGATTATACAGGATTTTAAACTAAGCAGTAAAGAGCAGTAATGCTCTTTCGAGGACCCAAATTCAGTTCCAAGCACCCACATATGGGCTTACAACTGTCTATAACTCTAGTTCCAGGAAATCTAGCACCCTGTTTGGCCTCCTCAGAATAACGCACACATGTAGTACAGAAATACACACAGGTGAAACATTCCATACATATAATTTGAAAATATTTGTTAAAAAAGGAATCAAAAGTATGAGAATATGATTTTACTATAAAAATATCAATAATAAAAAGAAGGCTAAAACATTTTTTAAAGGTGAAAATACTGTAAAAGAGCTAGACAGATTTACAGATACATGTCTGTAATCCCAGCACTAGGGAATCTATAGGCTACAATTTATACATACATTTATTTCAATTGAAAAGTTCAATATCAAGAGCTCATCAACAGACCTGAACAAGCTGAATAAAAATACCAGCTAACATGAAGATATATCCACTGAGATAATGCTGTCTGGTCAGATAAAAGGAAATTAATGAAGATAAGTAAGCACAGTTTCCCAAAACCTGTGGGTAGCACTGAACATACTTATATGTGAAAGTATTGAGACCAGAAAGAAAACAGCACTAAAAATGGTTTTGAAACTCTAACTTTCAAATTCTTCCTTACTTTGAAGAACAAATCCCAAGACAGAGAAATTCAGAGAGCTCCACAGCAAAAGGCACAAACCCTCCAAATAAGATGATCCCTGAAGCAGCAGGAAGGAACCACACTTCAGTATATGGGTTAACAGCACACTTCTCACCAGTAACCATGGTGCTGTCTTAAATGGCTTGGCTATTGTGTAAAGAAATGCCATTAGCTGGGTATAAAACAACACAGCCTTATTCCTCACATTTGTTGCAGAGGCTAGGAGGCCCAACACCAAACTGACAATAAATTTAGCCAGAGTAAGCAAAGTAAAGACACGTAAGAACCAATCTCCGTATACTGATGAAATTGATACCTGGCCCAAATAAATTGCTATAAACTATGATTCTAAAAATAAACAGTAAAATAAAGGAATTAAATGCATGCATATAATCGAACATCAAATGAAATGACATTAACTGAAGAACTGAGAAACAAAGTGACATGACAACATAAACAAACCAGATCCTTCAATTATTTGGTAGAAACTGACAGAATGGATTAAAAACATGAATCAGTATATGTTATATATCAGAGACTCAAAGAAACACCAGCATGAGGGTAAGAGCATCTAAGTGGTACTTCATGTAAGCATCTAAGTGGCACTAGAGATTGAATGGTTACACTAGTAACAGACAAAATGGCTAAAGAGCAAAAAAAGTACAGATGAAAAATACACATAACAGAAGCCTAAAATATCCCAAGACACTGAAAGAGAAACGTGGATCATTCAATTATTTCAACACCCTACTTTCAAGAATGGATAGAAAAACTAAATAGAAACCAGAAAGGCAACAGATTTGAATACTGAAAACCAATTATATTTAACATAACCAAAATACTGAATCCACTTGAAGCATATCTAATGATTAAAAAAATATGCTAGCCACTCCTGAATTGGCAGGTAGGTAGGGGACTCTAGATGCATAGTGCTCTACCTAGACCAGCCTCTCTGGGAAACCAGGGCAAGTGCCATGAAAGGATTCTCTAAGTTTTGGTAATCAGGACAACTCTAGGGCAAACCTTAGCCAATGGAAACCTGCTCCGAGCCATACACTGGGACTAAGACTCACTAGTTCTTGGAAGAAAAGATAAGCAGTAGTAAGAGCTTAAAGGTATTAGGCACTAAGGCATACCATTTGAAAAACTGATAACAGCCTTGTCCAATTCCTAATCTAGACTACACCCTGTATTTGTGATGTGAACAAAGACCAACACAGCAAGAATATACTAGAAAGGCTATGTTACATCCCATGTAGCCAGAGAAAGAAAGCAAGACAGCATAAAAATAGGATCTCCACCTACATTAAGACAAACAATAGCACTGAGACAATGCACATGCAGACAAGTAATCACACAGGGCAGTGCTTTTCATCCTATGGGTAGTGGCCCCTTTAAGGTTTGCATATCAGATATTTACATTATGATTCATAACAGTAGCAAAGTTAGTTATGAAGTAACAATAAAATAA
This sequence comes from Phyllotis vaccarum, assembly GCA_033318265.1. Classification (NCBI taxonomy): domain Eukaryota; kingdom Metazoa; phylum Chordata; class Mammalia; order Rodentia; family Cricetidae; genus Phyllotis; species Phyllotis vaccarum. The sequence goes on along the minus strand of JARWLC010000012.1, from coordinate 11,706,356 downwards.
ATTACTGGTTGGGGATCACCACAACATCAGGAACTATATTAAAGAGTCACAGCATTAGGAGGGAGAGAGAAGGAGAGGGAGGGAGGTGTTTAGGGTGGGGTAAGAAGAGCTGGGGAGCCTGAATGCCATCATGGACTCTCCAACAGGTACCTGCTATGCTGTGAGAGCCTGGGTGCCAGCATGTTCTTTGCTATGCTAATAAGCACCACAGTTAGCCATATGTCCCAGGTTTCTTTTGAGCCATCTCTCTTCCTGTTTATGGGACCCCTTCTTTATACATTACCTCTTCTATCATTTCTCCATTGCTCTTACACAGATTACTAGGCTTACTCATTTAATTTTCCTTCCTGTCCTATCCCTGGCAATAGGCTCATTGGCAGTAACTGTAATGTCTTTATTCTTTTAGTCTTCCAAAGTCACTGAAGTTGAAGTAGAAGTTGACTTTGACTTGGGTTATTACTATACTTTCTAGGTCCTCAGCATTTTGGAAAGATTCTGAGATCTTGCCCAGTACCCTGAGCACATAAACTGATGGTTTCATTACTGAACCATTTATTACATGAGGAAAAATAACACTTCAACTCTACTGCAACCAAGTCAGAATGGAAAATCACAAATATGTTAACTGAAATAATACAAGGTGGCAGGGAGGGGGTCATGCAACTTTCTTTGTAGAGCAGGATGGTCTACCTCAGATCCACCTACCTATGGAGTGCTGGGATTTAAATAACATGTGCCACTATGCCTGCACCCTCCCTTGTTTTAAATCAGTACACTAATACCATATGTCCATGTTCCATCAGAAATACAGGAAATATGAAAAAAAGCAACATGATACTCCAAAAATTAGTAATTTAAAATAATATATTCTAACGAATATGAGTTAGATGAAATTCCAGGGAATTCAAAGGATGATTATAAAAATATTCAATGAATTCAAGAAAGGCGCACACACAGAGAGAGACAGAAAGAGATAGACAGAGAGAGCTGTAGCATGAATTCTGGTTGTTATTTAATGAAAAATCAGAGCCAGATATCGGGAGCAAGCTGGAATATCGGAGAGAGGAAACAGGCCACAGTCAAATATCACCCAGTCAGCTTCTCAAGGTAAACACTATCTTCCTACTTCCTCATTTCCTCAGCCTTGCCCATCCCTTCTACCATCATCCTATGCCTTAAATACCTTATTCACCCAGTTGTTTCACTTAGAGGTAAAGATTAAAGGTGTGAGTCACTATTATTTGGTAGTTAGTCTTAAACTCACAGAAAGTTATGTGTGACTGTCTGTCTCTACAGTTATGGTATTAAAGGCATAGGTCACCACTCCTGGCCTTTGTCAAAAATAAAAAAAAATTATAACTAACATAAGAAAAACAATATACAATAGGTACAATAATTATATACAATACATATACAAAATAATTTAATGAGTAATGTCCACTCCATTAACAACTGACAAATTCAAAGAAAATATTCCATTATTTATCCTATTTTGGTGAGTCCAAAGGATTATACCTAATTCACATACTATCTAATTTGTATTACTAACAAAAACTACATTTTGATATCTCTCAAACTTATACACTTTAACTTCTGAGTTTCTTTTCTAAAACTCTTGCTAGAAAACTATAACAATAACTATCTCATCTTCAACTCCCTCAGAGACCCAAGAAGGATATATTAAGTAAACTGCACTGGCAAAAAAGAAACTTCCAAAAAATGTAAGAAATGAAACAGCTGGCTGCCTGGACAGTCACCCAAGGTTCTTCTGTATTTTTGAAGCATCCATCTTTAGCATACAGGCCTAGCAAGTCTAACAGTCTTCTCTGTGAAGCAAGATATTCTCCAAGACCTTTCTACCTTGTCTTGGCAAGGTTCAGCAATTCTGTGTATGTGTGTGTGTGTGTGTGTGTGTGTGTGTGTGTGTGTTTGTGTGTCTCCTGCTTGTCCATTTTGAACATCATACTGTCAGCAGTCAAGGCAAGAGTACTTTCTTGCCCAGTGGCTAAATTTTGTCACAAAGAAGGTCAACTCAATATGGAAGAGTTTCTTTTATGCCCATAATCTTCTCTGAAGTAGATTGCTGCTGCCATTGTCATAAAAATAGTAAGAACCTATGTTATTAAATTATCTTAAATGCCATATTCTATGGATATCTAAGTATTTGAAGAAGACCTGTTCATCTTAAATATATCTGACCTTGAAAATATATTTGACTATAAATTTGATTGTAATGTCTAAATACTAACTTGTATTTGTTTATATCCTAATTAATTGGTAATAACTTTCAATGACTAGCAATTTGTAATAAATTGTTAGATGAACTGCATAAGTATAATACCTTAAACAAGCATAGAGACATATGTACAGTAAAGAATTAATCTCAATTTTATATCAATATACACAATTTGTATACAATATACAAAAAATCCAAGCCAGTGTAAATATTTAAAGCTAGTAGTTGTTTTTTAAAACTAGATTCAATAATCTACCCTTATATTCTATCATATGTGTATTGCCTTTTTCTTTATTTGAAAAAAAACAAGAACCCTGAATCAAATCTCACTTGTTTACCTTTTCTTCTAACCATAACCAATAACAATTTTTAATCAATTACCCTAACAATGAAGGCTTATTGGACACAGGGGCGGATGTATCAATTATTTCACAAGAGTCATGGCATCCAAGTTGGCCCCTTAAGGAGGTAAATGTTCAGTTTTTGGGTATTGGGTAGATATCCCAGATAAAACAGAGTGCAAGATGGCTTGTATAGGACCAGAAGGACAGAGAGGAATATTAAAGCCATATGTGGCTATTACTGCTATAAATTTGTGGAGACAAGATTTACTACAACAATGAAACACACAGATTAATATTCCTCCAAAGACAGAAATTGTTGTACTTTTAACTAATGAAGAAATTGGCCAATTATGGGTAGAAGGTGAACCTTGGCAAAGAGCCTGCAGTAATTTTTTGGGAGATATTAACAACAAATATCCTCAAAGCAAAAGAATTGACTTTCTAAGAAATCTAATTGGATTCTCCCTTGTATTATACAAGATAAACCAATTTCTGGAGCCCCTATATTTTATACTGATGCAAATAAATCCTGAAAGGCAGGTTACAAATCAGAACATATAAATAAGTGGCTCAAAGCCCTTATAATTCTGTTTAAAAGTCAGAATTATATGCTATTGTGATGGTATTAATGGATTTTACGGAACTTCTTAAAATAGTCAATGACTCTCAGTATGCAGAAAGAGTTGTTCTACACATTGAAATGGCTGATTTTATTAATGAGGAGTGAGAATCAACTACAGAATGTATTCTGTTACAAGAAATAATCAGGACTAGATATCATCCTTCTATATAACATGCATTTGATCCCACACATGTCTGCCAAAGGTCCTTTAGCACAAGGTAATGATGAATTTGATAAATTCTTAATAGGAAATGTACTAGAGGCCTCAGAGTTTCATAAAAAGCATCACATCAATTGCAAATGATTGAAAAAAGATTTCTCATCACTTGGCAGCAAGCCAAAGAAATTGTAAAACAGTGTTCTATCTGTTCTTTCTATAACCAAACTCAGTTGCCAGCAAGAAATAATTGTAAAGGCATACATTGAAATGAAATCTGGCAGATGGATGTATTCCATTTTATAGGATTTGGAAAGTTAAGATATGTCCTTCATACAATAGATATGTTTTCAGGATTTCAATGGGCAACTCCTTTGAGTAAAGAAAAGGCTGATTCTGTAATCACACATTTGCTAGAAGTTATGGCCACCATGGAAATACCTGTACAAATTAAGACTGACAATGCTCCGGCATATGTCTCTAGTAAAATGGAACAACTTTTTGCTTATTATAATACAAAGCATATTACAGCAATACCACGCAATCCTACAGGGCAAGCAGTCATAGAGAGATCAAACCAAACTCTAAAGGATATGTTAAATAAACAAAAAGGAATAACAAAGACCCCTAGAGATAGACTACATAATGCTTTATTAATTTTGAATTTTCTCAGTGCTAATGAGAAAGGAACAACAGCTGCTGAAAGGCATTGAACTATAGAAAAAACAGCTGAGCTAAATCAGCCTATCTACTTCAAAGATGTACTGACCTCAGAATGGAAGCCAGGGAATGTGCTATGTTGGGAAAGGGGTTTTGCTTTTGTTTCTACAGGTGAAGAAAAGTTAAGATACCATTTGTTAAAGACTCGATTTGAACCAGAGAAACTTCATGAAAATAAGAATTGATGGCTCATCCACCCATATTACAATTCTTGAAGTTGTATGAAAAAAAAAGGGGGGGGGCTTAGAGCAGGGAGTTTTTTTGTCTTTACAGAAAACTAGAAATTCCCATCTTCAAGAAGTTAAAGGAGCTTGGACATCTAGACATCTAAAGCAGAAGGTATCCAGAAAAATTTATAAAAAAAGATTATCGTAACTATTGGTACCACTATATTCATAGGGTAAAAGCTCATTGCTTAACCTCTATTTATTTTTTTTAAGTTGAAGTCCCACATTAATTATAATTTAAAGCTAACTTTAGAGTTGGAGTGTGGCTCTTTCCTTCTCTAAACTCAAGCATACTTGTTAAAAGAAAATATAAAATCTCTGTATCATATCAGAAGAGCCACCGATATGAGACAGAAGAATAACAAAAAATAAGGGACTATTCTATTGTTACTAATCCTATGCTGAAAAAATACTTATATATTTAGCTTCCTGTACATTGTGTTGGGTTTTAGTCTCTTATCAGTTTTCTGCATTGATCCATGACAATGCCTAATTGCAAACTTGAAGTATCCAAAAGGAAGATGGGGCCCCACAACGATGATTTCACATGTATATGACAGAGCCACTAGGCTGACAAACACCAACCAAAGATTAGATTTGGACTACAAACTGTTCAGGACAGTTGTGAGGCGGCTCGCTGAGATGGACCAGCTTCACACACTACTATAACCAGGACTTGAGACAAGCTGTGCACTTTCCTGTTATGCGGAGACTGGACAACAGCCTACTTATTTCATGACTCGACATTTAACAAAACTTTTCTTTTCAGGATTCCCTAAAGATGCTATTGCCCCCAGACAGCATTTAAGAACATGACACCCATATTCCCAACAGGTGGGATGGGTGGTTTTTGGTCCTTCAATGGGTTATGGATGATTGTCATTGTTTAGATTAATTGGTTAAAAATTGTTCATTGTTATGGTTAGAAAAAAGTTAAACAAGAGCAATTAAATTCAAGATTTGTGTTAAAAAATAGAAAAAGAGGATACAGATATATAAGGATAGATTATTGAATCTTCTTTTTAAAAGATTTACTAGCTTTAAATATTTTACATTGGATTGGAATTTTGTATTGTATACAAATTGTGTATATTGAGATTAATTGTGTTACTGTAGAAATATCTCTATGCTTGTTCAAGGTATTATGTTTATTCAGTTCACCTAACAATGTAATACAAATTGCTGACTAGTGAAAGAGAAACTAACTCATGAAAGTTTTTATTACTAACTAATTAGAATATAAAGAAATGCAAGTTAGTAATTAGACATATTCAAAGATAGTCATATCAGATATGTTCTCAAGATCAAACAAATATATTTGAGATGAACAGGTATTTTTTAAACACTTCAGAGATCCATATAATATGGCATTTAAAATATTTTAAGAACTTAGATTTTCCTGGACAATGAGACAGGTCTGTTCCTGGCAGCACCAATCTACTTCAAGAGAAAAATGGGCACTGAAGAAACTCCATATGGAGTCTACTTTCTTTGTGGCAATGGTTAACCACTGGACAAGAACTTGTTCTTGTACTGACTGCTTGACAGTATGCTGTTTAAACTGGACATGCAGGACCCATAGGAAAGTGATCTCTGAACTTTAACAGAACAAGCTGAGATGGTACTTCAGATTCCTACTTTTCAGAGAAAACTGTCAGACATTCTTCAGGACACAAGAAGAAACTGATGAACTGTGCCAGAATGGGCAGAGCAGATTTCCTGCTTCACTGAAATGAAAAGAGACTCTGGGCCTGTAGGCTGAAGATGGATGCCCCAACTTTATAAAGGAACTTTGGGTGACTGTCAGGCAGATAGGTGTCATCTCTATCATTTCTAGTTTTTGCAAATTGCTTACACTTCCTGTTTACTTGGGTAAATATTATTTCCTTCTTAGGTCTCTGAGGTAGTTGAAGATAGTTACAGTTTTCTAGTGACAGTTTTAGGCAAAAAACTTTCAAGTTAAAATGTTTAAGAGACATCAAAATAATAACTTTTAGTTAGTAATATAAGTTATAAAGGAAGTGAACTAGGTATAATACTTTGGACTCATCAAAATAGGATAATTAATGAAATATTTTTCTTTGAATTGTCAATTGCTAATGGTTTGGACATTACTCATTTATTGTTTGCATTATTGTATATAATTGTTGTACCTATTGTATATGGTTTTTCTTATGTTAGCTATGACCTTTAAAATTTTGACACAAAAGGGGATATGTGGGGATACGTTTCAAGTTTAATACAAACAGTCTGAGATATCAGCAGGATCTACCCACAGTTAGTCTAGGAGGATCAGACAGTGGTAACTCACACCTTTAATCCCAGCACAGGGAATATCCTGGGAGTGATGACCTACGCCCTTAATCCCATCAAATCTGAGTTTGAGGTCATCTTAGTTTACAGAAGGAGTTACAGGCTCCCAGGCAGGCAGTGGTGGAGCCACGCCCTAACTGAGTGAAGAAGGTATTTAAGGCAGGCCTAGAAAGACAGAGTAGGCAGAAGAAGCCAGGAGGAGTAAGGCTGAGGAAGCTAGAAGACAGCTGAGTGAGATTTGACTGTGGTGTTTACTCTCTGATATCTCAGCCTTTCCTAGAGATCTGGCTCTGAGTTTCCTTCATTTGTGCAACGGAGGGGAGGGGGGAATTTCAAATGGGAAAAGAAAATATAAAGGAAAAATGTATCAATAATATTATTATTATCTGATCTTACATATGCAATAAAAGCCTAAATAGAGCCAATAATTTCTAAACAAGCACAAGATATAAAATCAAAATGCAAAAATAGTTGCATTCTTATATACCAGAAACCAATAATCCCCAAAATTTTTTAAGTAAACAAGAGAATCAAAAAGATATTTGAAAATTAAGTCAACAAATATAAGAAAATACAAAATATTATTGTAAAATATTAAAGATTTAAATAAATAAAACATGGGCTAGAATAATTAATATCATTAAAATCCTCCCCAAATTGATCCATACTCGATGAAATATAGTCTTAAAATATTGATTTGTAAAAATACTACACAGAAACTCAAATAGAAACGAGTGGAAAGAAGGCTCGGTAATTAAGAACACTTCTTGCAGGAGACCTGTTTTGTTTCCAGTACAAGGGGTGGTTTACAGCTGTCCATAAACTCTAGTTCTAAGGGATCCAATGTCCTCTTCTGACCCCCCCCATGAGTATCAGGCATACACCTGATGAACATATATACATGTATAAAATAAAAACACTCCTCTAAATAAAATAAGCAAATAATTTTCAAATGTTTTTAAGTTTTGTCTTAAAAGAAAAAAAATTCCTAATCCAAGATGCTACTGACCTCTCCACCAATCTCTCTGCATTACTGAAAACCCACTGCAAACCAGTCAGGGAATGCAGAATCTCGCTAAGATATGGGAATTACATTAGCTCTCAGTCCGGGAATGCAGAAGCTCGCTAAGATATGGGAATTACATTAGCTCTCAGTCAGGGGATGCAGAAGCTCGCTAAAATAGGGGAATTACATTAGCTCTCAGTTTTTCCGTTGTGATACTCTCACTGCTGTGTACACCAGAAACAGCGGGGAATGAAACACTAAAAGTCGGGGAGGCTAGGGGTTGGTTCAGACAGGGTCTTACAATGTGGTCTAAGCTACCCTGGAACTTTCCATTTTCCTGCCCGTGCTTCCTCAGTGCTCAGATTACAGGTTTATACCAACATGCTCAGCATTAAACATAATATGTCAAATGCTTGGTATACTAACTACATGTAAAGATTAATAACTTTTAGCATTTATTTAAAAATTGGCATTTATAAGAACTCACAAAAGTATTTTATTAAGCATACGAATGGAGTTAGTCTACCTGTTCAAACTCAAAACTGTATTAATCCTCTCTTTAGTCCTTTAAAATGGAGCAATTTTTTCCCTCCTAATATATAGTAGATACCAGGTAAGTAGAGACTAACATAGCCTTCATCACATAACATTTTATTAACTAACTCACCTTATGAGCAGCAAAACTTGATTCATTTTTCTCTAGTGCTCTTTTTGCATACTCTAGGGCTTCATACACCAGAACTTTTTTTTCCTCTTCTGAAGTCCTATTAAGCTGTGATATATCACGTGATGCTCGTGCCAAACGCCACAGTAACTCAGCATCTTCACTAATTTTGAACAAGATATAAAATCATTTTAATTCACCCTGAAAATCTGTTAAAGGTTACATTAGTAGTGAAAGTTCTTTCAGCTTAATTAGGATATATCAGGTATCATATAAGAGGCATTACTATTATTTCATGAAAGACCTTATTTGCTAAAACCTTAACATTTTTTCAAATTATTTGCAAATATTAACATACACACACATGCACACAAACACACACATATAGTATCTAAAACACTGACCCCGTAAAAATATTTTTGTATTTCAGTTTTCTGAACACTTGTCCTCAAGCTCAACATATAACATAAGGCTTGGTTTACTAACAATATACTTCAGACAACTCCTGATTGGTTCAGATAGTACCATAAAATACATTAGCTTTATGTACAGGATCTATAAAAATACAACTACCAAATCCTTTTCCCCAAATACATTTGGAAAAAAAAGATGTGTGATAGTTACTTATTTGTACATGAATAAATGATTAAACAATGCAATCTCGAACTAAATCCTAAGTTTCAATGTCACGATGTTGTATGACATATATCCAGTAAGGGCACTGGATTTCTTGAAGAACCATTATTTAAAAACAATCATATAAGACAAAAATTGACTAATAAATTAAAAACCACAATTGATAAAAATGTTTTAACCTTGAATTACTTTTTAAGCTTAATTTGTATTTGCTCTTGGTTGAAGCTAAACTGTTGAAGCTGAAGGTATCAAAAAGTACATTTATTATTCACTTACAAGAAATAATTACACTTCACAGCTTACTTTTCAAATAAGCAATATAAAAATGCCAAAACAACCAACTCATGAAGACACACTGAAGAAGACTGATTCTACAGATACCTAACAACTAAAGTCGGTGTGAATGGGGGCAGGGTGAAATTATTAATAAAAGTAGATAAAAAGAAACTCAATATTCCCAGAAGTAAATGCCCGGAAATATCATCTAGCCATATTTAACTCAGAAGGTTGAGGTTCCTACCCCTAATTTCTGAGATTACACACTGGCATTCTATACTAAACATGTAGTATAAAACAAAATACAGAAAATGGAAGTGTTTTGTGTTTCTTTGAAAACTGTAAACACAGCTGCCATTCAGAAAAGCCATAGAACCCTCCAAAACTCCAATAAATTCATTTAAGTCTTATACCAATTAGGAATTGCTTTAAAAAGACCATAAGAAATATGGGTGATAATAAAATGCATATATTTAGTTATATTTTTATGACTTAATGCAAAATAGGAAAAAATATCTCAACATTCCAGTAGAATAAGAACAATCTTTACAAATCAGTGAGATTCAAATAGTACTTTTTAGTCATTTACTTTAAATAATGATTTACTATAAACTGAATTGTAAGAAATACTACTTTGAATAAAAAAATGTAATACAAAGATTTTAATACCAAGAACCATTTTATTGTTAAAATAAAAAAGAAAAGCTTCTTGAGTTAACCTCACACTAAGGTAATTATCCATTGCTTACCTCTCCTTGTACTGTGTGAGCAACTGATAGAGCTTCTCTGTTTCTCCACTCTCATATAGGTAGTCTGCTTGTTCAAGTATTTCTTCAACTTCCAAAATCATACAATGAAAAATATTACCACTGTTATATATACTAACAAAACAAGACATAAAATTTAAATCAAGAATTATAAGCAATCTAGATAAAAGTACTGGCGCAGTAAGCATGAAGTTATAATAAGTGATTATTGAAATCATATAGAACATGAGATACTAAATCTGATTAATTCAATTTTTAAAAAGTGAAAATGAGTGATTCCTTATGAGGAATCTTGGCACAGAAACTACAATCTTTTTGTTGCTGCTGTTACTTAATAAGTGTCATGCACTGTAGAAAAAAATAATATAGGGACTGGAGAGATGGTTCAGTGGTTCGAGGCTAGAATTCCGTTCCCAATCAATATGTCTGGTGGCTCACAACCACCTACAGCTCTAGTTGCAGAGTATCAGACACCCTCTTCTGTCCTCCTTGGGTAAATGTTCATAAATATGATCCCCTATCACACACCTCCTCATACACACATACACACAAATAATAAATTTTTAAAGAAAATGATATAATCTACTTGCAGAACTAAAAACACTATTTTACTACATTCTCTTATTATCTAACGTATACATACACTCGGTTATAGACAAAGTAAAAACCTGTCACAAATTTAGACAAAGGTAACTACACAGAGACTCTGAAACCTTATTGGCACTGTATCCCAATAAAATACATACTGATAATTAAAAAACATTATAATTTGATTATTTACTGAAAACATAGTAAGTTTGAATACCAGGAAATTTCATTTATTACTAAGATTCACATGAATTTACATTTTGCTTTCCATAGGGGTACCACATTATCCATCCCTCCTATAAGCTGTATTCAATTTATTATTTATTTTGAATTTTTTTACTTCAAATTATTTTCTTGTAATTTATGTCTGTTTTGCCAGCATGTATGTCTGTATATCAGGTGTGTAGAGGCTAGAAGAGAGTGTTGAACCCTTGGGACTGGAGTTAAGATGGTTATGACCGACCATGTGGTGCTAGAATGGAACCCAAGTCTGCTGGAAGAGCAACCAGTGTTTTTGACCACTTAGTTATCTTTATAGCCCCAATTTCATATATTTTAGTCATAATATTTTTGATGTAAAAAGTTTAAGTTAAAAAATTAAAATCTATTTGACCAATACAAAATCATGAAATTCATGACATAGCCATACTACAAGATAATACAAACAACTGTGTGTATTACTTACAAAATTGGATGACAACAATAAAGAAACACTAAAATTTATTAAACATATTTTTCTTATTAATTGTTCTTCCTTAGTTATATTAGATGAATTCTATTATATTCATTTGGTTGGTTAATTTAAAAATTTTGCTTCATTTTGATTCCACTTTATTATTCAAGTATGAATAAATAGATTTTGTTTAGTTTTAAGCAAACACGTTTTTGAACAAGTAGCAATTTCACCACCATTAAAATAAGTAATTTTATTTTAACATGTTTTTGAGGTTTATTCATTTTTACTTTTATATGTATTGGTGTCTTGCCTGCATGTATGTTTGTATCATGCATACACAATACCTGCAGAAGCCAGAAGAGACAACTGGATCCTCTAGAAATAGAGTTATAGACAGTTATTGGCCATGATGTGGGTGCTGGAAATCAAATCTGAGTCCTCTGCAAGTCTTTATCACTAAGCTATTTCTCTAGTCCCTTTATGGCTTAAAAAAAAGAAAAGAAAAGGAAAAAAAAAAAAAACCCTCAATAGCACAGAGTAAAAGGGAATTTATTCCTGCATCAGCTTCTCATGTTCTGGGATTAGACCATCTCATAATAAACAACTCACTAAGTTTGTCCTGTCTTAAGTTACCAACTTTGCCAACATCATGACAAAAATACTAATACAATATTAAAGTATATTACTTGATAAATCTCAATAGGTGCATGAAAAGAATATAAACAGCAAAATTAATTTTATTCTTTATTTCTCTACAACTCCTAAAAACTTGTTAATACTCTTAACAGAAATTCATTCTCTCATCCTGCCAGTAATTTAAAAACTACAATGGAACACTGAATAATCTTTTTGTGTGTATTCTAATAACTTCTCAAGCCACTTAGCTCTAATTTCTTTATTAAATTTTATAGTGTAATACATCACACTATACAGTTTAAAAATATATGTAACCTCTTCTGATTCTAGAAGGAATTCTGAAAACAACACAGTATGTAATTTTTTTTTTTTTAAAATACAGTAACAGTACTGCAGGCTCACAGAGATACTCAATAGAAGTTTGCAGATCACTCCTTGAACATATCTGAAAATGAGCTGTTCTCTTATTCAATATTCTGCACTGTCCTGGAATATCTAAAAACAAAGCTATGCCGCTGATATAGAAACCACATTCTATAAAACAATCTAAACTTTTATGGTCAGTTACTTTCAACCTAAATGACAACAATATAGATATCCTGGGATGAGGTAAGAAAAAATAACTATACATGAAATCTTAAACCTGATCTGAAATGAATACACACAAGTTAACAATTCTGCAAACGTTTTCAAAGGAAGAAGTGTCAATGATGCGAAGCCTGGCCTGTATGTGCTAGGAAACTTGGACTTTCTAGTTTTCGTTTGTTTGTTAAATGAACTGCAGTCACATCAGAGTCATCAAGACAAAATAAAAATATTCCTTAAATTTTGATGGGGGTGGGGGACTAGAAAGATAGTTCAGCATTTAAAGGCTAGGTTCACAAACAAAAATATAAGTTTGCTCAGGTAACCAAAATTTTCATACTTCTGTTTTCTTTATATGGGACTCAATACATGCAATACACACACACACACACACACACACACACACACACACACACACACACACACACACATATATCTGACAGTCAAGGATTAATATGATATCATAATCCAGGTCTGAGGCAAATCTTTCACACCAGTAATTCTATGTGTCTCACAAGCACAGAAAACAATGCTATTAAGAAGAGTAGGAAATATTACTTAAGTAGTACTGAACATCTTTTGGTTCGTTCATCCTTGAGGAATGTTTCAAAAGTATGAAAAGAAGGGAAGGGGAGTAATACATGAAGAACTTTTAGGTTACTGGCTTGCAACTAACTCATCTAAGTGGTTTACAAGTAAGCTTCTGCCTGCAGGAGAGTACTGTGAATTTATATTAATCAATCCTACAGAGTTTAAATGTATCCATTTTTAACAAATGGATTTTGAAGTTCTACTGTTTCTTCACTTCTTGCCAGACTGGGTATAAAATAAAAAAAAATTCAATCTTAGTGACTGAGTGTGCCTAGCATGCAAAGAGCCAAGTACCTTGATAAAACAGAAAAAAAAAAAAAAAGATATTGATATTTATGAGGCCCTGAAAACAATCCCTAATAGGTATGGAGTGACACTTTCATTTGTGCCAATATGCCATAGGACTGAAACTAGCCATGAAGTCCAGCCAGCTCATTATGGAAGAGTACTACACAAGGGCAGGTGTCTCAGGAAGTGGGCAGGAGTCTAAAGGGAAGCCAACCTGTTACCAGCAATACAGATGTCTTTGTTTCTTCCCTTTGTTATTTCCTACCCAAGGGTGTACTGAAGAGATTTTCATTTTAAAAGGATTAGGAAGTGTCACTGAGGGGGGAGCTTTGAGGGTTCAAAAACCCAAGCCAGGTACTAGTGCCCTGTGGATCCAGATGTAGAACCCTCAAGCTACTCTCCAGCACCAAGTCTGTCTGCACGCTGCCATGATTGAGAATGGTCTAACCTCTAAAACTGTAAGCAAGATTCAATCAAATGGTGTCTGTTCACAACAACGGAACACTGACTAAAACAGTCATCCTTAATTTTTTTTTCACCTGCATGTCATATTTAACAGTGTTTAAAGTTAGCCAATTGGACTACAGTGAGTTTGAGGCCAGCCCAATACACATGCTGAGTTCCAGTCCAGCCAGAGCTTCATAGTAAAACTCCATCTCAAAATATTAGAGAAAATAAAATGTCTGAAGGTAATCACTGTCCTATGGAATATACCACTAAACTCTGGCTTCCTGATGTTTATTCTATTGCTTTCTATTTTTTTAGTCTTACTTTGTGTTCTTTGTTCTAACAGTACTGGGGATCGACCCAAGGCCTTGCAGGTGCTAGGCAAACACAGTATCACTGTGCTACACACACAGTTCTTTTGTTTGAATTTTCAGACAAAGTCTCTCCGTGTAACCAGGCTGGCCTCAAATACTGGATCCTCCCAGCTCAGCCTCCCAAAAATGGGATGACTGTTCATCTTTAAGGTGGCCTTTTTACTTTTATACAGTCTGTGCTTGCTTCAATTTTCCACAAAAAAAGATTTTGTTCTTAGTTCATAATGCCAGTGTTTTTGAGGCTTACTACCTGAGTAGTCTACTACTCCATATTATTTACTACCTGAGTGGTCCATATTTTATTAAGCCATTAAAAGGATCATCCCAACTTTTCCACACTACCAATTTCTATTTCTTTTTTATTTTCTTCCTTTTACTTAATTTGAGTATCTGCTAGTCTCCTAGCATCTTAAGCTAGATGCTTTATTTCTTCATTGTTCTATTTTAACAGTTTGTTAATTTTTTCCCAGTGTCCACTTTAACTTAGTGTTAGTTCATATATATCCTTCTTTGTGAATTACTTAAAAATGAATTAAGCTATCACACTTGCTGGGTTTTCTGGGCCAACTTTTTATTGATTCCTTTACAGTAGGACTGGGAAACATGAAAGAACATGACAGTACAGGGGCTGAGCTCAGGACCGAGGTCAGATAACTAAGCTGCCATGGCCTTGTGCTGGTTATTAGGAAAAAAGAGACTTTCTTTATCACCAAGTGCATGGTACCTTTTTATTCCTCCTGGTTTTACTATTAGCCAAGCTTCCTAAGAAGCCCAAGCTGGTCTTGAAAAAAAAGAAAGAAAGAAAGGAAGGAAGGAAGGAAGGAAGGAAGGAAGGAAGGAAGGAAGGAAGGAAGGAAGGAAGGAAGGGTCCCTATGAAATTCAGAATGTTGTATCCAGAATGCTGGAAGACAGGCAGGTTCTAAGTCCAAGAATGTAGTATTTTTAAAAATATCCCACAGGAGCTTTTAAGCAATATATTTTGTTAATTCATATTCATCTAATATACTAAGCACCATTGTTATATTTCCCCAAATTTCCATTCCATATTAATGTAATAAAGTATAATTTACTACTTGATCAAATTTTTTATTTTGGATTTTAAATTTTATATTTTTGAGACATGGTCTTAAGTAGTAACCTGGTTAGCTTGGAACTGAAAGAGCTCTACCTGCCTCAGCTCCTTATGCTGGGACTAGAGGTAGGCAGCATCATGCCCTGGTGATTTAACATTTTTGTTTTGTCTTGTTTTGTTTTCTAAAGCTGAATTAGCTTGGCAAGGGCAGGGTCTTCTGCATACAGAGTTCTACGCCAGCAGAAGCTACATAGTGAGATCCTGCTTAAAAACAAAACAAGAAACCCACCAAGGACATAAAACAAAAACTGAGTTAGCTGTTCATCAAAACATATATGTGCTGCAAGAGGAAAAAATTAGTGAATCAGTCCATTACAATATTAGTAACTTAGATGTAGGATGCCCACACCCTAGCTCCTGATTGCCCCTCAGAAAACATATTCTCCCATATACCTTCACCCTACTACTGCACATGCACAAAGCTCACAGGCCTCAAGAAGACCTATCTCCTGAAATCGTATTTTTAATGTAACAAAATATATAGAGATGATTTTTCCTAGACAAGGTCTCACTGTGTAATCACAGCTGACCTAGAAGTCATTAGGTAAGCCAGGTTGGTCTTGAACTCACAAAGATCCACTTGCCTCTGTCTCCTGAAGACTAGGATAAAGGTGTGTATCCTACACCAGAACTTAATTATCCACTTTCTTAAAGAAAAAATAGTCCCACATAAATGAAACAAACAACTAAGACTTTTGTTTGTTTGTTTTGTTTTTTTAATACACAGTGTTTCTGCCTGTAGTCAGAAGAGGACACCAGATCTCATTCTAGATGAGCCACCATGTGGGTGCTGGGAATTGAGCTCAGGTTCTCTGGAAGAGCAGCCAGTGCTCTTAACCTCTGAGCCATCTCTCCAGCTCCATTGTTTTGTTTTTAAGAGAGTCTTACTATGTAGCTCTGGCTGTCCTGGAACTCGTTATAAGGACCAGCTTGACCTGTAACTCGGAGATCTGCGTGTACCTTCATATCCAGCCCTGCCAACAAGTTTACAGTAACAACCTCAAGTTCTTGTATCAGAACTTCAAAAGAATATCAGTTCAGGATTAAGTTCCTTTTCTCAATCACATTCTCCTTCAGGGCTCCAAAAGGATCAGTCCATAAAAAGTGATGTTTGGCTTAATGAGATATATTTTTTTTAATGGGCAAGCCTTAAAGTGTTTTCTCATCTATGTTTTGTCAAAGAATAAATGAAATGGAATTTTCCCACTTTTTAATCAGTTATTTGATCATTGATACCAAGCTGCACTCTATTTGCAAATAAAATATTTCCCTCAACAACTAGTACTTAAGTAGAGGAAAGTTGCTTTATTATATCAAGAGGATAACACCTGGCATTATAGAAGCAAAAGAATCATCTTGTCATTCTACCTCTGCAAGATAGATAGATAGAAAGATAGATGATAGATAGATAGATAGATAGATAGATATAGATGATATAGATAGATAGATAGACAGACAGACATGTAGATAGATAGATAGATAGATAGATAGATAGATAGATAGATAGATAGATAGATAGACAGATAGACAGACAGATAGATAGATTATAGTTTTTATAGTTTGTAGGCCATTCAATGCCTTTTGCTAGCCTGTCTCATTCTACATTTTACAAACACAATATACTTTTAAACGTTTTAAAATGTAAAGAAACAATAATAATAATCTTACTTTAAGAGTCCTACAAAGAGAACCTGGTGAAACTGTTCAGTGGATAAAAGGACTTCCCACCAAAACTAACAAGATGGACTCCCTGGTCCCATAGAGTAGAAGGACTTCTGCTACCACGCTATAACACTGCCACAAGCACACACATTAAATAAAATATATATGTATTTTATACACATGTACAAGCATGAAGATAATAGTTTACACAATCAGCACCCATATAAAAAGCTGATTGTGACATCATACATCTGTAATCCCAGCACTGGAAGCCGAGCTCCAGGTTCAAAGACTTGTCTTAAAAACTATGTTGGAGGGCCTGGAGAGATGGCTGGGCAGTTAAGAGCACTGGCTGTTCTTCTAGAGGTCCTGGGTTCAATTCCTAGTACCCCCATGGTGGCACACAACTGTCTAAAACTGTATCCCTATGTAAACTGATGCCTTCTTCTGGTGTGCAGATATATGTAGACAGAACATATATATAAAAAAAAATAATAATAAAAATTTGGAGAGTCAAAGATAAAGCCACAACACAGACCTCTGGCATATGCACACAGGGTTACACATTCACCCACCCAAAAAATAAACCCAGATCCTTAGCTTACGCTTACCTTTGTCTGTGGCATGAACCACAGCAGCCCGAGGAATTACTTGATAGGTTTCAAAGCCCAAATAAGACAAGGCTGAGAACAAAAGGCCTCTCCTGAAAGGTCTTGTATTTCTTATCACCTGGAGAAAATAACATATTAAATTGATGAAACTCAGAAATCATTGAAAATTTGCAATCCCAAATAGCAAACAAACATAGAATAGTAGAAACTAAAAAAAAAAAAAAAAAAAAGCTTATAAATTTCTTAGTAAAACTATTTCAGACCTTCCATACAGCATATCTTAGTAATGGAAATAGTAGTTTGTCTAAAGTACAGTTGTAGACTAAGAATGTAACTCAGGGGTAGAACATCATGTATGAGGCACTTGCTTCAAGATTCAGAACCACAAAATGAAAGAGCAAATAAATAAATTAACTAACATAGCAAAAGTATGTGGGCATATGTTTCAAATTTAATAAAAACCAGTCTGAGATATCAGAGGGATCTACCCACAGTCAGTCTAGGAGGATCAGACAGTGGTAACTCACACCTTTAATCCCAGCACAGGGAAAATCCAGGAGCTGTGACCTATGCCCTTAATCCCAGCAAATCTGAGTTTGAGGCCACCTTAGTTTCCAGAAGGAGTTCCAGGCTCCCAGGCAGGCAGTGGTGGTGTCACGCCTTTAATCTTAACCTGGATGTGAAACAACTGAATAGATAAAGTATTTAAGGCAGGTATAGAAAGACAGAAGAGGCAGAAGAAATGAGGAGGAGCGAGGCTGAGGAAGCTGGAAGACAGCTGGGTGAGATCTGACTGTGGTGTTTACTCTCTGATATCTCAGCCTTTCCCTGAGATCTGGCTCTGAGTTTCCTTTACTCATGCAACATGACTGTCACATTATTGTGGAAATCTTTTATAGAGATATATGTACTTTAAACCATATGGAATAATATTAATAATAAATTTATCAATTCAATGATCTTCTAAACCAACACATAGCAAATACTAATTACAGGCAAGCTGGAAACTATAATAGTTACTACACATAAAAAATATATGCAGCTTTTGGTGAGGATATTGTCTAAGGACCCCATAGTTTTAAAATAGGTGATGAATAATAATTTAAGATGGCTATGATAGCACTGCATATAATCCCAGTACTCAGGAGGTAAAGGCAGGTGGACCAGAAAAATATTCAAGGCCAGTCTTAGCAACAGAGTTGCTGAGTTTCAGTACCATGCCAACTAGGATAAACGTGAGGCCCAGCCTCAAACAACAAAATACACATGCAGATTTGGAATTAATTTATATGATCATAACATGACTATTTCAGCCAATTACAAAGACAAATACATATCACTCCTACAACTATTCCCCTTTCTCATCACTTTTCTATTTGACACAATATTATTTTCCTCTTTATGCCAAGTCACTTGATCAGCATAAAAACAAACTTTCACTATTAAAGAGCAGCCTGAAATTTTTCAATCCTTTGGAGACAGAATCCCACTTTATTGCCCAAGATGGACATGAATATCTCACTGGTCCTCCTGTTTCTGCCTTTAGAATGGGATTACAAGGTTACAGGTAATTTTTTTTCCTTGGACCACATATGTGACTCCGTGGAAAAGTACTTTTGAGACTTATGTTTAATCTCAGTACTGAAAATAACAGAACACACTTCCCCTTAATTTTAACACTCATTTCAGCCTCTTTCAAAAAGTTCTCCATCCTCTTTACCTATTTCCACTTCCTAGTTCCCATTTTTTCTTGAACTCACACATTATATTCTTGAGACGGTTTTTCTTTTAGTCCAGGCGACCCTGAATCCATTAAGTAGCTAAGGATGACCTTGAACTTCTGATTCCCCATGCCTTCATAGTCTAAAAGGACAGGCATGAACAAACTACAAATTCACTTTTAACCAAACCATTCTATGAATGGCAATCAAGTTAATGCACCTACTTACTGCTTTATTTCTCATATTTTGAAATATTTGTAGAAACACAAAAAGATGTCATGTGGATAGGACCCTAGTATACCAATTAAATTATGACTTTTACAGTCTTTGTACACAGAGCTTGTAAATTGTGTGTGATATTATTAATGTTCCTGTGTTATAACTTTGACCTGTTATAAGAAGTCAGTGTCAAATTTCCAGTTCTGTGGCACTCAAAGGACTTGAATTTTATTATTGGAGTTCAATTTTCAAATTAAGAATGCTCACTCTATATTTCCAGTGCTCAATTCTGAATTCTCATTGTACTGTACCATATCAGCAGCACCTGAGAGCCAATTATTTCCTCTGAAAAAAAGACATTATAAGAATAAAAATAGACAAGTAATGAGCTGACACTAAATTTTAAAACCAGCATTATTGGAATATTTACATACAATAAACTTGAGGGTACAACTTTAAGACTTGTATAAACTGGGAAAATCTGTTTTCATCACCGCAATCAGGAAAATAGACATATTTGACTCAAAATTATTCATTTTGTAATGTACTTTCCCAGAATTGTGTTTTGCTACTGTTAAAACAATTCAGTTTTGATATATTATTCTTTTGAATTTCTTCCTGTCTCATGACTGTTTTTTTCTTTTTTATTAATTCATCTCTTGTGCTGTATGTGTCCAGAGCTTCATCCTAGACCTTTGTTTTAAATGGCAGATTTGACCCATTCTATCTCTAGACTGGACCTTTAAACTTAAGAATCACTTAACATCTGTCTCTACATTAAGTCTATTATGAATGTCAAAATAGGATCCTTCATACCAAACCCCTTCTTCTCAGTTTTCCCTACTAAGGCAAATGCCAGCTGTATTCTCCTAATTGTTCCTTTTTTGTTTATTTTGATTTATTTTTTTAGGCTTATCTATTTTATGTGCATAAGTGCTTTGTCTGCAAGCATGTATATGTTCTATGTGCTTGCCTGTGCAGAGGTCAGAAGAGGGTATCAGATCCTCTGGCAGTGCAGTTACCAAAGGTTGTAAGCCACCATGTAGGTACTCAGAACAGAAATGAGGTTCTCTGAAAAAGCATCAAGTGTTCTTAACAACTATTACTGAGCTATCTCTCCAGCTTGTTGTTCAGTTTTTAAAAGCAAACAAAGAAAAAAAAACCCCACTGAATCATCTACATTTTCTCACAATCTATATTCAATCCACATCTATACTTCTGATAAGGTCTTAGATTAGAAAAGGGAAAAAATACACCACATACTAATTTTTTGAATGTTCTGTTAAAAATGAATATCACAGATATTAACACCAGTGAATTAAAAACAAATTAACAGCAAAATAGCATTTCATGGTCTGAACACACTCTTAATTTTAAAGACAGGTTAGTGGCATCAAACAGTTTATAGAGTCTTGTCTAGCATATAATAAGCCCTGGGTTGGATCTTCAGCACCATATAAACTGGACTGGATGGTGCTCTTCTAATTAGAATAACAACCAAGGAGGTGAGCACAGGAGAATCGGGAGTTCAAGTCACCTGGGACACACAAGATCTTGTCCAAAAAAAGGAGAAAGAAGAGTAGAAAAGTTGGACTAGAGTGAGGGTATGCCAGGTAATAGTGCCTTAAAAAATGAAATAAAAAAGAGAAAGATTTTTAACATTAAGTATTGGTAGCCTCCTAATCCACAGGTAATACACAGTAGAAAGGTTGTATTATACTGCTGTAATTTGAGAAAAATGTCACATTCAGTCTGTTCAACTTTTTGTGAATACACAACTTTCTTAAAAGGGGAATATATTGCCATTGAGTGTCTATTTCTCCCGCAAATTCATAAACTGACAGTTAATCCACTGAATTCTTATCAGCTTGATCAATATCAACCAAGCCTTTATTTATCTCTGGGAAAGTAGATAAAAATAATGTTTCTCTGGTTAAAATCAAAGGCCCAGGACACCTCCAAGATACTGATAACTTTAGGGATGTATCCAACATCTAGAATATGCCACTTTACCTTGTACCTCTAAAGTAGAATATAATGCTTTTTATAGTGAGTTCTTAAATAAAAACTAAAATGTCTTGAGGGAGCCATAGAGATGACTCAGTGGATAAAGGCACCTGCCACGAGGGCCTTATGACCTGAGTTCAATTCCTGAGACCCATAGGATGAAGAGAAGAAACAGATTCCAACAAGTTCTCTACTCACCTCTCCATGTACACTCTAGTGTGTATCTGAACACATATACAGAAAGTAAAATATAATTACAATTTTAAAGGCATTTCCTATATAAAGGAAGTCTACTCTCAGACATATTTTTCCTTCAACATTAATTTTACCAACTTTAGAGCCAGAATTTTTTAAATCATTAAATGAAAAGGAATATGTTAAAATTCTTCCCCTTTTTAATTTCTGTCTCTTAATATTATAATTTCCCTGTATGGATACGAGGTCTCTTCTTGGTGTAATATAAATACTTTAAATATTTTACAATGGCTAAAATATTCAATTATATATGAGCCCATTATGGTGGTGCTTATATTTAATCCCAGCACTGGGAGGCAAAAACAGATGGCTCTCTGTGAGTTCAGGCCAGCCAGAGCTACAAAGAGAGACCCTGTCTTCAAAACAAAAAAACAAAACAAAAAAACCCAAATAAACAAATAATTACAGTTCAAAACACAATTGGCAGACCTACTGAACTACTTACTTTCACCTACTTAGACTTATTGTTCAGCTTGGCACTCCATACAGTCCAAAATACACCTTACTTCCTTCTCCCCAAGTAAGAATTCTTCCCGACTTTTTTGTTTTATCTATTTGTTTTTTGAGTCAGAGTTTCTCTTCATCTCTACCATGAAACTGTAATTCTACAAAACTCTGAATTCATCTATTTACTTACATTTCCACTAAAGTTCAAGCCACATTTCTCACCTATCCTACACCAAGATCTCTGTAGCACTCATTCTCGTATATCCATTCTGACCACACTGTTATTTTTCAATGAGAATCTATTGAAATGACTGCCTAGTTTTAAATGCCTTATTCAGTTTCCTATAATTTTTAGACTAAAATCAAAAATACTCAAAACGGTTCATAAGGTTTTTAAATTTTGTACTTATTACTGTATGATGTGAGTACAGATGACAAGTAGAGGTCAGAGAATAATTTGGGGGACTCAGTTCTTTCTTTCCACAGTGGGTCAGAGGATCAAGCAGCCCACACTATAAAGGTTTTCTGAATCTGGTTGTCAGAGGCAATTTAGCCCAGGGCATGGTGATGCACACCTTTAATCCTAGTATTTGGGTGGCACTTGGGTGGCAGAGGCAGGTGACTCTTTGTGAGTTCAAGGCCTGCCTGGTCTACAAAGCTAGTCCCAGGACAGCTAGGGCTACATAGAGAAACCCTGTTTCAAACCACCACACATCCAAGCCCACAACCGCGCACGCACGCACACCAATTATTCCTTGTGTGATATTTTTCTTTACATGTACAGTGAATTTACCAAACGCCTTATTATCCAAGACTAAGTGGTTGGAAGATCACAAGCTGACTCACAACTGTGCTCTTTGACCCTCTGCCCACCCTGAGGAAAGTCAGCTGCAATTTCTGCTGGCAATAGCCTTGTGGAGAAAATATCTGCCTACTGCCACACGAAGGTATGGAAGCAGAGCTTTCTCTTTCTATCCTCAGAAACTAAACTTTCAAAAAAGAAACAAACAAAAGAGAAGCTGCAGAGACAATCCACTAGTTAAGAGCACTGGCTGCTCTTCTTGAGGACCCAAATTCAATTTCCAGCACCCGTGGGGTGACTACCCTTAATAACTCCAGTTCCCAAGAATCAGGAGATCTGATGCCCTCTGCTGGCCTCCATCTGCACTAGGCATGCCTTTGGTGCACAGGAAAAACACTCCTACATATAAATTAAATTTTTTTTAAAAAAGTAAGAAGGAAGGTAAATTGTTGGTTTACCTTTCACACCTGAAATGCCAGCACTCAGAAAGAAGACTAAGGCCAGAAAACCACCAGGGCTACACATTAAATTCAATGCCAACCTTAGCCATTAGGGAGGCCCTGTCAAAATAAGCAAACACACACAACCACAAAACAAAATCCTAATATTTTTAAAATGAAACCTGAAGAGCTGAAAGCCTGACTTAATCTAATGAGAAATCTTACACTAGACACTCAATTAACTACACCGAGATTCCTGACCTACACACACCAGGGATAGTAAATATTTGTATTAAGCAGGCATGTAAGGGCATCTTTGGGGACTTGAAATAATAAAATAATTAAATATATTTTAGGGACCAGTGCTATCTCTTTTTAATAATAAAGAGGGTTATGATCAGTCAAATAAAAACATCAGAGCTGAGACAATTTTTTAAAATTCCAGACAACTTTAACGTGTACAGAAATCAAGAAACTCAAGGATAATAATACTTTAAAATAATTTCTTTTAATTTATTGAAAATTTCAAAGCTATAGCACAAACATTTTTGCACCCCCCCCCCCGCCCCGTGTGCTAGGCAAGGGGTGTAAAACTGAGCCTCATTCTTTCTTTCTTTCGAAAACGATTTATTTAGAGACAAAGGCTCACTAAATTACCCAAACTAGCCTCGAACTGGCTCGCTATCCCAAGCTGACCTTGAATTTGTGACCCTCTTGCCCAGACTCCAGTTGCTGCAACTACAGCATTGAGCCATGAGGCTGGGCTGTCTGAAGTAATAACGTGAGTGCAGTAACCCTCCGTGGCTTGGCAGAAAGAGACTTTCTCCACCATCAAAGTTCTTTCACCTTCCTGTTCTATTTTGGGACAGGAAGGGCAGGGAGGGCACACAGTTCTGCCCCAAGGCCAGCAGTCTCAGGAGCTCCAAACCTAGAGACCGGGACACCCTCAGCGCTCTGCCGAAGGAGAGGGCAGGAACAACGGGTTACCTCGGAGCCCAGGAATCCCCGGGCGCCACAGCGCCCACGGTTGCCCCAGGTCCTGGCCAGCTGACGGACGATCTGCTCGGCTCCACGCCGCAGAGAGAGAGGGCGACACAGCCCACAGGACAGCGCCATGACTGACAGCGGACTCGCCCAACGGGGCGGGGCGAAGGGCGTGTTTAAAAACGACGTTCGCCAGCTTCCGGGCCAGCGTCTTCGCAACCCCCGCTACTTCCGGGTCTCGGGTTCCAAAGACCGGAAATAACTCACCCGCGGGGGGGGGGGGAGGAGACATCACGCATGCGCACAGTAAGCTCAGGAGGGTGACAGAGCCATCCTCTGGCTGTTTTGCGGGCGCTTTCCTAATTTGGCCAAATTAGCAGAGCAGAGCTGAAAGTCTGAAATAAAACTAGTAATCTATGCAGGAAAGAAAGGTGATTAAAAGCAGTTTTTAAAAATAATTCTCCATAGTCTTCAAAAGTAAAGTGAATCCTGGCACTTATGATCCTTTTGGAAATAAATGCTTGAATGAATTTAATTGTCCCATATACGGAAGAGTAGAAAAATCCAGAGGCTGGGGGTGGTGGGAACTTAAGTTGGGGAACCGAATGAGAAAATAGGGGAAGCAAAGCTCCACTGGGTCTGAGTCAAGAAATAGACGGAAGAGGAGGACTCTCAGAGTGCTTGCCTAGCTTTCATGAAGTCCTGGGTTCAATTCCCAGCATTGCAGAAAACTGGAGTGGTAACACATGCCTAACATACCAGCACTAGAGAGGTGGACGAATAACCATCAAGGCCATCATTAGCTATATTATGAGTTGGGTGCTAGCCTGAAGTTCGGAAGACCCTGTCTCGAAAGAAAAAAAAAGTTGATTGTTTTAATCCCAGCACTATTATCTTGAATTTAAGGATAGCCTAGGCTACTCAGTGAATAGCAATATAGCCTGAGATACAGGATATGACTATTAGACCCTAAATTTAAAACATACAGATAGATATATATATCCCAGTGCTTTCCTGGCTGGTTATATCCTAGAGATGTCAAAAAATAAAATTATAATTTAACTTACATTTATTGCCTTAAACTATTTAAATGCCTTTATGCTAAAGATGCTATGCAGTGCTGCAACATTTTGTATCATTTAAACATCATTAAGTGTAGATAGTTTTTGCTTTTAATAAGTGAAGAGAAGTTGTTTCAGCGCGAGTTTGAATTCCCTAGAGTCACTCATGCCCATGGGGGGGAAAAATGAATAGAACTAAATGTACAGACAAGGTTTCCCAGCTGTAAAGACATAAGGCATTGTTTCTTCTTGTATAACATGCTCATGTAGGTGATATTGGAGAAATATGATTGCAAGATTTTGCTAAAATGTGTCAAATCTATAAGACACATTCTGTTTGGTTTGTTTTTGAGAGAGAGAGAGACGGGAGAGAGAAAGACACAGAGAGAGAGCATACATATAGGTAATCTCTAGAGTTGGAACTGGAGTTACAAGGGGTAACTACTGAGCAATCTGTTCAGTCCTCACATGCTAGTTCTTTTTCCAAACTTTATTATATTGGTCTCTAGTTGTTTGGGAGATCAACTATAATTTTCTGATAATAGCATACTCGTGTACATAGCCACAACATCATGCCCTATCTAATAAGTATATATAATTTTTATCAACTTTCATATGTTAAATAAATGATAAAAGTACATTCCACTGAAAATATGTATATTCTTCTCAACTTCTACCGAATCTTAGTCATTTCCACAGATGGAACTACTTTTACACATCTCTACTGCCTGCTAGTTCAATATTGCTAAATAATATGTTTATACACCATTGGAGACTATGCTCATGCTGTAATGAAATCTGTTTATTTGTGTTTTGTGAATAAACTCAGGGCTTTGTGCATGCTAGGCAAGGGTTCTATAACCTAGCTGGATACATGGCCTCACCAATAATATATTTCATTAGTTATACTTATGCTGAAAAACTTGTTTACCTGAAATTCAGATTTAGCTCGGCATCTTTTCTGGCAACCTTACCTGGTTTTCTATGCTTAGGCATCATCAGTTTAGAGACTAGGGATATGGCTTTCAGAGTTCTTGCCTTGCCTGAATAGAACCATAAATTCCATCTCCGGCACTACCTACTTTCCTCAAATCAACTCCAGTCATGTTTTTTGTTGTTCATTGTTTTCGGGTTTCCCCCCCTTTTTTTTTGGTAGAAATATTATGTGATATTTCCTTTCCATCCCTTTGCATTCTGAGGCTTTTGTTATAATTTTGTTCTATGATTGGAAAGATAGGATTGTTTTGTGCATGGTTTTGAACCCAGGGCCTTCTATGGAAGAGCTATAATCCCTAGCATGCAATCTGCCTAAGAAACAGATTTAAAGAGCTGGTACTACAGCTTGGTGGTAGAGGGCTAACATGTGAATCCTTGGATTTGAACCCTGGCCCTGTGCGAAAAGGAAATAAAGGCTAGATCAGAATCTTTTCTTTCTTAAGTTTGTTAATGGTATACTATCCTGGCACACAGAAACTACACGATCTACTATCTTTTCCGTGTCTTCATTCCCTGACCCCTCTCCCTCTCCCCCTACACCACATACATCTCACTGTTATCCCACTGTCTTTTTGCTCCTACAGTGAGTCACAGGCTTCACTACATATTTACTTTGCCATTATACCTTCATATTCCACTACCAGATACTTTCTTTCTTTCCCCAAATGGTCATATTGTTCTTACCTGGCTAATTTCAATTTTTTTTTCCATTCTCAGTATGTTACTTCCCTAGTAAAATGTCTCTTGATTCCTGCTAAATATATTTTCATTTATTAATTCATAATTTCACTTTTACTTTCGTGATTGTCTGGAGTATATTTTGGAGGAACTGGTAACATATGCTTTACTTTAATTTCAATGACTAATTTTTTTCACTCATAAAAAGCTATGACCCATTTTTCCCATTCATTATATATATACATACATATATATAAACATATCTATAATATAACACACACATATATATGATGATATTAGGTCTCAAACTTCAGACAAATGGCTAACAGAGGTGCCTGTTTAATATTATCAAAGCAGACTCTGGCCACCAGATTCTCAGCAAGTATTTGTTACAAGATCATCCCGGCTGGCATACCCCTCCCTGTACCGTAAACACTACAGCCCAGGGACTGGGATGGGCCCCTGTCTCACTTCCCTATTAACCCAGCCGTTTTGGCTACTCCTCCTTCTCGTTCTCCTAGCTTACTCTTGGCCTCTTAACTCCTGTCTTTTCTCTTTTGCTCTCTCACTCCTCCACACGCTCCTCTCATGACCCTGTCCAATCTTGACACTTCCAGATGCCTCAGGCTGTGCTCTTCACAGCCTCATTATATCTACAATAAACCTTCTTCTACACTCAAACCTAGGAGCCTAGCAGTATCATATCATTTTTTTTCCTGTAATATGCTTCCTACTCTTCTAGTAACAAGAAAGGTTATAAAATAGTTTATGGTGATAAATGCAAATTAGGAAGATGAGAAAGAAAGACCTATAAATATATTTCTGTGAGGAACTGCAATTTTATTTTATCCTTTTCTTTTTAGTGGTAAGTATTCTCCATGCTAGGCATTTAGCACTTTATTACGGTGCAAGTACCTCAGCCCAACATTGCAATCCTGAATTGGATCATGGCCAGGAAAAAAACCTCACTCAAAACATTTGAATTAATAGCCAAAGAAGCAAGTCATGAAGATCTTTGGGGACAAAGCATTTTGTGGGGAGTAAAATGAAGACACAAAGTCCTGCTCTGGAAAGGCAAATGGAAATTTTCATGACTGGCAAGCAAGGAGGAAGTAAGAGATAAAGATCAGTGACAAGGTAGGTGGCCTGAAGTGTAGCTTCTCATTGACACTTTAAGAATTCTGAATTGTTTCTTTGTGTGACTAGCGCATATCTAATTTACATTTTATGTTGGGTCCTTCCATGGTGACAGTAGACTAAAGGGGAACGTGGGCAACCTCCTTAATAGAAACTAACTCTCCTTCTCCTGGCAGCTATCAGTTGCCAATATATATTGCCTCAGCCCAGAGAGTGAGACTTTCTGCCTATTACCCCTCTCTCCTTGCTGAGATTTTTGTCTTGAGCTTTGGCTGGTCTTTTGCATGGTGTCACAATTTTTGTGAGTTCATATGTGAAATCGTCCAGAGAACAGTTTCTTTGTTCACTGACCCTGGATCTTTCCTTTCTGCCTTCTTTAATGATCACTGCTGGGTCTTGGGGGAGGAGGGTATGTAAGATACAGATCACATTTAGGGTTGAGCTTTTTTTAATCTCTTACTCCCTGTGCTTTGGTTATTTGTGAGACTGTATTAAACAAAAGCTTCTCTGCTGAAAGTTGAGAAGAGCATTAATCTATGGGTTTAACAATAAGTCATTAGGAGTTGGGTTAACACTCATTTAGAGTACTAGGCTCCCGTCCAGAGCCTATGACCTGCCGAGCTGTACTTCTTCCCTTGATAACAGTGCCAGGTGTGAGTTTCATCTTATGGAGTGGAACTTGAATCCAAACAGAAAGTGGTTGGTTAGTCCATGATATTCCTGCCATTATTGCATAGTGGGCCTGGTCTTTCCAGGCTGGCCATTACTCTAGCTTGCAGGGGTCACTGCTGGGTAAGATTGAAATTACTTCTCTTCTCTGGTGCATACATCATATTCCATTCTTTGGCTATTTCTTTTAAGTGCTTCCTCCCATCCCTTTTGTCATCAGTTTCAGTGAACTAAATTTCCCCAGGTTTGTGACAACTACTGTTCTTTTGTCTCTGTTTATTTTTAGCCCGTTCTTGAGCAGAAGTTTTAAATTTTTATACAGTAGAAGATGTGACATCGAGTACCCATCATCACAGGCTTTTTGAAATTAACACAGTCTGATGACTTTAGGCAAATAGAACAACTACTCACCTACCATCTTTTATGTGATTCACCTGTACCTTTCTCACCTATGAAAAGATACATGCACTAGACACTTTATAAGGCTTTTGTGATGCTTAAGTAAAATTAAGCATGTAAAATGACTTAGGGAGTATGCACACTGGAACCACTCTATGGAAGGATAGTTAAAACTTGGTATTTCATTCTTAAAAATTTCTATGTTCCAATCTGTTTTCTTTGTCTCCTTCCTTCCTTCCTTCCTTCCTTCCTTCCTTCCTTCCTTCCTTCCTTCCTTCCTTCCTTCCTTCCTTCCTTCCTTCCTTCCTTCCTTCTTTTCTTTCATTCTTTTTAAAGATTTGAGTGTTTTGCCTGCATGTATGTATATACGTGCCTGCTGCCTTTGGAGGTTAGAAGAGGACATCAGATCCTGTGTAGTTCCAGATGTTTGTGAGCCACAAACTTTGAACTCTGCAAGAGCAAATGCTCTTAACATCCAAGCCCCCCACATCTAGTAATTTAATGCCTAAAGTCAACGATGGGTCTTGAGAGAAGTCAGCAGGCGGCGGAATGCTCAGGAAAAAAAAAAAAAAAACTGGAGTGAAATGGGCCGGGAAGCTAGCTCTCTAGCAAAGCACAACTTCATCTTAGTCCCACCCACAAGCCCCGCCTCGGCCCCCGGAGCAGCCAGGACTCCGCCCACGAGCCCCACCCCTCCGCGGGTCCGCCCTCAGGTTCCAGTAAAGTCCTTGCTTATCACCCTGGCCACCTTGCGGTGCTGTCTGCGGGGCGTTGGCGACATCGCATGTGAGTGCGTGACTTTTCCCAGCTCAGGAGCTGCGCTCCCAGACCAAGCCTGCAGCCTCCCGGGGAGCGGGCTGGTCCCAGTAAGAGAATGAGCGCGGGCAGGCTTCGCGCCGCTCAGGCCCACGGTGCCCTGGGCGCTGGAAATGCTCGGGCGGGTTTCCGGTGTCCACTCTGGGGGCTCCCAGGCATCGCGTGCCGGGTTCGCGGCCAGTCGAGGCTCGGGGCTTGGGGTCAGCCTTGGGCCGCGAGCGCCTCCTGGGCCTGCAGCTCGGGCACCTGGACCGCGAAGCCGGGATCCGCGAGGCTCCGAGAGGCCCCGGGGAAAGGCAGGGTGGGGCGAGGGTTACGTGCCCCGAAATCTCGGCCCCGCTCAGCGGGGAAAGATTGGTGAACCAGACGAACCAGTCGCGTGGGGGAACGGTGAGGAGAGGCTGTGTTATATGGGAACAGTTGATAATGAATTCGATGCAAAGCCAGGACTGCGTGAAGTCTTAGCAACTTCTGCACCTGTACATCTTTGAAAGTTCGCCCAGTGCTGCAGGCTCACTGCCACTGGGCGTGGAGGAAGGACAGTGGCGTTTGTTTTTCAGTCAGAACATGAAGGAACAAAGTGACTGTTAGTATTGGACCTAATATTAGTACATGACAGTGTTCTCCAACTTTTGCTTCTTTCAATTACCCGTTTATGACCCCTCAGAATAATCAAATAGAGGGTAGGGTAGGGTTAAAAATAGCGATGGACCACAGTGATCCACAGTCACTATCCTAGATAGTTTTTATATTTGTTAGCTCATGGTTTAAATGATGCCATCACCTTTTTCGTTCTTCAGGAAACTCAGACAGGCTTAATTACATAACTGTATGGGTGTCAGATAATAGCATTAGGTTGCGATCCTGGTTTGTATGGTTTTATAGTATAAGATTTACAAATGTGAACAAGCATGATTCAATGACTAAGATATCTGTCTAGTTTTAAGTATGTTCTGAGGTCTGGTAGCCATTTAATGTTTGGGTAGGGCACATAACCCTTTAAGGCGTGTTTTTTACATTTGTAAAATAGATATGGCACTGGTGTGATGTAGATTTGTGAGGATTAAGTAAAACATTTATAAAGTACTCAGCAAAGTGATACACAAATAACGATAAACTATATGTACTCCCACACATCTTGTTATTAGCCAGTCATATCCAAATAAAACCTGTTCTGGCCTAGAGCATAGGTAAAGGGAAACAGCAAAGTTTAGGGAAAGAGAACTGAGAACAGATGGCGTATGGTAGTAGTTTTAGTGACATTAATGGATTGTCAGGGTTATTCTGCTTTTCAGTGTTTTTTGTTTTGTTTTGTCTTGCCTTTGTGAGAATTCTTTACAAAAGCAGTTCCTTTTGGCAACAGAACCATGAAGAAGCTCTCTTACTGAGGTAAAATTGAATTTCTGACTTTTACAGATTAAAAGATGCCTGACACAGGAAGATAATGAAGTATTCTCTTTCAGAATCTGTTCTGATCTAGCCTCAAAAGTTGAGTTTCTAGAATTGGGGGAACAAAAGAGTTCATCACCTCTAAATACATGTTACTAATTGGTCATTTCTTCTATTTTTACTTAGAACTGTGATCTATAAAACAAACTACATATAAAGAAGCTAACAATTACATATTTTAAGATGTTTTATGAGGCTGGTGATGTAGCTCGGTTGAAGGGAACTTGTCTAGCAAACTAGAGGCTTTGGGCTTGGTCTTCCAACACTGGAATAACCATGTAAAATTAAATAAAAATATTTATTAACATTCTTTACAGTGGAATTCCTTCTGCACCATTTGCTCGGGCATCCAGTTCATACCATTCTTATGCTCTGTCAGTTTTTTTGTATGGTATTTCTTGCCATCTTCTGTTGCTGTCCCCGGATTTTATCTGTTATCGTTACATTACCTCCTTTCTAAAAATTTAAGCGGTGATTTAAGTGTGTTTGGCAGCCAGCCAAAAAGGAAAATGTTGGCTGCCCAAAATGATTTCATGATATTTTGACTTTTAAATATTTTATATCAAAGCGTGATCTCTGTGATGGATCCTTTTAGTAAGAATCAGTACCACCTCCATTAGTTCTTGGGCTCTTGAGGAATCTAAACCACCGCTGCCAAGTGTTTTCTGTTACCTTTGTCCTGCTGCCTAGCTTCCTTCTAGTGTTTTTCTTTATGTTTTTATGTCTGGGTTAAAACTGAAGTGAATGAGGTAGACTTGTAAACAGTTTAAGAGGTGTCAAAGAAATAGTTGAACATTTATCCTAGATTTTATTTAATATTTTCTCATACTGATAGCCAGCTGAACTTCTATACACATCTTATTAGATAAGATTCTGATAACTATCTTTAAACCATAGCTGCAGCTGTGTTCTATTCTGGTGTAAATGTATTTGAAGAAGGCTGGGAGCGTGGTATTTTTGGAGAGGTTTTTCTTCCTTTTATATATGTGACAGGTTAACTAAATGGAATCATAACCTTCAAAGAGATATGAAAATTAGTCAATATTATGGTCACTCTTGCCAGTTTGTATTAGGTAATAGTGTATTAATAGTTTCTCCACAAGAAAGGACTATTACAGTCATTTTAGTAAACTATTTTGAAATATAGTCTTATGAAATGGATGTATTATGTCTAGTTCCTGTAAAAATTGGCAAAGCCAATGTGATTGCAGTTTAAAGTATTACATGCTACTTGAGTATTTTTGTTTTCTTTTACTACTTCTTGCTGTTTTTTTTCTATCTTCATTTTTTTTCTATCTTCATTTTTTTCTTTTGTTTGCTTGCTTGAGACAGGGTTTATCTGTGTAGCCCTGGCTGACCTCTGTGTAGTTCTTCTACACAGAAACTGACAGAGCATAAGAAATGTATGAACTGGATGCCTGAGCAAATGGTGCAGAAGGAATTCCACTGTAAAGAATGTAATTAATATTTTTATTTAATTTCACATGTTTATTCCAGTGTTGGAGGGCTAAGCCCAAGGCCTCTAGTTTGCTAGACGAGTTCCCTTCAATGGAGCTACATCACAAGCCCCTGTGTGGTTCCTGAGTGCTGGGATTAAAGAAGTGCCACCACTGCTCTGCTTTCCCCCCTTCCTCTCTCCCTCGTTCTCTGTGTAGATTTAGTTGTTCTGGAGCATATTCTGTAGACCAGACAGAACTTAAACTCACAGAAATCTGTCTGTGTCTCCCTCCCAAGTGCTGGGTTAAAGGCATGTGCCACTGCCACCAGGTTTGGGATTTCTTCTTTTTTTTTTTTTAAGGAAGTGAAAATTTAAACAAATATTTCCTTATGGTATTGTCAGAAGAAATTTGCAAACTATTTAAAAGGTTCAGCTCACCTACAATATTTGTTTTCCTTTCCTGCTTCGTTTTTCTCCTTAACATTCACCACCATGTAACATGCTGTTAATTTTACTTAGCTGGTTTATCTTTCTCTATGTAGTGTAATCACATTAGTGCAAGAGTCTGTTTTGGTCGATATCGGTTCCCCAACAGCTCAAAATAATGCCTGACACAGGGCAGATAATTCATAGGAATTTGATGAGTTGGTATTGAATGAATAATAATGTTATTAAATATTAATGATTGGGAAATGTTAAAGGATTTGCCAGTTCATTAAAAATAGCTGTGATGTGTGTGAAAATCATTCATGACATGAATATTCTCGAATCAGAAAATGTGTAAACATCTCGATAGTTTTTATGCAATATATAATCATTTATGTTAGTAAATCCAGTGCATGCTCTATGACGCCATGAATGCTATAAACTTTCAAACTTTGAGAATGAAAGTAGTAGTTTTAGGTTTAAACTGAAGGAATTTCTTTGTTTATTTTAAGGTAAGGTCCTAGCCTATCCTTGACCTCACTTCCTCCTGCTTTAGCCTCCTGACTTCTGGGATCCTGGCATGTAAGACCGTCAGGCCTAAAAAAAAAAAAACAAAAAAACAAAACAAAACAAAACCTTTATTTAATTGTTTACTATGAATTATGTGGTAAGTGAAATGCTGATCTTATGCAGCAGAATGGTCCCAAAACCCAGCTAAGAAGGGGAGAATGGGAGTCATATTTAAAAAGGAGGTGCGTAGAGTCAAGACATAGTTCACAAGGCAGGTGGGAAGTTCCGATGGCTCAACACATGGAGCTAATAAGTGGTAGAGAGCTCCAAGTAAAGTTCAATTTCAGTAGACCATGTGCGGAGTACATGTCCACATTTCTACAAGATGGCCCACAGATGCATTGTCTTTACCTACATTGTTAGAAGTTGATTGCCCTGATTTGTATAGAAATAAAATGAGTTCCCTTGTTGGTGTGTATTCTATAGCCGGATGTGCTAGGGTGCTTGTTTCTTAAATTGAGGTGCTGACATTACTTCTTTACTATCTGCATTAATTACTATTCTCACTTCTGTGACAAGATTCTGGACAAAAGTCATTCAAAAAAGTGTACAGTCCACTGTGGCAAGGAAGGCACATTGGCAGGAGTAAGAGGTGGCTGGTCACTTTTATGCCTGTCCTTAGACAGAGAGCCCTGGACACTGGCACTTGCTTTCTCCTTTTTATTCAGTCTGGGATCCCAGCTAGTTGAATGGTGTCATCAACACTTAGAGTGGATCCTAGAAATTCCATCATGGCCATGCCTAGAAGCTTGTCTCTGCTGTGGACCAATCCTTTTTTACACTGTGAATATATATTGCTCTCATTGGTTAATAAAAGCTGACAGGCTGGTAGTTGGGCAGGAAGTTAGGCAGGAAAGCCAAACTGAGAATGATGGGAAGAAGGAGAGCAGAGTTGGGAGACAACAGCTAGCCACCCAGGAAGCAAGACACGTTAGAAGACAGGAATAGCCACAAGCCATATGGCAATACATAGATGAATAGAAAACATAAGAATTAGTAACAAGCCTAAGCGATTGGTTGAGCATTTGTAGTTAATATAAGCCTCTGAGTGGTTATTTGGGACCAGGCGATCAGGATAGGAAATGTCTACTTACACATCTCCTAGGTGTTTCTATATCCTGTCAACCTGACAGTAGGCAAATAACCATTATATTCCAAAGTGGCCATCTGGTGATCTATGCCTTCTGTGTGTAGCCAGTGACATTTCTACAATTCATGAACATTGATTGACCAAGGGCTAGAATACTGGCAAAGTTTAGAATGCTTATTAAGTAAAAACTTAATAAATAAGTTTCCTTTTTTCTCTGAATCAATCATAGAATATGTTTCCAGAATTTTGGAGAAAATTTGTTTTGACTTGGTAGTCTGGTGATAAAGACAAGGTAAAACCATGTATTCTTCTTTGGTTTTGTTTTTATGAAACAAGGTTTCTCTGTGTAACAACTCAGGCTGTCCTGGAACTCACTTTGTCGTTATGTAATTAATGATGTGTACCACTACTACCCGGTGCATATATACTTCTTAAACTATTGATCTCATGTTAATACATTTTTGTTAGCTGGCTTTCCTCTATTCTTTGTGCCCAGATGCCAGTGGCAGTATCACTATTTAGATTTTACTTAAGGAATTCAGAAACCTTTTGGGGAAGGGGAGGGCATCTCCTGGCCTTGCATAATTTAAAGACATGGCTTACTATCTTAGAAAAAATGTTGAGATTTATTTATTTTTATTTGTGTATGTGTATGTGTGTGTGTGTGTGCTTGCCATGTGTGTAGATGCCCACAGAGACAAGGAGAGGGTGTCAAATTCCTTCGAGCTGGAGTAGGCAGTTGTCATGTCTTGACTTGGGTGCAGCAATTCAACATGCTTCTAACCTCTGAGGCAATCTACCCCCCCCCCAACACACACACACAAAGTCTTTTAAAATGTTGCCCCAAATCTGTTTCCTTTTA
Organism: Phyllotis vaccarum; assembly: GCA_033318265.1. Classification (NCBI taxonomy): domain Eukaryota; kingdom Metazoa; phylum Chordata; class Mammalia; order Rodentia; family Cricetidae; genus Phyllotis; species Phyllotis vaccarum. The sequence goes on along the minus strand of JARWLC010000012.1, from coordinate 11,670,331 downwards.
TGTCATGATGCGTCCTGAGAGTTTCAGACTGGGATGCCAAGGATGTAGTAAAACTTCCCTTTCTTTGGCTGTGTTGGCCCAGTAGACCAGGCTAGTCCTGCTTGTTGTAGTACACTGCCCTTTTCACGTTATATGAGTTTATTCACTTTCAGGTCCCAGCCTAGTAAGATGGTGGTCACGTGTACATTTTTATAGACATTTTTTTTGGTAGTGGCTGATGAAGGCTAAATGTGAAGAACTCCATTCTTTTCCAACCTTTTCTTTTCGTTATAAATATTCTGGTGTTTTCGGTTTCTTTTGAGTCCTTCAACTTTCCTCTCAAGTTATACATTCACTGTAATTCCATTAAGGTAAAAGGGCACACTTGAGGAGATTTGGGGCATTATCTAGAGATTTGAATCAGTGTTAGATTTCACACTAGGGAAGGGAGACCTGAGGAAACCAAGGCCTGCCACATTTCTGACCCAGAGCCGGGGTCTGCTTTCTTTCACTTCTCCAGTGACCCTTCTTGTTTGCTTCATATTAAGGTGAAAACAGTTTCCTCTTCTCTGTGTTGGGTGATTTTATACTTGATATTCATCGTTTTTCACTTCTCATATCTGAGGCAAGGATAGAAATATCAGCTGAACAGAAATAACTTTGGTGCCACTATTTTTTATGAAATTCAATTTTTTCCTTTTTATTTATTTATTTAGTTTTTACAATTTAATTTTTGAGACAAGGTATTATGTATTCCTGGCTAGACATAAACTTAATATGTACTAGAGGCTGGTCTTGAGCTCATGTTTCAACATCTATTTTCCAAGTACTGATTGATACAGGCTGTACCACCACACCTAGCTTTCAATTCTTTTATTTTATTTTAAGATTTTTAGTCTCAGAGTCTGGTTGGCTGCTTGTTTATTTGTTCTTTGTTTATTTGAATTCTGGAGGCCAAATGCACTCTACCACTAAGCTATACCCAAAGCTAGAATCTGGCTTTAAAGGCTGTAAGTATTGTTTGTATTTTAAATGTCCCCCAAAATCTCATGTCAGAGGCTTGGTCTTTGGGGCAGAGGTGAAACTTTAGGGGGTGGTTGGATTAGAATTGGTTCACGCCTTTATGTATGTATGTATGTATGTATGTATGTATGTATGTACGTATGTATGTATGTATGTAGTTAGTCAGTCAGTTAGTTAGTTAGTCAGTTAGCTAGCTGTTTTTGTTTTCAGATAAGGTCTCGCTATGGAGAGTGAGATCTGTCTATCCTAGAATTCACTATGTAGATCAGGCTGTTCTCACAAAGATATGTCTACTTCTGCCTCTTGAGAGATTAATACATTTATTAATTTCATACCTTAATGGGGTTGTATATATGTGTACATGTGTGTGCATATTCATGTATGTGCAGGTGCTCATATATAATGTACATAGAAGACAGAAGCCATGCTTAGGTGTTTTTTCCTCAGATGCTATATGCCTTGTTGTTGTTTGTTTTTGGACAGAGGCTCTCTCACGGGCACGGAGCATGTAGAATAGGCTAGGTGACTGAAATGGCTGATCATTGAGGTCCAGAAGTTCATTTTATAGCACTGTTGTTACAAACTAATGTCACTGTGCTTTGCTTTTATAGGTGCTTTTTAGGGCTGGAACTGAGGCATTCCTGTCTACCATGGCCATTTACCAACTGATCTGTTTCTGGTGTCCACTTTTCTCTGTGTTCCCTGGAAGTCATTACATGAACAGTATTCTTCTGTTAGCTGTTTCTGCCTGCAATACACACACACACACACACACACACACACACACACACACACACACACACACACACACACCCCACCAGACTCATCAGTCATTGGCTATAACTTGTGAAACCCTGAGCCAAAACATCCCCTTCCTTCTAAACTTGAGTTTTTTCAAGTATTTTGTCACAGGTACAAAAAGCTGGCTGACAATTTCTGAGAATAAATTTTGCTCTTCCAAGATGGTCCTGCAGTACATACATGCATGGTGGTAGACATGAAAATGTGGACATGACCTAGAAAAGAGAAAAAGGGCTGGAGAGGTGACTCAGTGGTTAAGAACACTGTCTGCTCTTACAGAGGACCCAGATTCCTAGCACCGCCACATAATGGCTTGGAATCTTTTAACTCCAGATCCAAGGCAACTGATGGCCTCTTCTTGCTTTCACAGGCACTGCATGCACATAATCCACTTAGATATGTAAATAAAACACTCCCATATCAATAAAAAATAAAATAGAAAAGAGAAAAGCCATTCTTAGCATTAAGCAGCCTACAGACTAATGGACTATCTCACAGAGGAACTGCTGTGTAACATAAGCCACCCTACTGCTTCCACTCCCTGACAAACTGCTGTTATTCTGGTTACAGTTGTTGAAGAAAGATGATAACAATTACAATCTAAATATTAAACTTATAACTTTTAAGGTTCTGTTTCACTATTCATTTGTGTCATGATATTTTATTTGATATGCTAACAACTACAGAATCAATTAAATAATATTACTATTACACCAAGAAAATACTAATTAGAGGGATTATTTTTGCTCTAGGAGCATTTTGTCAGAAGATAAAATATCTGGGTTGTAGCTTTGCTCTGGTGTTTATTAGGATAGTAGCTGTAGGGTAAGTATTGTGAGTGTGTGTGTTTAATCCTTAGCCCAGGCTGACCTTGAATTCTCTACATAACCAAAGACATCCTTGAACTTCTGATCTTCCTACTTCTGCTTCTTAAGTACTGGATTACAACTGTAGGCCACCAGCCCTAGTTTTATGTGGTGTTGAGAATTAAACTCAGCGCTCCATGCATGGCAAACAAGTATTCTACCAATTGTACTACATCCCCACCCCTCATCTAACATTTTTAAAGGAACTCAATTTTTTGTTTGGTGGTTAATTGGTTTGGGTTTTGAGAGAGGATGTAATTTAGCCCATGCTGCTTTTAAATTCTGAATGTAGTGAGAATGTCTAGGATACTAGGTTAGCACACTTCTGAATGTATGTTAGAGCATTTCCAAAAAGGATTGGCTAGATGGAAAGATCAATCCTGAAAATAGACGGCTGTGGTCAAGGGACTTGGGAGCCGGGTATAGTGAAAGGGAAGGAAGGAATAGAATACACAGGCATCATTCTCCCTGCTTTCTGCCTGCCCTCAGGTCCCTGGCCCCCTGCTCCTACCACTGTGATGTTGTGTCTCATCTCAAGACCAAAGGGACAGGCCTGAGGGACCAGGCACCCAAACCATTTTCTTTGTTTATTTTGTTCTAATAGGACATTTATTCCCACTCAGTCCTGCCCACCCACCTTCTAGAAAATGATTCTGATAGCAACCTCTCTTTACCTAGAAATGATTGAATTGCAAATGGAAAAATTACACAAAATAAATCTTTCTTCCTTTGAATTGTTTATTGTGAAACATTGACCACCAGGAGGGTTTTAGCAGAGCATGGCAGTGGCCGCGTACTGCAAACTCACCTCCAATTCCACTTCATGTCTTAATTGTCACTTGATTTGTATAGTTTGTGTTATATTTTCCAGAAGGTAAAGTTTGGGGACAATGATTGCTGTTCAGTATGCTTACAGATTGTGTTAGCCAAACACCCCATCTTAGGTGGTTCTTCAGTATCCTCTTTATAACCCTGTTAGAGAGAAAACATACAATTTTTTTCTTTAGTTGCTCACATATTCTTCAGATTGGCCATTTTTTTCCAGAAAAAAGACATATTTCTATCTCCAAATAACGCAGATTATTAGTTTATTTTCTCCCATTACAGTGTGAGCCTGGATTATACTATTTTCTTCTAATATCACGTACTCAGGAGTTACTGAAAAGTATGCCAGCCAAGAGTATTTATATGAACATTTGTATTGGCAAAGTTCTAGACCCAAATGCGTATTTAACGTCTTACATTTGCCATGCAGTGTGATGGATTTCTGGAGGTAAATGGATACACACACAGAGAGAGCAGTCTGGCTTCTTTAGTGTGATGAGAATGCTGCTGTGGGGGGAATTTGCTTTCTGACCATAGTGTAGTAACTGTCAGCAAGTTCTTAAGAAATTTGCCATGCCAGGCTAGCAGGTTGTTTGTGTAGCTTTTGTTTGAACACATTCAGGAGAGAAAAAGGTTCTACTGATATGTTGTACCTCTATTGAGAATCACTTTGTACATAAATATTTGTACTCTTGGTTGAATTCTCCCTATCTTTAGAAATTTAAACTTATTTGGTTGTTGGTAGAGAACTTTCTATGCTGATCTTTAACAATGTTCTTTAGTAATCATACTCATTCTGTTTGTAACAGGGTACCATAATATTGCATGAATTCTTGTTAGTATTTAATGAAAACTCAGAGCCAGATATTGGAGAAAATCTGGAATATCAGAGAGAAGAAACAGACCACAGTCAATTCTCACCCAGCCAACTTTTCAGGCTGAACACGGTAAGTGCTGCTGTCATCAAGCATCCTCCACCTGTGTGGTCGCTCCTACAGAATGCCTCACTAGCTGCCTATTCCTGCCTTACATAGCTTCTTCGTCTGGTTGTTTCCCTTTTGGATTCAACTCTGCATCATAATCTGAATCTAATATTCTTTGTTTGGCTTTTTTCCTGATCATTATCCATAACAACTTGTAACCAACACTGTCAACAAAGACAAACCCAAAATCCATTATTTTGGGGAATGTGAACATTGTTCTCTAGACTACTTCCTGCTTATTGTGGATGCTGGTAATCTTATGGGGATCCAAAGAAAATTTGGGATTAAGAGCAAGTCCTGAGTGGAGTAGTCTATAAGGCTGGATCATCCCAGACAGCAGCCTTGAAGCTGGCAATTTAATGTATTTTGGTGTAATCAGGAAATCATCATGGAATTTAACAATAAATATAGGAAATATGGAGTTGGAAAGGATTATACTATGCGTAGAGGCAAACAGTAATGAAATAGTAATAGTAAACGTTTGTATACTTTTTAAGCATAGCAACCCTTTCAGTCCTCAGGACAGCTCTTGAGATAGGGACAGTTATTTATGTTACAGATGGGGAACAGATAAGGATCTAGCCTTAGTCAAATAGTAATCATCCAGAGCTCATGATATGTGGTCATGAACATTGTATACTTGTTGCTTCAGGGCCAAATATGATAGACATACAAAGGAGGGAAAATAAATCTGCTTATGAGGGTATAGGTCAGGGCCATAAGTTTACAGAACACTGTGTACCAACTGAGCTTTGAGAGATTTAAGGTAAACATGAGCAGATGTATATGAAGAACTTAAGATAACACCCTTAGTTTATGCTTGGCTTCTCAAATGGAAGGAGGAAGAGATGTTCTAGTTAATCGACTTAGGGCGAGGTCCCATTGCTAACGCAACTGTAGATATCTTTAATTTACTATTTCTGTGTTTTTCTGTTTTTTCTTTTCCTACCTTTCTTCCCTTGCCTCTTGTGGACTTCAAGTCCCCCCCCCCCCCCACACACACACACATACACATAGAAATTATGGAAAAGGTGAAAAGAACCAGTTACTGTGATAACAAAGTGATAGAAGTCTTTCTGAACATTGCATGTACAAACCTCTGATCATCCATTTTGCACTGTGGTCTGTCGGGCCTTTAACCCTGTCCAGTCTCCTGTAGTTAGTTCACTGTGTATCACGTCCTCTCTGCCTTGTTGTGTCCTGCTTTTCCTGTGTTTGTGTTACCTACCACTTCTGCTCAGATTGGATCCTTCAAAGCCCAGAGGTTGTAAGTCTTCCTACATTGTCCTTCCTTGACCAGCTTCTGTGGCTCTGCCTTGCCTCTGCTGTCCTTTGTATGCCCTGTTAATATTATAGTACTGAACTGTTCTTATACGTCTTAAAATGACAGAAAACCAAACAAAACCCAAACCATCAGAACTAAGTGTGATTTTGTAAATGTTGCAATAGTTTTATTTTTATTTTTTTGTAATATCTCTAGGCAGAGAAGATGGGAAGCAAATTGGAGATTTGGGGGAATTTTCATTCCTTAAGAAGTAGTTCTCAGGCGAAGGTGAACTGGCACTAATACTGATTTTGAACATGTATTGAAGGCTGTTGAGTGTTTTGAAATTGCCGAAGGATCTTGTCCTTTTTTCTTGTGCTTGATGGGACATTTTATACAACACATAAAAGCTGCTGCCATTTTAAATATTAAACACGATGCTGAGTGGACTTCCTCCTGTTGGTCTAGCAGCTCAGCTAAATCCCCAAAGTAGAGAATACTGAGCACTCCAAATGCAAAGGATGTTGGGAAGTGTCACTACCACCATGGACTCCTACTCACGCTACACATCTGGCTCTGTTGACATCCAGTGCAGAATTGTCATGCCCAGTTCCTCTTGGTGATACTGTGGGGAAAGCATCTCAAGTATTCAAGGCTTTCTTACCTTCCCTTTTTCTGGATTTTTTTTTTTCCAGATGGGTCTCTTCACATATACCTCTGGCTGTCCTGAAACTCAGGCTGGCCTTGAACTTAGAGATCCCTTTGCCTTTGTCTTGAAGTGCTTCAATTTAAGGCATGTGCCAACAAGCAGGCTATGCATCCTTCTCAAGGCTAGCCCCCATCATGTTCTCTGCCCCACCTCTAGCTCTGTTAATGCATTTTATTTGGTAGTTAAAGCTGTGGAAGTTAGACTAACTGGTAATTCCTGGCAAGCTGTTCCAAGCCATGCAACTAATTTGCTGAATGCTACTTGTGGAACATTCTCATTGGAATCATCTAGAGATAATGCCCATGTTGCACTTTAAACCACACAGATTCAACAGCAACAAAACCCCAGACAAATAATAGCAAAACAGCAATCTGGACGTTTACAACATCTATTAGAAATGAGTAGTGAAACCCTGCAGAACCTTTCATGGTGGCCTTTCTAGTTGAAAGTCCAGGAAGAACATCTCCATGTAAGCCTTTGGCTTCTCATTCTCACCTACATTTTTTATATTGTAGGATAAACACAGTGACTCTCTTGTTAAAGGTTTGTGAGGATGGGATGTTTTTAATTACCTGACGGTATTTACTTTTCTCCTTTCTCCCTGTCACTGGGATGAGGGATCAGCCTGTCCCAGGAGAGGGTTTCAGGGGACACATCATGAACATGCTTGAATTTGAGAGCTTGCTGTCAGAGCCAGCTCTATACAGAACAGGGCAGTTCACTAATTCTTTTTGTAATGCATAGTGTAATCAATATATTAATTTATATCAATTATTATCTTGAAAGGTGTGTTTTACTCCTAGATCGTAAGCAAGTTTTACTCAGTGGAAAAATAAAGTATTTCTGGAGCAAACTACTAATCACTCCCATCTATTGGAGGCTCCAATTTCAGTCCCATTCTAGCAGAGCTGCTCAGTAAGTCCTGCCAGAGACTTTTGTTAGGAATTCAGCTATCTCCATTAAGAGTAAGTGTGCTTCTTAAAAGTACTATTTCTCCTTGGTTCTCCCACAGCTCAGGACATGGCTGCGCAGTGTGTCACGAAGGTGGAACTAAATGTTTCCTGTGACAGTCTTATGGATAAGGATGTAACGTCAAAGTCGGACCCTTTATGTGTACTGTTTTTGAGCACGAGTGGTCAGCAGTGGTATGAGGTAATACTATATAATTTAGGTGAAAGGTAGTTCACATTTCTTTTTTACAATGTTAAGAGTTTATTTATAGAACTGGGGAGATGGCTTAGAGGTTAAGAGTCCTGACCTTCCAGATGACCTGGGATCTATTCCCAACACCCACATGGTAGCTCAACTACCTGTAACTCCTGTTCCCGGGGATCTGACATCCCCTTCTGGCTTGTGGTACGTAGATGCACAGTCAGGGGAAGCACCATACATGTCAACAAACAGCAACAGCACCTCACCATCTTATCTATTAGTTCATTGTTTCCTACAAATTTGTCCCTGATAGCACAGTTCCTCATGTTCATAGAGAAATTTCCAAGATATAAATGATAGATAGACCAGTGATATGGCTCAACCTCTAAATGGCTAAACAAGATAATTTTGTTTGAGCCTTAGAACCCACATGGTAGGAGAGAACTGACTCCAGTTTTTAGCTGAACTCTGACCTCATACATGTCATATACCTATATGTCCCCACACATACACAAATTTTAAGAGAGAAATTTCCTTTAGTCTTCATGCTTATACATGGCTATAATTAGTACATAATGATGCTAAAAAATCTAAGTATTTCTTGGGTCTGAAAAAACTTTTCTTATTTTTTTGGTGTGTGTATAGGTTGAACGGACAGAAAGGATTAAGAATTCTTTGAATCCCAAATTTTCTAAGACATTTGTTATCGATTACTACTTTGAAGTGGTTCAGAAACTGAAGTTTGCAATTTATGACATTGACAACAAAACTGTCGAGCTGAGTGATGATGACTTCTTAGGAGAGTGTGAAGTCACCCTTGGACAGGTGAGTATTTAGCTCTTGCTACCCTTATTTTGTCTGGATTTTTTCTTTGTTTGTTTGAATAAAATCTCACTACTTAGCAGAGCTTAGCCTCATACTTGCTATGTAGCTTAAATTTATGGTAATGCTCCAGCCTCTGCCTTCAGAGTGTTGTGATTACAGATGTGCAGTATCACACCCAGCTATTTTGTATAGATTTTAAACTAAAAGTTGAGTGCTTTTGATAAACATAGTGTCTTAATCAGTGTTCTGTTGCTGTGAAGAGACACCATGATCACAGCAACACTTACAAAGGAAAGCATTTATTTGGGATTTGCTACAGTTCAGAGGTTTAGTCCATTATCATGATGACAGAAAGCATGGCACCGTGCAGAAAGATGTGGTGTTGGACAGGTAGCTGATAATTCTACATCAGGATCCACAGGCAACAGGAAGACAGAGACACTGGGCCTGGCTTGAGCATTTGAAACCTTAAAGCTTACCTCTAGTGAGACCATACCTACTTTAACAGTGACATACCTCCTAATCCCTGTCAGGTACTGAAACTCCCCAATGACCAAGCTTTCAAATATATGAGCCTATAGGGGCCATTCTTATGTTAAATAATGTAGTGAATTGATCATTACAAGTTGTTGGTATAATTTTAAAGTTGGTAAGCCTGTAATAGGCTTCTATGATATTTATATTAGGTTTTTCACATTCATGGCTCACTCCAGTGAGACTCTAGGGCAGTGGTTCTCAACCTTCCTAATGCTGAAACCATTTAATACAGTTTCTCAAGTTGTTGTGACCCTCAATCGTAAGATTGTGTTGCTGCTACTTCATAACTGTAATTTTGTTACTGCCCTTCCCCTGCTCTCTTTCCACCATGCCATTGGACTTTCTCTCTCCCCATAAACCTTCTCTGGCCCCTTAGACTTCCAGTTCTTTCCTGACATAGCACTGTCTGATGTGTCATTTCATTATTTAATTGTCTTATTTTCTGTTTTCTTAGTATATGATGAGCATGTTCGGGGTAGGGACTTTGCTCCTGACTCTTGATTTGTATAGAAAGATCATGATCATTTATATAAATTGAGAAAAACACAGGAATATTAAAGTCATTTTTATTTTCAGTGACTTACAGTTAGTCTTCAGAGTTGCTTTTCTGGATTAATTTTCTAGGTTTGAATCATTTGGCAGGCCTACCAGTTCTCATGTCTCAAGGGCAATATGGAACTGATCAGTTGTGTTGTTTATAAATAGTATTTTTAAGTAGAGGATTATTTTTTAATTGCAGAATAAAAATCACAATGTAGACAAAATTTTAATGAATTTGAGAGACAATTTTAAAAAGCCTAGACATGCTATTTCATTTTAAGTAACATGATCCTTTCTGGAAGCTACATATCAAAATTCTGTGCCAGTTGGGAAATTGAATCACGTTTATTGAATATTCTTAGGCCCACCTTTACCTTCAGGGGTTTTCAGCCCCGTGTTTTGTGTAGGAAATGAAAATACGGACTTTTTTTCCATTCTGAGGAAGGAGCTAAACCTTACGAAATGAGCGAACAACTTAATGGGTAGGGCGGTAGTCGCTGCCAGAGTGAAATTCTTCTAAACTTTTTCAAATGGCTTTTAAATGTGGAGAAGCATTTTAGATGTCTTTAAGGGATGTAGTGTTAATGTTACTCTTTCTAATGACTTTAAGTGAAATTTATATTACTTTAAGTATGAGGTTCAGCAACTCGTGTGATGAAGTATTACTTTCTGCTTTTGACAGATTGTTTCCAGTAAGAAGTTAACTCGACCACTGGTGCTCAGAAATGGCAGACCTGCAGGAAAAGGGAGTATTACGGTAAATATAATATAATTTTTAGCTTTAAGAGATAGTCTACTAAGTTTAATAAGAGTATGTAACAATAAAATAATCTATAGCCATGCCTGATGAGTTGATCTTGAACAGTGCATTTCATTCACCCTGGTCTAATAGTCATCAGAAGTGGAAACTGTCTCCCTAGCAGTAGAAAGAAAATGAACTGTAGGAATTTCTTATTTCTGTTTTTTTAAGTTATCCTTCAAGACCAGATGCATCTCTTCCATGAATGTGTGTGTCAGTTCTTAAGTTAGAGAGGAAAGGCTTAGTAAACTGAATGAATCAGTTTGGCTCTCTGCAAAGGAAACATAATCCTCTTATCATGACACAACTTTCCATGGTAGATATAACATGGCCATTGAACTTATGAACTCTTAGCTGGGCATGGGGATACATTCCTATTACTTTAGCAGTCATAAGTCTGAGGCAGTAGAATCACCAAAAATTCAAGGCTATCCTGCATCGAGTTCCTGACTAGCCAGAGCTAAAAGATGAGACTGTACAAGCAAGTCCATATGTATGCTTTACTCTACTTTAGATTTTCAGGTATCTCATAACAATAAGGTATTTCAGTACCTTACTGTGCAGTGTTTCCATCAGCAATGATGGTGTTATAACTAGTTACTGTGACTTGGAAGCCTGATATTCCAATTGTCAAGTGCATTTTTCTCAGCAGCTCTTAGTCTCTAGCTTACATTTCCAGAAGCAAAAGAATAGTTAGACTATTGGTAGGACTGACTTGTGCTCCAAGAGAGCTGAGACACTGGCTTCACTTCAGATCATGTAAGTCTTTTGCCTTTTACTAAGGATTTCCACCGAGAGAGGGCAATTCAGAGCTTTAGCCTTTTTTGCTGTAGTGGAAGCTAAAAATGATAGTTGAGATAGTCTGGGATTTGACTTAGGGTAGAATGACTCTCCCCGCTATACTGGATGAAAAGCCCTGGGCTCTTATTCCAGTTTACAGTTCTCTAGATAGGATTTATTTATTCTTCCCAGTGTGTGTAGAATTTTAGCTGGTTTTGCATAAAGGATACTCTTCAGTCTTATGGTACTTTGATTCTTATGGAATCGGAATATTTAGTTTAGAGAGCCACATGCTTTTCCTGGTCATTACTTTTATTCTTTAACGTTTTTGGCAATATCCATGGTGAAAATATATTTACAAACATTGTATAAATAAGATATGCATACCTCACCACTGCTATACACACCTGAAACTCAGAAACCATTTGTCAGGGATGAGATGCTTGTCTGGCTTGTGCTGTAATCTGGATTCAAATCCCCAATACTGCAAATAAAATAAAAAGGAAGTACTTAGTTCTTTAGTACTTGGTTTTCTTTTACTTACCTTATTTACTTGTAGATTTCAGCAGAAGAAATAAAGGATAACAGAGTGGTCTTGTTCGAAATGGAAGCCAGAAAACTGGATAATAAGGTAGGTAGGTTTTTGTGTGTTTTACCAGGATGTTATCAGGTCTTTCCCCACACTGACTCTCTTTTGAGATAACAGTGCAGTTAGCATGAACTGTTCGTCTGAGACAGCATGCTCCTTTCTTCCTTCCTCCCTTCTCTCACCCCTTCCCTCCATCCATCTGAGGTGTGTTTAAACAGCACCTGTTTCCCTTCAGCTTTCCATGAAGATAAAATTAAAGATTAAAAGCATACAAGCATTAATGGTACAATAAAGTTTCATAAAATATTTTAATAACTTTTGGAGGGGGAAAGCAAAATGCCTATGATTTATTAATTATAAATCAGTTAATTCTTTTACATTTTAATATTGAATACACAACACTATACAGTGTTCTTCGTCATTTTTGTTTATCTTAGAACTTAATTTGAAATTGTCTTAACACTAGTTTCCAGGGGCTTTCAAAATTAAAATATAACATCAATAAAATAGCTTTTATAAAAAAATATCATTGCCATGTGTGTATACTTTTAATCCCAGCACTCTGGTGGTGGAGGCAGGCAGATCTCTGAGTTTGAGGCCAGCCTGGTCTCTAGAGCTAGTTCCGGGACAGCCAGAGCTACACAGAGAAACCCTGCCTTGAGATATCAAAACAAGCAAACAACAAACCACCCAACAGACACCATGTTCTGCCACCCAACTCTGACACGTGATTTACAGTGAATTTTGTTTGTCTTTATCCACTTCCCCTCTTCCTAGACACCATGTCATTTTGAGCATGAATATTTTGGTACATTTCTAAGGATGCTTTAAAGTGTAATTATTTAAAATACCTCTTACGACAATTTTTGATTGATAAATTCTTGGTTATGTCTTCCTTTTTGTGCCATCTATCCCTCACTCCCTCTATCCTCCCCACCCCACATCCATCCATCCATTCATCTGTCTGTTCATACAATTAGGACACAAATTCCATTGTCCTGTAGACATTTGTACTTTTAGCATATGGCTAAATAAATAAATTCCTGTGCATCATTTCTCATGCTTTGTTCTCCATTTCCCGATTTCAGTAAGCTTATCTTAGTATGCTGAATTGATGGGAATACACGTTCATCAGTTGTGATATGTAACTCCATCAGGTGTTTAATACTGAGTTATATATTTAAGTGATTTTAATGATTATTGATGATGGCTACCTGAATATATTATCTTACTGGTCTGTGAAACAGTGATATTCTTACTCTATTAGGGTTTCGGTTTTTATGCTTCTATAGAGAGACATTTCCCCAAAGTAAATCAGTCAATTAATCCTTTAATATCTCTCTCTCTTTCTGTGTGTGTGTGTTAGTAGATTTATTCGTTTTATTTTATGTTACTGTCTTTTGCCTGTGTGTGTATGTTGTGTGTACCATGTGCGTGCATGAAGCCTGTAGTGGTTAGAAGAGATGTTTAGATTCCCAGGAACTGGAGTTAAAGATGGTTGTGAGTCACAATGTGGGTGCTGAAAACTGAATCCGAGTTCTCTGCAAGAGTAACAAGTACTCTTAAGTGCTAAACAGTCTATCCAGCCCAATATTCATGTTATTTATCATTGAAGTATGTTCTATACAGAAAGACAATATTTTATACCCTATGTATACATTTTTTTCTTCAATAAGCTGATTTCCTGGCATCTTCCAGATGTGACATCTAAGTATTTTTATTGCTTTTATTCTTTAAATTTATAATTATTTAATTTTATATACTAAATATTAATAGCTGCTAACTACAAAAAGTGAATTTTGGTTGATACTCAAACTATCTCAATCTCAGCCTTAGCTTTGAAATCTATTGCTACAAACAGGAATCTGTAGATAATCCTCTTCTATTTCTGTCAGATGATATGATGTTCCAAATTAATTTTATGTAATTTCTGCCCTGTGCTGACACATTCAAAGGAGCCTGGTCTCCTGATAGTGTTGTGTATTTGGGGCCAAACTAGGGTACAGTGCTGTTGCTGTCACTCATGGTGATTTATTTCTAGGCCCTGTTAGTATACAGATCCAGAGAAAATATCTTTTTTAAAGGTTAATTTTATTTGTGTATGTGAATTTATGTGCCCATTCATACCTGGTGTGTACAGAAGCAAGAAGAGGGCATTGGATCCCTCAGCTCTGGAGTTACAGGTGTCTGTAATATTCCTGACTTTTTATGTGTATGCTGGGATCCTAACTCTGATCTGTGGCTGCTTAGCAAGTGTCTTAACTGCTAAGTCATCTTTGTTTCCAGACCCTACCTCCCTTACACACTGGTTTTTAAATATATTCTTCTATATTTTTTTAACTTTAAACTCATGACAGCCCTTCTGCCTCTGCATCTCAAGTGCTGAGATTATAGATATGAACTACCATGCCCAGTTGGAAAGTTGTTTGTTTGTTTGTACACAGATTTTCTTTATGCAGTTCAGGAACCCACCATGTAACTAGGCTAGCCTCAAACTCACAGAGATCTGTCTGTCTCTGCCTCCCGAGGGCTTAGTTTAAAATGTGTACTACCTATCATGCCTGGCATTTTTTTTTAAAAAATTTTTGAGTAAGACTAAATGACCAAGTATAGTGGTATACGCCTTTAATACCAGCACTCAGTTAGTTAGCTAAGGCAGGAGGCTCCTGAGTTTGAGACCAGTTTGACTATATAATTCAAAAATAAAAAGAACTAAATGATAATTTGTTGTATTATGTTTCTGGCCCAGGCTTTCCGGCCTAGCCTCGTGGCCCGGACGCTCAGACCCACAGTCCCACAATCCCACAGTCCCACAGCCCCACAGTCCCATAGTCCCATAGTCCCATAGTCCCACATTCCCATAGTCCCACTGAAACACACAGACACTTATATTAATTGTACGTTGATTAACCTGGAGTTTAGGCATATAATTTGCTAGCTCTTGCTCTTAAATTAAGCCATGATTCTGGGATTCTAGCATCTTCTTTTTAATGGGGTTGGCCACTCCCCCTTCAGGAGCCCTGGACCTTGGATAAATGTCTTTGGACTTTATTAGCTGACACCTGAATCCCGCCATAGATCCTTTGTGTGATGAAAATAAATATGTTTAGAGTTGATGAAGGAGAATCAGTTAAGGAAGGAAAAGATGCAAAGTTAAAGCCCACATCTATCAAATAAGGTATATGACCTTGGAAAAGGTATTAAAACCCTCCAGTCTCCCTTGCCATGGCTAATTGCCCCATCTGTCATATAGTTGATATGGCTAATATTTGGAATATTATTTATGTATTTAATACTATGTATGTAAATTTAAAATGCTTAGATTAAACTAAACATATTCATCAATGAATTTTAAAGTACCATGATTTTGAAACACAGAAGTATTCATCACAAATGCCTTAATATTCCTCCCTAGTAAATTTCTGCACATTTCTAACTCAGTGTTAGAGGTGATGGGATTGATATTTGCAGCTGGTATACCTACACTATGGAGTTGGATCTGTGTGGTTATATTAATGTGTGTGTGTGTGTGTGTGTGTGTGTGTGTGTGTGTGTGTGTGTGTGTGTGTGTGTGTAAAAGCTATAAAGTGTGTTCACACAGGGTTTCATAAGAGAGTGAAAGCTGTTTGTTTAAATATAGGATCTGTTTGGAAAGTCAGATCCATACTTGGAGTTTCACAAGCAGACATCAGATGGCCACTGGCTGATGGTTCACAGAACAGAGGTAAGTACTTGAATCTACAAGTAGAATTGTTGGTATTATTATAATAGGAACTAAAACAAAACAAAAACAAAGTAATAAACTTCTCCCTGTTGTTTGCTTGCTTGTTTCCTTCCCTCCCTCCCTCCCTCCCTCCCTCTTTCCTTTCTTTTCTTGGAACATGGTCTTTCCACATAACCTTGCCTGTTCTGGAATTTACTGTGTGCACCAGGTTGGTCTTGAACTCACAGAAAATATTCATTTTAATTTTAATTCATATTTATATATAGCTAGAGATATATCAGTATGCTCATTTGATTACCCCTTTCTCTTAAAAAAAGACAAGCAGCCATGCTTAATTTTTATTTTGAAAAACCTTAAATTGAATAAAAAATATTAAATGTTTTCTTGATTGTTCTCTTCTCTCTCTCTCTCTCTCTCTCTCTCTCTCTCTCTCTCTCTCTCTCTCTCACACACACACACACACACACACACACACACACACACACACACACACACACACGCATGCACGCACGCACGCACGCACGCACGAAGATAATTTATTTTTCTTTTGGAAAACCATCCTGATGTAAACTACAAAAACCTAAATTCACTTTAAATGTTACATCATGCACTTTCAGGAGTAAAGGCAACCAGGAGTGGGGATGGGGGGGGGGGTGCACACCTTTAATCTCAGTGCCCTGAAGGAAGACAGATCTCTATGAACCAACTTTGTCTACAAGTTAAGTTCCAGGCAAGCCAGGCCTACATAGTGAGACCCTTTCTCTAAAGAATTAGGGCATGCTATATCACTGTAACTAAGGAAATAGTCATTAATTTGCTAATGCCATTCTGAGTGCCATTCTCAGATTTCTTCATATTCAAGCACATTTTATATAGATTGTGTTTTGTCTAGGTTTAAGGGAAGGCTCACATTTTACATTTTTTCTATTAGCTCCCAGTTATAAACTTATTTTTACCTGCCTATACTTTCATGTCACGGAACAACTTGAATTATTGAGACTAGAGCGGATTCTTGGTTTTCTCATAACTAGATCCACATTATGTCAAGAATACTCCATATGTTCCATCCTCCTGGTGTTCAGACTGCACAGTACTGTTGATGTCAAGAATTTGTTTAAGCTGGTGACCATAATCTCTGAGAATCATAAAGTTCCATGTTTTCTGTTTATAATTTTTACGTTACTTTGAAAATGCATGAATTACTCTTCTCCAGCATTCTGCTCAGCAGTTCCAGTAACCATTAATGTCCTTGCTTTAATTAATTCTGTTGGGGGCTATAAAATAATGATTTTTAACTACTCCTCTACTGCTGTGGTAAAACTATGATGAAGGCAACTCACTGAAGGAAGGGTTTACAGTTTCAGAGGAATAAAAATTCCTCATGGAAGAGTGGAGACTTGGCCCTGGATTTGGGAGCTAAGAGCTTACATTTGAACATTAAGCATGACAGGATGTAGAGAGAGTGAACTGGGAATGTGTGTCTTTGGAACATCAAAGCCTCTTACTTCCTTTATCAAAGCTACACCTTCTAAACCTAGCTAAACAGTAGTACCAACAGGAAAATAAGTATTCAAAGGTCCTTGACTGTGGGAGACATCTTGTATAAATCACTACAGTCCTTATGACTACATTAGCACCTGTTGTTTTTTATCATTGTAAACTCATAAAGTGTTGTCATACCTTAATATTTTTTTATTTATTTGTGTACATACCCATCACTGTTCCTCCTCCCTCCCCTCTTCCCAGTCATCCCCTAGCTTCTCCCCACTCCATTCCCCCATTCATTTCTCAGAGAGGGTAAGGACTCCCAGAGTGAGTCAGTGTAGTCTGACATATCCAGCTGAGGTAGAACCAAACCCCTCCTCCCAGTATCAAGGCTGAGAAAATGTTCCTCTGTAGGAAATGGGCTCCAAGAAGGCAGTTCATGCCCTAGGAATAAATTCTAGTCCCACTGCCAAAGGCCCCATAAACTGTCCATACCATTCAATGTCATCCACATTCTGAGGGCCTGGTTCATTTCCATGCCGTTCCCCCAGCTGTCATTTCAGAGTCAGTGAGACTCCAATAGAGTCAAATGTCTCTGTGGATCTCCTCATCATGATCCTGACCCCTTTGCTCATATAATCTCTCCTCCCTGTCTTTGACTAGCCTTAGAGATCAACCCAGTGCTTAGCTGTGGATCTCCACACTTGCTTCCATCAGTTACTGGATGAAGGTTCCATAATGACAATTATGGTTGCCATCTGTTTGATTATGGGGACAGACAGTTTAGGCACCCTCTCCAATATTGCTTGGAGTCTTAGCTGATATGATATTTGTAAGTTCTTGGGTTTTTTATAGCTCCAGGTTTCTTTCTAACTCCACAGTGGTTTCCCCTGTCAAGATCCCTATTTCATTGTTCTCCCTTTCTGACCCTCCCAACCTAACCATCCCATTCCCTCATACTCTTTTCTCACCTCTCTTTACCTCCACCGCTTAAGGTTCCAGTTTTCTCAGGGGGTCTTATCTATTTCCCCTTTCCAGGGGATCCATGGATGTCTTTCTTAGATTTCTCCTTATTGGGATTGTGAATTGTAGCCTGGTTATCCTTTGCTTTATGTCTAAAGTCTACTTATGAGTGAGTACATACCATGTTTGTGTTTTTGGATCTGTGTTATCTCAGGATGATTTTTTTCTAGTTCTATCCACTTGTCTGCAAATTTCAGTTGTCTTTTTTTTTTTTTCTTGCTGAGTAAGTACTCCATTGTGTAAATGTACCGCATTTTATTTTTTAGTCTATTCTTCAGTTGAGGAGTATCTAAGTTATTTCCAGGTTCAGGATATTTTGAATCATGCTTCTATTAACATAGTTGAGCAAATATCCTGTGATCAGACTGTGCATCCTTTGGGGATATGCCCAAGGGTGGTATTGTTATTAGTGTCATTATGTAGATTGATTCCTGATTTTCTGAGAAGCCGCCATACTGATTTCTAAGGTGATTGTACAAGTTTACATTCCCAGCAGCAATAGAGGAATATTCCCCTTACTCCATATCTCCTCCAGCCTAGGCTGTCACCAATGTTTTCATCTTAGCAATTCTGATAGAGTTGTTTTGATTTGCATTTCCCTGAATGGTAAGGATGTTATATGTATATTGTTTACAAATCCAGATTTGATGAGATACACACCTTCTAATGGATCCGGAGTTTTTCAGCATTGATAGAATGTTTATATTTTACCTGTTGCAGAGTAGAAGGGGCCAGTTCTTACTATACAAAGTAGACATTAAGATATGAGTGCTTGATTTGTTAAATTATATTACCATGCCCTGTTTTTCAGTGGTCATAATAAGAAGTATTTCTGTGTAGCTATATAATATTGAAACTTAAAAATTCAAAATTTAGATTTAATTTTTCAGTTCATGTTCAGCACGTATGTGGGTGTGTTTTACTTGCTTGTATGCCTGTGTACCATGTGCATGCAGTGCCAGTGGAAGCCAGAAGAGGGCATTGGATGCCTTAGAACAAGAGTTACAGGTGGTGGTTAGCCACCATCTGGGTGCTAAGAATCTAACCTGGGTCTGGAAAAGCAACCACTACACTTAACTGCTGAGATATTTTCCAGGAAAGGTTTGGGTTTTTTGTTGTTGTTATTTTGTTTTTGGTTCTCTGGTACTATGGTGAAATGCCTGGTTTAAAAAAATCCACAACTGTACATTGTTATTAGGTAGATGTATTTCCCAAATACCTTTCTTCTTTACTCAGAATGTACTACAATGGGACATTTTATTATACTTATAATTATAAAATATTATTCTACTAATTTTTCTTGGAAATAGTTGAGTGATAGGATGAAGGGTGGATTGCAAGAATGCAGCATGAACCCAGAAGAGGCAAGAGAAAGATACTGATGAGCTGTATGTTCTAACAGATCCTTTATTCTTTATAGGTCATAAAAAACAACCTGAATCCTGTGTGGAAGCCGTTTAAAATCTCTCTTAACTCTCTGTGCTATGGAGATATGGACAAAACCATTAAGGTAATTTGAAATTATTACTCAGGTACTCTGTAGTTTGCTATGGGAGTATGTCCTGATAAACCCATTATACATAGAAATCCTTATAAGTTAGGCTAGAGGCATAGCTTGGTTAGAACACTACTTGGTAATCTTGAGGGCCTGTGTTTATTTAAGGGGAGAGACAGTGGGAGAAAGGAAAGAAGGGAGGAAGAGGATTATAGGAGGGGAGTAATGATATTAAAAATGCATTTGATATACCTAATTTACCAAATTAAAGCAACCCAGTACACTATTAAGTATTGGTATTTACCAGTGTGATCCTGTGGCTGACTGGCAGGTTTGGCTTGCTGCCACTGCCCAGCATTATAAAAGAATCATCACAAGGAAAGATTAAAGTTCAAGATCCATGCAGTGTCTGCTGAATTGTGTCACCTTTACACCACTGTAAACTCAAAAGTTCAAAGCATACTATAATAACCCAGACACTGTATGCAACTCCTACAGATGAATATATGTTTACCTACCTTCTAAAATTAATATGTATTTCAGCATTTTTAAAGAACGACATTAGAGACATACATATTTGACTATGTTGTTCTAATATCTTGACTTAATGCTCAATGGTGCAGCATAATTTACATTTTAACCTATTTTTTTAAAAAAAAACATTCAATTTATATGTGTCTTCTTTTTAATGAGATTCTTTTGCTCAGCAAATATGAGGCATTGAGTACATTCTTTGCCTATAGTGTATCCTTTGAAAATTAAAGTAGACACTAGTTATTCTGAGATGTCACAATTTTTCTGTTGCTGTGCAGAAAAACAGTGGAGGCATTCTAGGGAGGACAAAGCAGATCCTCTCTCCACGGTTACTTTAAATGTTTTTATTTGTAGTTATTTACCAAGCAAAGTAAAGCACAAACAGCCAGCCAGTTGCACACGCAAATTTAAAACACTGTGTGTGCATTTGTGTGTGTGTATAGGTGTGTGTGTGTGTGTGTGTGTATGTGTGCTTGTGTGTGGTGTGTGTGTGCGTTTCTGTGTGTGTAGGTGTGTGTGTCTCTGTGTGTATGTGTGCTTGTGTGGTATATGTGTGCTTGTGTGGTGTGTGTGTTTAGGTGTGTGTGTGCATGTGTGCTTGTGTGGTGTGTGTGTGTTTGTGTGTGTGTGTAGGTGTGTGTGTGTCTGTGTGTAACACCAATACACTCCCTTTTATAGGTAATTTCTGTCTGAGGACCAAACTCAGGTCCTGACTGAATTGCCTCCTCAGCCCTAGAGTCTTAACACAAGTTCTTATAGAAAACTTTCTGACCTTTATTCCTTAATACATGAAGGTGTTATAGGTGTTTTTATTGTAATTAATACATGTAAACAGGAAAGATAATCGGAAACAGTGTAACATAACATAACGTGATGTGACATAACATACATAACAGCATAGTTTGGATTCAGACCATAGCTTACATACTGATTTAGGAATTTAGCCAAGTAAAGGATGTTAAGCACGCCACCTAACCTCCTTGCTAGTAAAGTAAATAGTAATTGAGATCATACAAGAGGGTAAAGATAGAATATTGAAAGTGAAAAACATTGTAACATCTCTGCTGCTATTATTAAAAGCCACTAAAATTTCTGAGCTTTGGAAGGAGTTGTCTGTAGTTTATAATTTAAAAAGTTATTTTAAGTGTGATTTGTATGGTGTGTTGAAGAGCAGTGAAAATATAGGTATGGCATAAATATGTATATATACTATGAATTGTATAAATGTTATTAAAGTAGCTACAAATTCTAATTTTGAAAAAAAATAAAAAACTAGAGAAAGCAGAAGTCTTTGCCTTGACTAATTGTTTCTGACAAATTAACAACAAAACCATGTTTCTAAAACACTTTTTGCTCACAGTGGGAGTTTGCAGGGCCAATTTGTTCCAGTAAGTAAACTGATTTTCTGAGCTATGTTTGATAAATGTCTCCCATTCTTAGTCTCTTAGCTTGTTTTTAGTTACACACTTGGTTTGCTACATCATCGCTCACTTTAGTTCTTCAGTTCTGTATTTCTTTGCAATATCAGATCATCACACGTTTGCAATTTACACCCTACTTGTCGTAAAGAATTACAGAGCAGAGAATAAAGTCAGGATCTTCCGTGGTTACATCACTGTGTTGTCACTCCAGCATGTATTGTTTTTAAAAGTTGAAAAGAGTAAGAGAAATAATCATGCATGCTTCCACCTTGCCTAACGTGAGGTTGCATTGTGTGCTGTGCCCAGTGTTTTCCATGTATACATATGCTCTTATGTATATATGCGTATATTTAAATTTCACAAGTTGTTTAGATACTTTAGCTTAAATAGTGAATAGTGGTGTTGTTTTAAATTCTCAAGAAGAAAGGAGAGTGGGGTGACTCATCCTGTCTCCGCTTTGGTCTGTACATACTCCTTGAAGCGTTGAGGATATTACATCTGCTTTTGAAAGGACAAGGGGGAGCTTTTCCAATTTTTTCCCTATAGTGAGTAATAAGAACTTGGAAGATAAAGATGTATTTTCTATTTTTTAAAAGCTTTTCTTGACCTAAAACTTTGTTTTAACACTTTTACACTTACTAAAGTCTAACTAAATCTTAGCCATATTAAAGTTTTATTTGGATTACATATAAATCTATGTTCTTTCTAGAATCTAAAATGTAAAGTTTTGTTTTGTTGTAATTTAAGATGTCTGCTAAAAGTGATCTCATTCAAGCATTAAGATAGTTGGTTTTCTGCCTTGAGACTTTGCTTCCTTTAAGAAAAAAGCAATAAAGCAATTGTTTCCCTTCACAGCGTTAGGAAGATAAAAGCTGTTGGTTTAAAATTGAGTGTTGGATATGTAGGACAGGACTCAAACTGTCAGACTTGGTCATAGGTAAAAATATCTATAAGGCATTTCCTTAATCAAGGTACTTTGCAATTCTAGAACATGTCTGTTTTGATTGGTTCGTTTTGATTGGTTGGTTGATTGATTTTAAGTGTTTGTAAAGGATAATGAAAATACAAGTAATGAATGAAAGACTTCCAGTATACAGACTAGTTGTAGGTCGACTAGACACAGACGAGAGTCGTTTTGGAAGAGAGAATCTTGCCTGAGAAAATGCCCTCACCAGATTGGCCTCTGGGCAAGACTGTAGTGCATTTTCTTGATTGATGAATGATGAATGATGTGATTGGACTCAGCTCATTGTGGATGGTGCCACCCCTGGGCAGGTAGTCCTGGGTTCTAAAAGGAAACAGGCTGAGCAAGCCATGAGGAGCAAGCTGGTAAGGAGTTCTTCTCCATGGCTTCTGCATCAGCTCCTGCCTCCAGGTTCCTACCTTATTTGATTTCCTGTCCTGACTTCTTTTGATGATGAACAGTAGTGTGGAAGTGAAATAAACCCTTCCCCCTCTACAGTGATTTTGGGTCTGGTGTTTAATCACAGCAGTAGAAACCCTAACTAAGACATCTCGTTATGAAAAGCGGTCAGCTCATAGAACTGAGAAGAAAGCCATCATTATGTCAGGTTAGCATGTAAGATTCCTAAATACTGTACCTGGGTGGGGTCACTGCAATTTCATGAAGGCTCGCTGAGGAGCTCTCGCCAAAGCAGAGGCTAATTCTTCTTGTTAGAAGCTCCTGCTTCGAAGCACAGTCTCCAGAAGTCTCCTTGGTGTGAAATTGTTACTTGTCCCTGTCACTCACCACACAAGATGCATCTGTGGGCTTTGCACTTAATTCATTCAAGTTCCATTTCTAAAACTGAGGTCAGTAATGTCAGCATCTCCATTCTGTGTAACTATCGGGTCTACTTAGAAAACATCCATGAAAATGAACTGATGTGCTGAAGTTATGGTAAAAGTTTACTCCTGTCATCGAATTTTCACTTATCCTGAAAATAGCTTGCATCAAACACCACACCTCATTTTCCCATTGGGCAGTTCTAGCATTCTGCTGACGATTCACTTTTTCTTCCATCTGCAATTAACACACACACACACCAAACAAACAAACAAAAAAATCTACTAAGAGGAAATTAATGTTTTCTTTTTCTTTCTTTCTTTCATTCCTTTTTTTGAGACAGAGAGGGGAGAAGGACGGAAGGAGAAGTATGCCCGTGTATGATTCAGATCTAAGGCTTGAAGTCCACATTTTTCCCTCTTGCTCACAGAGTAACTCTAACCTAATATGGACACTTGAGTGATCTCATTGTTCTTGCCCCTTTGTGTTGTCAGACCAAATCTGACCATTATGTCTAACTTGCAGATATAAGCCCAGCTTTCTTGGGTTGCAGCTGATGAGACATGTTTCCTGTAGCTAAATTATTGAGTTGTGTCATTTTTAGCTGCTGGGATCCTGGCTTCTGCCTCTTATACAGTGATAATTAAGTAAAGCAAATGAAAGACTAGACATGATTGCACTTAGCCTTACTTCAGCATCTACAGAGCACGGTAGAAGAACTAGGAACTACTTCCAGTGTGAAATGGAGTCCATATTTATGGTTTGAATCTTTCATGGTCTAGGTCCTGTTCTCTACATAGCTCTAGTTGAATGTGCTTTAGTATGGCTTCCTTAGATAGCTAGTCCTTGTTTCCCCAATTCCACACTGATAGGGGATGTCTTTCTGTGTACTGTGACTATTGTTCTTTAATAAAGGACTGTTTTGGTCTATGGCGGGCATCTTAGAAGTAGGCGGGGAAATCGGAGCATAGATAGGGGAAGGAGGGCAGAGCAAGAGCAATACCATCCAGCTGCCCAAGAATCAACACATAAAGTAACACAGGTAAGCCATGGACCATGTAGCAGGACAGAATAATGGAAATGGGTTGAATTCAAATGCAAAAGCTAGCCAGCAATGTGCCCAAGCCATAGGCCAAAGAGCATGAAATTAATATAAGCCTTTGTGTGATTATTTGGGGTTAAGAGAGGGACCAAACCTCTGGACCTCTGGCCAGACAGGCTAGAAACCTCCTATTACAGGTTTTCACTTATTTTATTTAAAATGGCATATTTACTGCAGCCAATACATTTTAATAAAATTATACTGGATTTGTATATTTTATTATTATATTTAATTCCAGGTAGAGTGTTATGATTATGATAATGATGGATCACATGATCTTATTGGAACATTCCAAACCACCATGACAAAACTCAAAGAGGCCTCCCGAAACTCACCTGTAAGTTACACCTTTGCAGTTATATAAACACTAATAGTTTACCTATTTATTATTTTATGTTTTTCTTTGGCTTAGCAATTGGGTTATCATGTTTTTATTTTATATTGCACCAATACCTATAATCTTTCAATTTTAATAGTCATCCAAAATTCATGCGTAAGATATGTGTCTTACTAAGTGGAGACCATGTGATGGTGACCAGTGCTAGGCAAGGACTCCAAACTACAGGGAAGAAAGCAAAGACCGTTACAATGTCATCTCTAGGAGTAGAAGTACACTTTCCTTTTGTGTCTTGGAAATGAGAACGTCATAGTCCAGTAGTGAATAAAACAGTCCTCTGCCCACACAGGGTTGACTGAGACAGTCAGCTTCATGGTAGGTATGAAGCCCCATGGCTTGCTAAGCAGGGCGGATGTCCTGTGATCAACATGTGTACCCTTTCTGTGCCTCCACAGAAGGACTTTACTCCTCCCTGCAGAGTCTAAAATACTGAAAATCAGGGGTAATCCCAGGAGTCATCGATCACAAGCTTAAGGAAACCTTGCTATAGTTGTTGATTATGAAACCTGAAAAGGTTTTCATTGTGGAGTATCCACCAGAGAAAATTGCTCAGACATGGATTTAAACCAGTAGAAAGTCTTTGTTAGCAGACTGGTGATTCCACTGCATGTTCAGGATCCCAGAGTGGCACTGAGCCTTTCTCAGGGTGAGCTTTTAAGCATAAAAGCTATGTTCAGTGTTGACATACTTTGGTAAACTAGAACAGGTAGCCAGAAGCAGAATCGCAGAAGCAGAAAAGCAAAATTAGTACATTTAGAAATTTTCCCAGAACTATGGATTCTGATTGAAGTAGGTCTTTGTTTGCATTTTGCTGGCAGTGCTGTCCACTTGCTAGTAAGTTTTATGACCTGAATGGCACTTCTGTCATGGATTCAGTTATGCTAAGGTCCGGGGGCCGCTGCACTTGTACAGACAACAAAAAGCTCAGCAGAGGTTGTGAGGAATGTATCTTTGGTAAGGAAATAGCTTAGGCTCAAGATCCATGCACACGAGACTCCATTCTTGTCAAGTTTATGTTTATGTTAGAAGTTTAATCTCTTGTGGCCATGGGATTGAGCTTCTTGTATTTCTGTTTTATTTTGTGTCTTTTCTTTCCTTCCTTAGCATGTTTTTGTTTTGTGTTGTTCACAAGCTTAACATTTAGGTTTTTTTTCTTTTATAATTTGATTTTTAAGGAAAAAGGTTCATTGAAATTTATTTTAGTACTTTGACTATTTCTAGTGAAAATATTACCATTTCATTTTTTCCTCCCACAGGTTGATTATGAGTGCATAAATGAAAAAAAGAGACAAAAGAAAAAAAGCTACAAGAATTCGGGTGTTATTACTGTAAAGCACTGTGAGGTCAGTTGTCCTTGGACACTTATAATGAGCTATCTTTCTGAATTCCGGCATCAGTGTGGTTTTATATCAAACAAGTACTTACTCTAAGCAGCTGGAAGTCACATGAGCATGTGATCGTTTTGGGAAAAGAATAGGATTTGAAATTATAAAGAAATCTTTCAAGTAACTCTGAAACCAAGTTTGACAACTTTTAATATGTGTGTGGATATACATACACACATATATATACATATATTGTATATTAGAATTTTGCCTGCATGTAGGTATGTATGCTATGTAAGAGGCGTATGCATATGTGTGCAGTGATCTACGGAGGCCAGAAGAGGGTGCTAAGTGTCCTGAATCTGTAATTACAGATCATTATGAGCCTCCGTGTAGGTGCTAGGAACCAACCCTTGTCCTCTGAAAGAACAGCAGGTGCTGTTCAACCCTGAGCCATTGGCAACTTTTTAGCAAAGGATAAAGAATGATAAAGTTTTCTGCTGTCTTAGGAAATGTGAGATTGGAAATGGACCGACCCAGTACGTCTATCCTAGGTATAATTTCTTCATAATCTGTTATAAACGGTGGGGAAAGGCCAAGTTTTTCCACACTAAAAGCATGTTTTGTTTTTGTTATTCTTTTAAAGCTGTACTATTAAATGCTTTCTAAAACTCAATATATTAGACTTATCACATAAAACTTACAGTGACTACATTTCTTCTTTTGCCATTCATATTCTAACCTTTTTGTTTGTAGTCACATTGAAACTTTTTTTGGTATTTACATGTATTGGTTAACCATGATGGTTTTGTTATGACATTCTCATACATGGATATAATGCATTTTGCTCATATTTAAATTCCCCATTAACCTCTCTTCTCTTCTCATCCTCTTCTTCCCAACCAGGCTCTTTTTGAGTGTGTGTGTGTGTGTGTGTGTGTGTGTGTGTGTGTGTGTGTGTGTGTGTGTGTTGTAATGAGGTTTCTTGGTCCCGGGCAGCCAGAGACCCAGACCCACAGACATGCCGTGCCCCAGACCCCTTAGCCGCCTGCTGCTGCTCAGGTCCCAAAAATGATTCAGAGGTTTATATTAACTTTATGTTGTTTGGCCTATGGCTCAGGCACATTGCTAGCTAGCTCTTACATCTTAACTCAACCCATTTCTATTCATCTGTCTGCCACATGGCCCGTGGCTCACCTGTGTTCCTTACATGTTGCTCCTTTGGGCTTCAACTCAGTCTGCCTCTGACTCCGCCCTTCCTTTCCTACCTATTCTGATTCCTCCTCCTCCTTCTTCTATGGTGCCTGTCATGGGCCAAAACAGCTCCTTTATTTAAAGATTGATAGTCACAGCATACAGAAAGACATTCCTACATCATGTATGTGTGAGTGAGTATTTACAAGAGCATGAGTAGCTTAGCAATGGTGACATCTAAAGGAAATGTCTCTCACTCCATCAGCAATCACTAACAGCCTGAGAACTCTCAGGACAGGACTGACATCAGGAGCTCTTCCCCTGATATGTCAGCCATAGTACAGCTGTGCTTAAGCTGTAGTAAAGTCTTCATAATTAGGGACATTTCTGGGAGGAAGGGTTCTATATGCTCAGATGTGAGGTTGATTTTGTGTATTTATCTCATGTCCAGTTCAGTTTACAAACTCCAAAATGAATATATCAAGGAGCCTTTTGTTTCTCTTGTGAAGTTGGAGAGTTCTGGTTAATTTTCTTTGGATTTTCAAGACAGGGTTTCTCAGTGTAACTGGCCATCCTGGAACTTGCTCTGTAGACTAGGCTGGCCTTGAACGGAGAGATTCACCTGCTTCTACCTCACAAGTCCTGAGATTAAAGGTGTGCATTACCATCGATGAAGTTTGGCTTTAACATACATTTGTTTTTGTTTATAGATTACTGTAGAATGCACATTTCTTGACTACATTATGGGAGGGTGCCAGCTGAATTTTACTGTAAGTAATACTGAGTTTTCTAGCATCTAGTTAGATGTTTCCTTTCCCTCCCGCTCTCTGTTTGGCAGCGTTCTTTGCTGCCTTTGTTATGAAATTTATGCAATCTGTTTAACATGATTTCCTCATAGACCATCTAGGTTCATCATGGAAGTTTTGACTTAGTTGATGAGTTAATGAATAATCTCTACTGCTTAGAGAAAGCAGATAGGCACAAACCAGGTTATCCTGCAGTAATTTAAGGAACAGAAAATAAACATGCAAATCAGCCTTAGTCATTACATGCAATGATTCTTCAGTGTTGAAGAATTGTTGGAGGTTGCTTTCATGCTGAGGCTTGTTTAATTGTGGAAATCCTGTGGGCATTTGTTAGGAGATGGCAGTAGAGATTCTGAGATGACTTGGGGCCTTGTCTCCTGAAGTTTTCTTTAGTATGAACTGTTGTCTTGTCAGGTGGGAGTGGACTTCACCGGCTCCAATGGTGACCCCAGGTCTTCAGATTCCCTGCATTACATCAGCCCTAATGGCGTTAATGAATATCTGACTGCCATCTGGTCCGTGGGATTGGTGATTCAAGATTACGATGCGTGAGTATAACTTTGGAAATGCTCAAGTACGTGTTTCATGATTCCTCGGAAAGGGCACTGGTGAGAGGATGAGGATGATAGAACAGCATTTTTTTCTCAAATTTCTCATCATTTTATTTCTTGTGTTTCCCTTTGACTTTCACTCTGTGACTAGTTATGTGTTGTATATAGATTCCTCATTTAATGGTTGAAGAATTCTTTGATCTGATTTTTTTTTTTTGCGTTTTAATCAGGTAAGCTGTATGTGTGATTGCAATCTATATGACATAATCTTCCAGACAGTAATAAAAAATTGTTATATAGTATAAATACATGTTCTTCTTAGTAATGAAATTATATTTACTTATTTATTAATTCTGAGCAAGGGTCTCACTACTTCTCTCCCTATCTCGGAACTCAATATGTAGACCAGCCTGACCTTGAAATCACAGAAGCTCTACTTCTGCCTGAAAGCACTGGAATTAAAGAGGTGCATCACCATACTCTGCTGAAAATATTTTTTTAATTGGAGCTTTTGACAAGGCTAAGGAACATCGTAATCCAATTTCTGCTATGAGTGAATTTTCAGTAGTTAGATTTTGAATAGATTTGGAGACCTAGTTGTATTTGATTTGTAGAACTAGTACCTGGCCTGGGCAAAATCCTCTGTTCAGTGCTCAGTCATAAAACTGTAGTAATAATGATGATGATGATAACAACAGAGATGTCTTATAACAGTTAATATGTGCCAAAGACCATTTTATTAGTCTTAATGATAATAGATGGCAACCAACAAGTCATCAAAAAGTCACTCCTTGAAAAGGGTACCAGGCCAGGGTAATTTCACACATGAATTCTTAAAACCATGTAATTAACAAATTCAAATGTAAATGAGTGATTTTTAAAAATTTAGAAAGTATCCAAAGTTCAGAACAAAGGACAAAGACAGAATAAGAAAAAAATTAACTTCTCATTAGCCCAGCAACAACAAAATTATATTGTCAAATTGAGTTAATGAAGTAAATTATATTCACTAAAAATTACAGTGAATAAAGGCCACAGTACAAGCAATAATAAATAAATAGGACTTTTATAAAGTATCTCGGATTTTTTAGTAAGGTAGACTAAAATTGTACTGAAGAATTAAGGAGAAACTATGTTCAAATAGAAAGAGAGAGCCCATGGAAAATGATCTGAAATGCAATTACTTTCACAAGTAATCAGTTTAAATCAGAATTGCAGTAGAATCCTGATAAAACGAGTCTTAAAATTCTCTAGATAGAAGGAGTCAGAATCATCCAGACATTTTTCTAAAGAAGGGAAGGAGAAAGGCAAGAGGACTTCGCTCGAGCAGTTTTGTTGTTGTTACTGCTTTTGGTTTGGTGTTTGTTCTTGACTTTGGAAAGGGTTTGCTGATTTTATGTGTATGGTGTTTTGCCTCTATGCATACCGTGTGTGTGCCTGGTGCCTGCCGAGATCGAAAGAGGGTGGCATGTTGAAAATTGTGAACCACTGTGAAGCTACTGGGAATTAAACCTGAGTCCTCACAACAATACGTGCTCTTAATCTCTGAATGTCTCTGAATCCTGCTCTAACAGGCTTTAAATGTCATTTCAAAACTCACATACAAAACTTGATCATTTGAACCAAGCATATAGGTAAGAGATAGACTTGCATGTACACATATGTGAATTTCATAAGAATAGCATCTAAGAGGAAAGGATTATAACAACAACATATTACATAGAATGAAATTTAAAGTCAGGCACAGTGGTGCACATCTTTCATTTCAGAACTCAGAAGACAGAGGCAGGTAGATCTGTGAGTTTGAGGCCAGCTTGGTCTACGTAGTGCATTCTAGGACAGTGAGAGCTACATAGTGAGATTCTGTCTCAAGACAAAAAACAAAGAATTGAATATGAATTCACAATTTATACCTGCAAAGTATGATAAATCACACATATTGTAAACCTGAAGTAGATAATCTTCAACAAAGCAGCCTAACAAAATAGCAGAAAGTTCAGGACTGTTCTGACATTTTTGCCTTCCCCAGTTTATAGCCTCTGTTCCTGGTGACAAGATTTATGCACTTCTTTAGACATTAAGAAGAGAAGAAAGGGTCCCAGAAGTGCATGTGTGTTCCCTCTTAGGGCTGTGATTCAGGTGCTGCTGAAAAATATCTTTCTGCTCATATTTCCTTGGGCTAGAACCTGATCTCGCTGACTCCTAGAAGAGGTATAGTCACTGCCTCAAGTGTGTTACTAAAGGAAGTAGTGCTGTTGGTGGGAAGCAGCTGTTTCTGCTTCATATTCTACTTCAAAGCACTTTTCAAAGTAATGAGAAGTTTAATTTCAAAAGTAAACTTGATATTTTTTAGAAGAAAAAAAAATATATGATTAACTTATAGTTTGCAGTGTGAATGGCTGGTAAGACAACAGAAGCAGAAATCCTGGAATAATTTGTATGTGTCACTTCCTTAATACTAGGGTGGGAGATAAGTAAGAGTGCTTCTTGAGAAAGAAAGAGAAGCTGAGTTAGATCCCAAGCACCTATATAAAAGTGTAACTGGGCTGTGTGTGCCTATAATCAATGCCGAAAGATGAAAATGATAAAGGAGAAACTGGTGTCTCTTTGAATGTTAGTAGACTCATTAATAAAAGAATTTTAAAAGAAAGTGTTTGAAAATTTCTAAACATTAGATACAGGTAACAGACTAGGAAAAATATTTTTGACATGATATGGGTTCTGTCTTTAACGGAAAATAAATTCCAATTGTTAAGAATTAGTAATCAGGATGAGTGAGGTAGTTGTGCAGGTAAAAGTGCCTCTGCTGGGCCTAATAATCTGAGTTGGCTTCTGTTCTCTATATACATGCCATAGCAAGCATGTGATTCCCAACACATAGAAACAAATAAGTGTAAATACGAGTTAGCATATTGTATGTGCCCAGACTTTCCAGCTAGCCTTGTGGCCCGGACCCGCAGGCCCATATTCTCATAGTCCCACTAAAACATACAGGTGCTTATATTAATTGTATGCTGATTAACCTGAGGCTCAGACATATAACTTGCTAACTCTTTACCCTTAAACTAATCCATGATTTTTATTCTGTTCAGCCATGAGGCTCGGTACCTTTTCTCAGAGCAGCATATTTATCCTCTGCATCTTCTAGCTTCTCTGTCATCTCCATGGCATCTCTGCTTTATTCTTTCTGTTCCCAGAGTTTTCTTAGTCTGGTAGCCCTGTCCACACTTCCTTTCTGCCTTTAGCCAATCAGCATTTTTATTAAACCAGTAGGCAGGACAATTATTTACAATGTAACAACATAACCCCACTACATTAGCATACAAAAACTATTACAGTAGAAACTGTGTTAGGTAGCGTTTTATAGTAAGGCATGTTAGCCATTCATCAGTGTGCCTCTGAAAACATACCCATACCCTAGATAATTCACTACCAACTCATATGTTATATATGCATGTCTATGCTCTGTGTCTGTGCCCCACAGGCTCCAGATGGACATACAGTTTTTGAAGAACTTGAAAGTTTATTTTATAGTAGATAACATTTTGCACAGTGTTTCTATGGTCAAATGTATGAGTATTCACACCAAATGACATAAGTAAATGCTATACATAACCTTACTATTTGAGGCCGGGGGGGGGGGGGGGGCACATTCATATTTGTTCAAGGAAATAATGCACAAGGTTTAAATGGAAAGTAGTAGGTTATAGACATTTTATTTGTTTACTTAATTTATATGTGAGTGTATATATGTGTGCAGGAGCCTGTGGGTGTCAGAAGAAGTATTATATCCCCTGAACTATACTTGCAGATGGTTTCCAGACACCAAATAGGTGCTGGGAAATCAACCCAGGCCCTCTTCAAGTGCAAGTGCTCTTAACCACTGAGCCATCTCTTGCCCCATAAATTTTAATTTATGCTTCTCTCAAAGCATTAAGGTGGAGAGTGACAGAGGACATACTGTAATCCTCTTCTGGCTTCCATGGGGCTATACACAGTTGTACACACGCAGATAAATATCACACATATCATACACAACACGCACATTCAAAAACCCACTGTATATAGATATTTCTTTCTTTAATGCACAGAAAAAGATTTGAAATGAGTGTTTTCCAGTGTTAGTACTGGCATTAGTATAGGGAGTCTGGGTAATTTTTTTGTTTATAATTTATGGCTTTGAATTTTTAAATTTAAGCTCATATTATTGTGAATAAACATTTTTAGCAAAAATTATTTGATTTGTTTTCTTTTTCCTTTTTTAGTGATAAGATGTTTCCAGCTTTTGGCTTTGGAGCTCAGGTGCCTCCTCAGTGGCAGGTAACCTCTCTCTCTCTTTTTTTACTTGATTTATTGTGGATTTCACATCATGCATTCCAATCTCACTTATCTTCTGTACCCTCGAATCTCTCTGCTTTTGCAATCTCTCCTCGACCCCCCAAAAACAAAACCCAATTTAAAACTAAAACTAAAACAAAATTAAAACTAACAACAATAAGAAAACTAGAGATGAAGTTTGTCACGGAAGCTGTGCTATAGCTGCTGAGTTACACGATTTACCCTTTAGTCCGTTCATCTTTACTTGCATATTTCATTGCTCAGAATCCTTGGTTTGGCCCAAGATCTCTGGCTTTTGCGATACAACCACTAATGGCCTCTCACTGGGACTCCTCTTGGATATCCTGTTGTTGTCCTGTGTGTGGAGATCTTGCAGTTTTGGATCTGTAGGTTTGTCGCCTTTACCTGCTCCAGCAGTTCATAGATGAGGTTGATGTTGAAGTGGATTAACTCATAGCTCTGGCTCTGAGTCTAGATGGTAGCTGGGTTGGTCAGCCTACCACCTTTCCCTCATGGTCACTACCTAGGCGAGCTCTCCAGCAATGTCTAGGCTAGTGTGTCCTGCAGCAAGGAATGGGCCAGTTCGCCTGCTCTTAAGTCTTCAGATCCAGGTCCAGGCCATGCACAGTCACATCACTACAGCCAGCTCTACTATTTTGCCAAGGCTAGGCGAGGTACAGGGCCCTCTCTCTTGAGTGCTGGAGGGGGCGGGGGTGGGCAGTTCTCCTGCTCTCATGCCTTCAGGGCTGCCTCACCTGTGCACTGAAAACAGGGTTACCTCTAGTGTGCTGTCCAAGTGGGGTGCAGAGCCCTGTGTGCTCCAACTGGAGAGGGGCAGGGCTATTTTTCTCACTCTAGGGACCCTAGGGCCAGCTCTCTCTGCAGGGGGAAGATATTGTTTTTCGCTCATGCCACTGCATGCCACACAAGTGAGGGCAGGGTCATCTCTGTTGCTCTCAGGCCTTCAAAGCTGGCTCACCTGTGTCCCTGACCAAGGGTCAGCTCTAGTGTGCTACCCAGAAGAGTGGGGTCATCTTTCCCAAGGACAGGGTGGTAGAGGGGGTGGGAGGATGATGGTTGAGGGGGCATCTCTCCCCTAAGGGATGGGGCCAACTCACCTGCTGCAGTATTCAGCAAAGGACGGGACCCCAGCTGCAGTAGAGCCATGGACTCAGACATAGCCCTTGGCAGTAACTCAGGCCCAGAAGTCATGGCCCTTGAGCACTAGCATTGTCTTAGGTGGCTGACTAGACCCTGATCACAGATATCAACTCAGACCCTGGCTGCTATAGGGCCACAGACCCAGACATAGCTTTCAGCAGAAACCCTGTCCCAGATGACCTCATGGGACACCCTCACGACCACAGATAGTAGTCCGACTCTGGATATCTTTGTGGTCTTTGCTGGCAACATGGGTCACAGACAACAGTATAGGCCCTGGCTGTGATAGGACATGGACCAAGATATGGTCCTAGGCAGCATCCTGGGACAAGATGTCGTCACAGTCACAGATGGCTTGAAGGCCACTCAAATCAGCATTGCCCCCATTAGAGCATAATCCTCGGGCACCAGAATGGTCCCAGGGGGCCCCTCAGACCTCCAGCATCAGCATGGCCATCAGCGGTCTCAGGAGCTATGGACAGATATGGAATGTTTTGTGTATGCTGTAAATAAACTTATTACAATGGACATTAACACAGACCCTGGTTAAGACAGGGCCATGGCCTTAGGTATGGCCTCAGGTGATAGCACTGGCCACTCCAATTGGCTTGGCTCTGACAGCGGCACAGTCCTCGGATACCAACATGGTCAGAGGCCTAGACCCTGGGCATCAATGCTCCCCACCCCCCATGATGCCATAAGCCAGGGACATCAACTCAGACCCTGGCTGTGGTAGATAGGATCATGGATATAGACCTGGTTTTCAGCAGCAGTCTGGGCCAGGATATCACCTTGGCTCCAGGTGGCACTTTAGGCCACCCAGATTAGCATGGCTCCTGCAATACCGTGGCCCTTGGACACCAACATGGCTCGAGGTGGTAGCCTAGACCATAGGCACAGCTGTCAGTGGAAACAGAAGCCACAGACATCAACTCAAGCTGCTTCAGGGCCTTGGCTATAGCACAGGCCTGGGCACCATCTTAGTGGCTAGCAGTCCATTCACATCAGTTTGTTTCTCCCCACCCTTACCTCTTCAGATCTGCCCCCCCCCTCTCTCCCCCCTTCCTTCCTCCCTCCCTCCCTCCCTCCTCACTCACCATAATGATTCCCAACCACCTTGGTGCTATGGCTCTCAGTTGGGTCACAGGTGACGTAGTTGAGCCCTGCCTGCCTCAGCTGCAAGGCATGGTGCGGAATGGTTGCTTTTCTTCTCCTTCATGCCTGGGCCTAGAAACATTGGCCAGCATTTGGTTTGAGGGTGCCAGACCACCCAGCGCCAGAGGCACTGGACAAGCTCCTGGTTTATTGTGCCCTTTCAGACCAATAAGTCTGGGGATAGAGCCATCAGTGTCTTCTACCAACTCAGGAACCCTCCTTTTAAAGCTATATTCTGGACTAAGACACAGGCCTCACCAGCCCTTTGTTCTTTTGACAGGTGTCTCATGAATTTCCAATGAACTTTAACCCATCTAACCCCTACTGTAATGGTGAGTAAAGCCAAAAAGTCAAATATGAAGACCACCTCACTCATCCTCGTCTTTTTCTTTCATGTTACAGCTATTCATACTTCATCCCTAAATCTCGGGTTGTGACACATTTAACTTTCTGCTGTGTATACTAGAAAAATCACCTCAGGTTGGTGACTATAGTGTTAAAGATAATTATGAGGCAAATCAATATTATGGTGCTAAAGAGTAATCCCTTTTACCTTAAGAGTCTAGTAGAACCAAACCATCCACAGACTTAGAGTAGGTCACTAAAAATTATCATAAAATTAAAATTGTTTCACATGTCAATTGACTATAAAATAAACTTTCCATAAATGAACAGTTCAGTATTAAAGACTAGAGAGAACTTTCAGAGAAGCAGTCACTCTTCTCCAGTCAGTCTTAACATTTCTTGCTGCTTGCACGGTAATCATTCAGTAGATAGAATGGTGACAAGAACAGAGAGCTGAGCACCAAGTGCATCTCTGTAGAGAGCAGGAAGCTGGCTTTTGTCTTTCATTTCACTTTTTAATTTGTACTTCAGATGCACAAAGCTTTCCTCTTTAAAAAATATTTTTAAAAAAAAAATCAAATTGAATAACCAACCTCCTAAATTATATAAGACTAAATGTTTTGGGGAAGGAACGATAGGTGTGGGGCTGGAGATATTACTTCAGATTCTAGGCCCTAAATTGACATCCTGCAGAGGGTCCCTTTTAGCATCTATGAAGTGCATAGCTCTAGAGACAAAGGTAATTTTTCTTTCTCTTTGTAAATAATCACAAGTTGAAAGAGCACAGGACTACCAATGGGGACTGTTTTCTTAAACATTTTCTTCCTCATTCTAAGATACCTTTTCTGTGCTAATTAATTCAGTATTCTTTTGAGGCACTTATGATGCATGGTTATGACCTCTTTTATGTCTAGATATATGTAATTACTTTTATTTTAATTGTAATTAAATAATTATAATTTATTTCAAATTAGTTATAATTTATTTTATTTATTATTTATTTTATTGAACTATAATTATAATTTATTTTAAAGATGTGCTTTTGTTAATGTTAATTTGGTAGACATGTTATTTATTTGTAAGATTTTATGATAAAGATCATAAAACATTTATTATTAAAAATAAAACAAAGAAATGTTCTTGGTGATTATCTGAAATTGAATTGTCTTGGAGACATATGGCTTATGTCATATGACAACTCATTTTAGAAGTTTATTGCTCCATAAATAGTGTGACTCCATCTTTGGTCTGCTCATCAAGCAAATAGCCTCTTCACTTTAGCTTTATAGTCTGGAAAAACAAAAACAAAACAACGAATTTGGTTGTAGAGCAAAGATATGCTATGTAGAAAAGTAAGGCCTTATTTCAAAGTTAAATCTCCCCTTTTAAAAGGTGTCATTGTACCTAGTTACCTAGAAATATTTCACTTGTTGCTTGAATACAAGAAAGGATTTCAGTATAATTCGGTTTTAGGTGAGTAGTTGAAGACTTTATATTTGTGAAGATAGTAAATTGTTAAAACCCACAGGGTATAAAGCAAGCATAATAATACAAATGGATAAAATACTTCTGTCTTTGTCCATGTTCTGTTACTGGGAAGAGACACCATAACCGTGACAACTCTTACAAAAGCAAGCATTTAATTGGATCTTTCATAGAGTTGCAGAGCTAAGCTACTATCCTCATGGCAAGGATGCTTCATTCAGAGCAGGGCAGAGTGTAAGCAGACATGATAACTGAGAGTTCTACATCCAGATCTGTAAAAGTTGGAGAGCAATGGAGGAGGATACTTGACAGGAGGAAGAGAGAGACTCTGGGTTTAGCATGAGCTTCTGAAACCTCAAATGCCTCCCAACCCCGCAGTGATGCACTTCCTCCCACAAGGCCACACCATCTAATCCTTTCAGATAGTATCACTTCCTGTCACAGCCTTTCAAGTTTATGAGCCTATGGGGGCCGTTCTTACTCAAACCACCACAACTATTGTTGCTGAGACTAAATGCTCAGTTTTTCTCCAGTGTATTCCACTGTGGTTAGTGATTGCTAGCTATGCTTAATATTATTATTACTGTTAGACTAACTTCTAGTTACACTGTCAGTTTACACATGTAAAATCACATCTCTGTCAATTATTCTCACAGGTTGCTCATGGCTACTTGTCTCTAAGTTCAGTATGACCAAAAGGATTTTCTTGTAACTCTTTAATTTTGAGAGGATAGAATTGGTGTTTCATTCTTATTCTTGACTTAAAGCAAGAGACATGTATTGGTTTAAAAGTTTTCTACAGGGCCGAGGAGATAAGTCAGTGAATAAGAACATTTGATATACAAATATGAGGGCCTGGGTTTAAATCTTAACTATCCATGTAAAAATCTTAGCATGACCTCACCTTACTATAACCCCATTGGAGGACACAGACAGGTAGATCTTGAGAGCTCACTGGCTAGCCAAAATGGTTCATATGATATCCTGTTGTAAGGCAAAAGTTGGAGAGCAGTGGAGGAGGATACTTGACAGCTTGTTATGATGTCTATGTGGCATGCACAGGTGTGCATACCCACACACTCACTTGTCTGTACCATACACAGACATTAAAAACAAATGAATAAAAATCTAAAATACACTAAAGTAAGAAAATAAAACTTTAAAATACACCATAGACCAGTTTCTGTGGTTTGAAAACATATTGCAGAGAATTCTTTTGAGAATTTGCATGCATCCTGAACTGTAGCTGAAGACAGAGTCAACATTTCGAGGATACTCGTTTGTAGACTGCTTTTCACCAGAATACTAGCCAGTTCACCAGGCCAGGCTGTTTTAATGGAAATATTTACACCTCGGTGGCACATCTGTTCCTTATTCATTTGACTTGTAGATCACAACTGTTTTCCTTTGAAAAATGGAAAATAAGGTAGGGTCTTGCCATGCAGTGCAGACTATAAACTTGACATCGTCCTACCTCATTTTCCTAAATCCTGGTACTGTAGATGTAACACCTCACCTTGCTCTCTCAAATTTCTTAGTCTGAAACTAAAGGACCAGCTTTTCACCTGGTGTTTCTATGACCCAGGAAAGACATACAAGAACTAGAGAAAATGGCAGTGGTTCGCTGAGGCCCTCTCCAATTAAATGTATTGAATCATATAGAGCCCTGTTCATCTTGCTGTTAATAAGACTGGCAGGCCCAACTGTTGACAGTTTATACAGATAAATGCAAGAAACAGCCTATGTGAATATTAAAACTAATTTTTCATATGTACTATGCCTGACCCTTACTTGTATCACCTAATTAGAATTCATTAGCCTTATCACGTTATATTTTTATAGAATTTTGATCACATGTATAAATGAATGTTCATCTCCATAATTTTTTCTTTCTGTTTAGCAGTTGTAAGATGCTGTACCTTTTTCATCAAAAACACATCAAAGTGAAGCATAAATATAGTCCCATTTGACATGAAAACGCATGCTTTCTGCCTGGAGAGGCTGTTTGTAGCTTTTTATAATGAGACATAGCCATGAAGAACTCTTAAATGTGGAAATTTTCCCTAGTCAAAGCACTTTGTTGTGTGTGTTGTTTTGTAGCTGTGATGGGGATTCCCCGTAGTCAAGGTGATTGTGCTACTCCTGCCTCAGTCTCCCTCGAGCTGAGATAATAGATAGTGTTCATGATAGATGCAGTATATAATTGTGCTTCTCAGTACTGTGGCTTAACAAACTATATTTGAGGATTTTTAATACCACTTTCTTTGATCTAGGAATACAAGGCATTATAGAGGCCTATCGGACCTGTCTTCCTCAGATAAAACTCTATGGACCAACTAATTTTTCTCCAATAATAAATCACGTGGCTAGGTTTGCGGCTGCAGCCACACAGCAGCAGACAGCATCTGTAAGTGCACTGGGCTCAGGAGCAGGAAGGGTGTGGTTGATACTTCTTCCTGGTTGCCATTCTGTTGTTTATTGAGTTTGTCAGGATACTAAGTCAAGAGTAAGAAGTGACAATATAATCAGCACTGGTCTGAGAGAAGTATCTGTTGCTATTAATGATTACTTAAACTAAATAATGCTTGCACTTGTGAATCTTTTCTCTGGCTTTGGACGTAATTTTCTTAGATTCTATCAAAAGCGGGGAAACTGTTAGTTAACTTAGAATCATACTTCACACAAAGGCCTTTAGATACTTGTACCAGTTGCTGGTATTGCATCACTACAGAGGTTTGAATTAGCTGACCATTACCAGTGGGATGTTGGGTGCCATATCGCTCGAGCTGTAATATATTTAGAAGTAAGGACAGGGATCATGGGGAGCCCTGTTGTGCAAGTATTGAAAAGTTAAACAAGATAATTTATGTAAAGTACACAGTGCCTGGGTCAGAGAAAAACACTTCCATACTTAAGATTCCTGTCATAAATCTTATTCCTGTTCTAGATTTAACTGCCCCCCAAAATAAAATCACAACTTTATGTGTCATTTTATTATTCTATAAAGTTTCATAAAAAGAACAAAAATGTTTTAAAGTATGTGTTCTAGCTGGGCAGATAATCCTTCTTGAGAATGGAGTTCTCATTTCCTCCTCTGCTCCAGTTTTTGACATGTTTAGGGTTCAGTTTAATGGATGTTTATTCCTCTGCTTACTTGAAAAGTTCTTCTTTGACATGTAGATGTCTTCTGTGTATTTTTTCAACCTATTCTGTGATGTGTTGCTCTTCTAATGAATGCTCAGGTTTTAATAAGAGTTTATCCTTGTTATCAGAGAATTACAGAATATTTTATGCAAATGGTATCCTGTATACAGACTGGCAGTGAAAATGAGTGAGATAGATGATTTATTAGCCTAGATCACTCTTTTTACTATTTGACCTTCTCCTGCTCAGTGGACATGTTTTGTTTTTTGTTTGTTTGTTTTGTTTTGTTTTTTGGCAGCAATATTTTGTGCTCTTGATCATCACGGATGGTGTGATCACAGATCTTGATGAAACCAGACATGCTATTGTCAATGCTTCCAAGCTGCCCATGTCTATCATCATCGTGGGAGTTGGGGGAGCTGACTTCAGTGCCATGGAGTTTCTAGATGGTGATGGGGGCAGTCTCCGCTCCCCATCAGGAGAGGTGGCCATAAGAGATATTGTTCAGTTTGTGCCTTTCAGACAGTTCCAGAATGTGAGTACCATTCTTTCTGACTTAAACTCAGACCTTCAGGATGCTTTTGCTTTTGCATGTGAGAAGTTTGATTTGATGGGGCATTTTTCTCTTTTGTGCTTTAGCTAGTATGATAAACTAAAAATGATATTGTTATGGATATGTTAACATTGTTTTGTTACTTAATGTATTAATTACTTTCCTCATGGTTGCAAATAGACAAAGACAACTTGGCTTGTAGTTTGTTATGAGAAAGGCGTGGCAGACAGATTTGAGACAGTCACAGTACATCCACAGTCAAGCAGAGAGGATGAATTAGGGTGCTGTCATAGTTTTATTTTATTGCTGTGATAAAACACTCTGACCTATAGCAACATGGGGAAGAAAGTTTATTTTGCTTACACTTCCATATCACAATCCATCATGCAGGGAGGAACCTGGAGGCAGAAACTGAAGCAGAGGCCACAGGAATGCTAATTACTGGCTTGCTACTTATGGCTTGCTCAGCTTGCTTTCTTATAGAACCCAGGACTATTAGCCTAGTGGTAGCACCACCTACAATGGGCTGGACCCGCCAATATCAATTACTAATTAGGAAAATGTTCTATGCTTGGGGGGTAGTGGAACATACTTTCAATCCCATCACTTGGGAGGCAGAGGCAGGCAGATCTCTCTGTGTTCAAGACCATTTATACAGAGCAAATTCCAGGACAGAGGAGTTACACAGAGAAACCCTTTCTTGGGAGAAAAACAAGAGAGGGAGGGAGGGAGGGAGGGAGGGAGGGAGGGAGGGAGGGAGGGAGGGGGGGGGAGGGAGGGAGGTGGAATTCAGGTGTTAGCTGATAAGGTTGGAAGGCATGTCTCTGGAGTCCTGGGTGCCTGAACAGAGTGTGGCCACCAGCACATTGGAAAGGGCTGCTGAGATCTTGAGTGGCCTGTTTAGTTCTTTTCTTAGAGATTAGATCAACATCCATCGCCTAGATAATCCTATCTTCAAGAATTGCCCTAAGGTTTAATTTATATCCATAAGTGTTAAAATACCCTCTAATACATATTAACCCTATATATAATATATTACAAATAAAATTTACTACATTAAGAGAGAACAAGTGAGCGACAGACGGACACAGAGAGACAGAGAGGTTCTACAGCCCAGTATTACAGAAACATTTTCTCAATCTAGCTCCCTCCTCCTGAGATAACTCTAGCTTATATCAAGTTAACTTAAACCAGCCAGCTCAGATGTTCAGCCTGGTTTCTCCTTTTACCAGTCTAGGACTCTGACACATCGAATAGTGCCACCTATACCCAGCATAGGTCTAATCATCTACTCCAGTTAAACCTCTCTGGAAACAGAGTTGGGCTAGATAGTTCTGGATGCTATGAAATGGACAAATGAGATAAGCCACATTTTGTAACATCAGAAAAACAAAACACTAGACAAACCTGTAGGAGAATATGCTTGCTTGATGAGACACTCTTAGAAGCAGGCTATGCTAATACATCTTTGATGAATAGAGCTTCTAGGTAATTAGAATGGGGATTACATTTAGTAGTCAAGAGAATAACTGATAAACTCTTTGTATGATTAACATAAAATCTTTAGGCACAAATAGAACAGTCATTTAACATGACATTCAAAAGGAAGAAAATTTAAAGATACATTAAAAAAAAATAGGCCATGCATGTTAGCACACACCTATAGTCTCAGCACTCAGCAAACAGATACAGAAAGGAATCAGGGTCACTTGGGAAGCAAAGGCAAGCAGATCTCTCTAAGTTCAAGGTCAGCCTGTTCTACATTGTGATTTCCAAGCTAGGCAAGGCTACATACATAGTGAGACCCTATCTCAAAAAATAAGAGCCATAACAACAGTAGAATCATCAAATAGGAGACTGCTGGCACTAAAGAACTTGACACATATTAGCAAAATTATGCTAATTACAAATAATATTGAATGCTTTTTCATATTTTGTGGACTGTTCTAAGGTATAAGCCTAGCGATTGGAAATTACTACATTTTAATGACTGCTGAGTTATCTTTGTTACTAAACGGGCAGTATATCAGCCAAATGTGGTTGTGTATGGCTGCAGTTTTAGCTCGTGGTAGATAGAGTCAGGATGGAGAGTTTAGGGTCGTACTTGACTGCATTTGAGTTCAAGGCCAGCTTGAGCTACAAGAGACAAACAAATAAGCCAGAAAATCCCCAGTTGGTGATAGTAACTGTAATTTTGTCTTGTTTTGTTTTTTCTCAAGGCTCCAAAAGAAGCACTTGCACAGTGTGTCTTGGCAGAGATTCCCCAGCAGGTGGTGGGCTACTTCAACACATACAAACTCCTTCCTCCCCAAAACCCAGCTGTGAAATAGAAAGAGCCAGGACAATTCCAGGATTCATAAGCTATGCTATCCTTTATGAGATGATATGCCTACTTTATGTGCTTTTCACCCTAGTGTTCCTTATATAAATCCAACTTTTTGTATCTATTTTATCTGTTTAAAGCATACGTTTTATATTTTTTGAAGAGGACAGTAACAAGTTCATCTCTGCTCAATAAATTCAGTGATTCTTAGTAATTTCTAGAAATTGTAAGA
Organism: Phyllotis vaccarum; assembly: GCA_033318265.1. Classification (NCBI taxonomy): domain Eukaryota; kingdom Metazoa; phylum Chordata; class Mammalia; order Rodentia; family Cricetidae; genus Phyllotis; species Phyllotis vaccarum. Next base: position 11,627,080 of record JARWLC010000012.1, on the reverse strand, counting down.
AGAGTGCTATTTGAAATTAAATTTAATGTGGGAAAAGTGAGGATTTGTTGTTGTTTTATTTTTTGTCTACTTTCCATAATAAAGATGCCATTTTTAAATGTCAGAACAAATTAAGAATTATAGGTTGATGTGGTTTGCAGGTTGCTATACTGTTTATAGTATATATTTTGTAAGCCAAAGTGTGTACTTGTGACTGAGAGCTCTCCTAAAGACAAGTAGTACTGAATTTGTACCCGCAAGACTGTATTTTGTTCCTTTCCACGCTGCAATGATACATCATACAAAAGTGCTTTCACATGAGTCTTCATGAAAAGCAAGGAGCTTACTCAGTTTTTAAAATGTACAGTCAGTGGAAAGATCCTTGTAGACAAGACAGTTTTGCCTTTTGAAATCGCTTCTTTTCACTGTGAACTGTTATTAACACTCAATACGGTCAGGTTTGGTTTTTCTTTTACTGAATAGACAAGACCCTTGAGCTTTTGTGGAATTACAAATGATATGTCACCCCAGAGTCTCCATAACTAGGTCAGTGTAAGTTGACTAAGTGATTGGGATTACTTTGTCCATAAAGCTATGAGGACCAAGTATTTAAGAAGAAAATTCAAATTGTAGGCTAGGTATAGTGGCACATCGTCCCAGGACTTGGGAGGCAGAGGCAAGAGGATCGTCAGAAGCCAACCTGCCTACATAGTGACCTCCAGGCGAGCCTGATACACAGTAAGAATGTGTTTCAAAACAACAAAGAGAAGTAAAGAACTGAGAAAGCCATTTCTTCCATATAATGGTATAATTGGGAGAAGTCACTTTCATCCTTTTCTTGCTATGGTCCTATACATTGATTTGTATATTTTCTAAGTCCATAATATATTCTGTTAAGCATAAAACCTGATACAGCATTTATAAAGAAAATACACACAAATGTGGAAACGAAAGTCCTTCCACCTTGAGGCCTTGGAGCTATTTTGGGAGCTGAGAAGTTTCTAGTCCCTTCTGAGAAGTTTCTAAATCCCCAAGGTCAAGCACCCAATGTCCTGGCTAATCAGAGGACATTCCGGCTCAGCTATAAAGTATCTTCTCCCCTCCTAAGACAACCAATCAGCCAGCAGCTGCCCTTGACAGTAAGTGATAGTAAAGAAACTTCCTCTGGGCTCCTCACCTCCCAGCCTGATAAAGGCATTTCTGTGCTCTTTGTTTGATCTTCATTTTAAAACCCTGCCTCAGAGTGTGTGTGACTACTGTGTGACAGTCAGGAGCTGGGTTTCAGCTCTACAGCTGTAATAAACCTTATTTCACATTTGCATTCGAAGAGTCGGTGTGATTCTTGGGATCTTTCTGGGGGTCGCTGAGACTGGGCAGAACAACAAATAATACCCCTTTTAACTGCCACATTTACGTAATATGAACTTAGTATGCTTGTTTTGAAGAATAGGATTATCTCAACTTTACCCTTTGGAACATACTACTATCTAAGTACCACGTTTTTGATAGATTCTGTAACATTTGCCTAAAACTCTGGATGTTGAATACTTTTCATGTCTATGTGGTAGCCAATCATCATAAACAATTTTAACATTTAAAATTGTGTATTCTTCACATACCCTTAAATGGATGTCCAGGACCAGTCAGTGTTCCTGTCATGGTTATTGAGTCCCTCTCTGCTGTCTATGTCTTTGTTCTTTGCAGGAGGGAGGTCTGTTTCCCCAGCACAGTGAGCGGCTGCCTCCTTCCCAAGGGGTAGCTGCGTCTCAGTCTGTGCTGTTAACCTGAGGCAGTGTATCTCTGGAGCAGATTTCTTAAATTAATTTTCACTTTTCGTTGTTTCAAGATTTTTGTGTGCAGCCCCAGTTTTATAAGTGTTTAAGACAGGTATACAATCCAAACATTTTAAGTAAATAAAATCTATTTTAGGGGGCTGGACAGATGACTCAGGGTTCAGAGCATATGATACTCTTGAAGAGGACCAGATTTGGTTCCCAATACCCACATCAGACAGATCGCAGTTGGCTGTAACTCCAGTTTTAATTTATAGTGTTATGTAGTCAAGTAATTTTTTCCTTTGTGCAACTATTTGAACAAATGTCATTTATTCTTAAAATACATCTAAAATGAAAATCACAAAATTCATAGACATGATTTCTCATATGCATATATTCAGATATAATATTCCCATTGGTGGTCTATTCACCTCATTTTCTGTTTATGATTGATTTTTTAAGCCACTAACATTTTAGTTCTTTTGAGGGCGTTGTAAGTCTTCACTTTAGTGCTTGGTCAGCTTTTCCCACGTAGTTTCAGTGCGCTTGTGCTGTACTTTGACATGCTTTGATTCTTTTATACATTTCCAAGAATGCTATCTGTCAAAATATTCTCTATTTTTCATGTAAGTTAGGAGATAGGTGAAAATTGTGAGCACTTGTGTTGTTGATGTCACAGCATGTGTATAACTTACCAATACATGAATTCATGTCAAATATATCTGCTCTTGAATTCCCTTTGGATAAAGTTACTTCTTGATGTAACATGGTTGTGTTTTATTTATTTCTCTACACTTTACCAGAGTAGTATAAAATGGAACTAGGGAAATGGCTTGGTGGATATGATCACTTGCTACATAAGTTTGAGGATCTGACTTCAGACCCCTGTACCCTTGTGATAAGCCAAGCATGACCACATCTTAGCACTGGAGGGAACAGGTACAGGATTACTGAAGTTTACTGGCTATTGCCCTACTGAGAACTGGGAAGCTCCAGGTTCAGTGAGAGATCCTTTCTTGATGGAATTAGGCAGAGAGCAATAATGGACACTCAGTGTCTTTCTGGCCTATTCATCCTGCATATACTTATTCACACACTCATATACCACATATAAGAAAAATAATAGAAAAGTTAGAAATAAGTAGAAAATTGGTTTAAATTAGGGTATCATTAAAAATCACCTTAGACTGAGTAAGTTATAAATAACCCATCCTAGGAAGTTCAAGAGCTTGATGAAGGCATCTGGAGGGGGCCTCTGATGTGTCATAACATCATAGAATGTCAGAGAACACATGAGAGACAGGGCTAAGAAACTAAGCATTAGGAACCCTCTTCCACAGTGACTGACCTATACCTGTTATTGTGTTATAATCACATATACATGTGTCTGGTGGCCGATGTAGTGGGAGCCCTTTGCCCCATGCAGGCAGGCGGTGCAGTGAGATCCACACAGGACGGCCAAGAAAAAGAGGCACACAGAGCTATGGGAAAGGGACACAGGCTTTATTATGAGGGGAAGGGGAGAGATAGACAGGTAGATGAAGAGAGAGAGAAGAGGGGGAGGGACATGTGCCTTCTGGCAAGGTGGGGAGAGACAGGAACAAGAGATGAGAGAAAATGTGAAGGGTGGGAGCCCTCTTAAATGGAGCTTGACATCAGGGTACTGTGTGAGCCAGGTTATTGCCCATTGGTCAGGGCTCCAGGAAGTGGAACAAATTCTGACATCTGTGATGGAAGAATTAACAATTCAGTGGGGCTACAAACTGAATAGTAACTGATTTTAAAAAAAAATTAAAGGCTAAACAGCAAATATGAAGTGGTCTTAGGATTTCTATTTTTGTGAAGAGACACCATGACCACAGCAACTTATAAGGGAAAACATTTAATTGGGGTGGCTTACAGTTTCAGAGATTTAGTCTATTACCATGATGGGACATGACAGTATGCAGGCAGACTTGGTGTTGAAAAAGGGGCTGAGAGTTCTTGATCCATAGGCAGCAAAAGGAGTCTGCATCCAGATTGGGCATAGCTTGAGCATAGGAGACCTCAAAACCCAGCCCTAATGTAGCAGGAAATGTTCTGACCTGTCTGAGCCTTAGGTCCAGAGGAATCTCTCCCACCTTGGTCCTAGAGCCATTTATAAAATAATTACTCAGAGGCTTATAAACTGTTGGCCTATGGGCCAGGCTCATTACCAACTAGTTCTTACAACTTACCTCAATCAATTTTCACTAATAATGTGTATTGCCATATATCTGTGTGCCTTTACCTGTGTCCCATTACATTTTGCTTCCTTGAGGGCAGCTTGCAGCTTCTGCTTGACTCCACTTTCCTTTGTCTTTACCTCTGCTTAGATTTCCTCCCTGTTTCTAAGCTGACTTGTCATAGGCCAAAACAGCTTCTTTATTAACAATGGTAATAAAGTATATTCTCAGCATACAAGAAGACATCCTACATCCCACACTGTGACACACTGACTCCAACAGGCCATACCTGTTCCAACAACACCACAGTTCCTAATAGTACCATTCCCTATGAGCTTATGGGGGCCAACTTAATTCGAAACTACCACACCCCACTCCTTGCCCACCCCCAACCTTATAAAATACTATGATGTAAAATGCATTTACAGGCAACTTCAAAAATCTCCATAGTCTATTTACAGTCTCAACAATGTTAAAAGTCCAAAGTTCAAATTCTCTTCTAAGATTGGTGCACCCTCTTCACTGTAATCCCCTTTAAAATCAAAATTTTAAAAAACTACATACTTTTAACATATCATGGGGCAGGATATACATTACAATTCCAAAGCTAGGGAAGGGAGCATAGTGAAGAAATACTAGAGCAAAGCAAAACTGGAAACCAGTTGGGCAAACTGGAAATTCTGCATCTTCATATCTGACCTCAAAATGCTCTTCAGATCTCCAACTTCTTTCAGTTTTGCTGACTGCAATATACTTCTTTTTCTTGGGCTGGGTCTTCTCCCAGTTGGCAGTTTCCCTCAACAGGTGTCCCATGGCTCTGGTACCTATGTCTTGGGGTCTCTGAGGCAATTCAGGCCTCACCTTCACAGTTTACACAATGGCCTCTCTAGGCCTCCATTTAGGAAAAACATTAAATTGGGTTGCCTTACAGTTTCAGATGTTTAGTCCATATGATACTTTGAAAGAAAATGCCCCCAAAGGGAATGGCCCTATCGGGAGGTGTGGCTTATTTGAGTAGATGTGGCCTTGTTGGAGAAAGTCTATCACTGTGGTAGTGGGCCTTGAGGTCTATCCTCACGCTTTGTGTGACACTCAGACCACTTCCTCTCACCTACAAAATGTGGGACTCTTAGCTACTTCTCCAGCATCATGTCTGCCTGCACACTGGCATGTCCCACCACGATGATTATGGACAGAACTCTGAAGGGTAAGAGAGCCACACCAATGAAATGTTTTCCTAGAGTGGCCATAATCCCATTGTTCCTTCACAACAACAGAAACCCTAACTAAGATAGTCCATTATTACCATGGTGGGACATGCTTGAGTGAATGCAGACATAATGTTGGAGAAAAAGCTGAGCATAGGAGACCTCAAGGCCCACCCCTGTAGTAATACACTTCCTACGACAAGGTCCAGCTCCAACAGGTCCACAGCATAAGGTGCCATTCCTTAGAAACTGCTGGAGTGGCAGTTACATTTAAACTACCAAGGAAACTAAGTATCTTAAGAATGCAAAAAAAAATGAATTTGTTGAATATAAAATGTGAGAAAAGGCAATCAAGGAAGGAGAGGGAAAATGGAGAGCAATTAGAAGGGTTTTGTCCTGGGGGGCGCTCTGGGTACACAGGAGGACTCAGTCTTAGGGGAAGGATAATGTTGAATAGGTTTCAGAAAAGGTACATTTGTAATTTTGAAAAACTTAAAGACTTTACATTTTCATCATTGACAGGTGTTCAAGGGCTCCAGAGAATCATATTGCCAAAGTCAATACTGGCCACAATGACACACAAGCCAGGGAGCTGGCAGTGTTGCCTGCCTGGGATGACTCAGCTTTTAGATTACATACTTGGTTCTGGGTATGCTTCCACATTGTTTGTCTGGCTACAGGTCTGCTTCTGTTTTATTCATCACTTCAGCCCACCTTATCAGTTCCTTCAATGTTTCAAAGGCTGACACACACCTGGTAATTACACAGATTTCTAGACTTGCCGGCCTTGCTTATGGCAATATCATCACCTTTGTTACTAACCATCATTATAATTTTTTGCCAACTCCTCCAGAAAAGTCACAGAACTTTGCAGATTATGTTGGATACTAACATAGCTATTTTTTCTCCCAAAGAAATTATGGGTAAGATATTTCAAGCAAAATTCTGACTTTGTACAGCTTGGACTAGGAGAGTTGGACCTTTGATTCGTTATCATACTCACAAGGCACCAGGTTTAGAAACAACATCTTGTCTTCAGAGCAGGACACAGAATTCTAGAACTTAGGAATCTCCAAGGGACTCTCAGGAAGAGGAATGGTTAGAAATATTCCATTTTCTTCAACCATTACACCGGTCTTGGTTACGTTTCTTTGCTGTGAAAAGACACTATGACCAAGATAATTTATATAAGAAAACGTTTATTAGGGCTCATGCTTCCAGAAGATTAGACCATGATGGCAGCAGGAAACCAGGAATGGCACTGGAGACTGGAGTAGTAGCTGAGAGCCTACATCCTGATCCACCAGCAGAGAGAGAGAGAGAGAAAGAGAGAGAGAGAGAGAGAGAGAGAGAGAGAGAGAGAGAGAGAGAGAGAGAGAGAGAGAGAGAGAGAACTGGTAAGTGGCATGGGCTTTTGAAATCTCAAAGCCTAACCCCTAGTGACACATTTTCTCCAACAAGGCCATATCTTCTAATTCTTCCCAAACATTTCCACCAACTGAAGACCAATCATGCATGTGCGCGCACGCGCGCACAAACACACACACACACACACACACACACACACACACACAGGGGGAGGGGGGATTTCTCCTTCCACCATCATGTAAACATGCTCATTTTCCTCTTGCATAGACAGTTACCTAGTAGCTTGCTGCTGGCAATCAATAAAATATTTTTTAAAGAAATTTTATTATCTCCAAAGCACATAATCTAATATGAAAATTGAGGTGATATGTGAAATCAAAGCAGGAATAAGCAAGCAAGGCCCTCTGAAGCTGTCTCTTCACATCTTCAGGCATTTATGGGGACCCACAAATGGCCTCTAAAATACCAGACACATCCTTTGCACCACCCAGACTGTTGTCACACTCCCTAACACAAATCTCTTTCTACCCACTCCTGTATGACTCCTCACTATATTTCATATTCTGACTCCAGTATCCGACTTCCTTCCAGTTCCCCAAATTCCTCTTACTTCAGAAGATAGGTCATTTGTTAGTAAAATCCATATATTGGTGTTTTTCTGAGCTCTCTATTTTTTCAGTTCTAACTTGTCTTTCATAAAGAATAGTTTCCCCTGTTCTTTAAGGTTTCAATTTTCAATGTTAATTATAAGTTGCAGTATATCTCTCCTAGTAAATTTTCTTCTCTCATTCAGCCTAAACTATTTAGCAGTATAAAAAACCCTTTCTAAGTTTTTTAAAGATTTATCTCATCTTAGAATTATGTGTATATAAGTGTGTCTGCCTGTGGGCATGTTTATGTGAATGCAAGTGCCTGTGGAGGCTAGAAGGGAATGTCTGGACCCTTGAGCCAGGGTCACATTCTGTTATGAGCTGCCAGATGTGGGAGCTGGAACTGAATTCAGATCTTCTGCTAGAGCAGTACACACTCATAACCATGAAGTATTTTCTCTACCCCACCTCCATTCCAACATACGCACATAAAAAATTATTGGATTTTTAGGTGTAGTGTTCCATTTTCCAATACCACCCTGCTCTCCCTTACATTTCTTCTAGTGCACAACTCTAAAAAATCCATCCGGACCTTAGGTGTACTGATCCCATTACATGTTTCATTTTCATTGTTTCTCTTCGCACGGCCCCTCTTGCTCCTTACTTTTCAGAATTTCTTTCTAATAGTCGTTGCCTTGGCTTTTGTGTCTCAACCATATGAGCTTGCTTACTCCTGCTTGACTGTGCCCCCTTCCTGAAAACTTCTGAAGTCACGTCAATGCCTTGCTACCTTTCCTCTCTTTCTGCAAGTCTGCTAAAGCAACAGTAACTGGGACCTCTGCTGATTACCTTACTGAAGTTACAGTCTTCCAGTTCTATTACTACCCTCCATCTCCACCACCACCTCCACCTCTAAAACACCAGTTTGTTTAGATTTTCCTATTTAATTCCAGCCTTCTAGATACTGAGACAGGAGGCTCATGAGATCATATTCTCATCCTAACAATGCCCAATCCATTTTCTTGTAGAGGGCATGAGGTCCTTGTTCTCTCCGAAATGCACTTGGAAAACCAGGAATGTTAAACACACAGGGCTGTCTTTTCAAAGGAAGCTATGTATAACCTGTTTTATGCCCAGAAGACTGGGTATGGATGTAGTCAATAACCTGGTGACCTGTGCTATCTGCGTGGCCAGACAACACCTGACTCCCCTAGACTTTAATGCTCGCCCGAGACTCTTCCTCCTTACACATTTATCCTGAGAATTGTTCCTCAGTCAATAGAACCCATTCTTATTGGAGATGTCACAGGTGTTTTTCAAATGGAGTAGAAGTGGTTAATAGCCTAGTGACCTCTGTGTTATCTGGAGGGTCAAACCACATCTGACTCCCTCAGGCTTTATGTTTATCTTAGTCACTCACCCTATATCTTACCTTGAGCATGTTTCTTAGTCACTTGACCTCATCTTTATAAAACAGGCCATATGAACTCCATATAAGCTTCAATGTAATCATGTCTTAAGCTTTGTTGTACACACGAGATTGAGAAATTTTTCTCCAAAGTTGTACTGTTCTTGAATGTGCCTAGAATTAATTGTCCAATGTCAAACTCCAGAAGTTTGAACCAAGACTGGTTACTGAATCATATTGAACCCATTTTCTTCTTGCCTCGCACATATTGTTACTTTGCCAGCTCTGGTGTCTACAAAACCCTCCACATTTGCCTGCTGTGTCTTTGATACTGATAACTCTCTGAAGTCTGTCTAGCATTTTCTACATTATAACACCCTATGCAAGCTTCCACCCTCAGACAAAGTGCAAAACACCCATGTCACTCACCCATACCTTCCCATGGCCTTCAGAGTTCCTGTACTGAGAGCTTTTTTTCACAAATTAAGGTGAAAGAAACTATTACTATGATAAAAGATTGATAGAAATGTTTCCTAACATTGAATGCACAAATGTTTGATCCATCCATGTAGTGTTCCAGGTTGTCTGGACCCTCTAAACCTGTTCAATCTCCTCTCAGAACAGTATGGACTACATAGTAGAAGCCCATTTTAAGAAAGACAGAGGGAAGGATGTCAGATGAAGAAAGAAAATATAATTAAAGACAGAATAATAGAAGTGACTCATACATAGACAATGATAGAAGTTAATTATTTTCAGAAAATCTCACAATTTAAAATATGAATGTCTTTTTCATTTGGTACAAGAAATCTAATGTGAAGATTAGCTGTGACACCTGTCACCCATTGATCACTGGGTAGACAAATGTCCCCATCCTCCCTCACCATTCCACGCATGTCTCTCCTGAAGCTGTGCTCTGATAGGAGAGGATGACTTTTCCTGATAGAAAAGGATTCTTTATCTGTATATGATATTAAACCCTCCCTTCAAATCTCCAAACAAATGCTCAGTACAGGAACACTGAAGGCAATGGGAAGGTGTAGAGAGCTGCATGGGTGTTTGGCATTTCACCTGGGGGTGAAAGGTTGCATGGTATCACAGTACGAAAGAACAAGAGAGGCTTTTGGAGAGTTTCTTCAGTGCCAAAGGATAGTCGGCAAGTAGATTGGGCATCGTTGGGATAAAGAGATGAGTTGTGCTCTCCAACAGCCATCATTTCACAACTAAATACCTTTACTCTTAGAAATATGACATTTTAAAACTATATTAAGTCTTTCATATAGTCCTATTTTGGGTGAAATCTTTGGTTAGTTCCTTTTTGTGAAACGTTCCAAAAAAAAAAGTCATAGCATAGCAAACTTGATCACTATTTGACCTCAAGTAATGAATTTGTTTACTTGAAAAAGTCCTTTTAGAATGAGCTACTTTTATCAGTCCCTGGTATTTTTCTTTGTAAATAAAAAGAAACGTGTACTTTTGTCGTTGAAGTCTACAACCCATAATACAGGATTATAGGATCCCATGCCGCCAGTCATTAAATGAGGATGTGAGTAGGAATCTGAATTCCATTGCAAATTTCTGATTCTGGAGGAAGCCACGAGGTTAATGTATTTATGGTTGGATGTGAGAAACCACATCGCTGGTCTAGTTAATGACCCTTAGGAGGCACCATATACTCAGTCTTACATTCCTACAATTTCCAACAAAGAGAATTCTCAGAAATTTGTAGCACAGTCATAAACAAGGAGCAGTGATGACTGGAGGTGGGATGGGACACAGAGAGGGGCTGTAATCACTCGGACATTTCTCCCTTTCCCCATATAAGGGAATTATTATCTACAAATGTCAGGTTATTGCTTAATGACACTGATTTGCTTGGCCTTTGTGCCATCCATTCCAGTCACAAAAGATATAGTGTGAAAAATATAGCCACTCATAAAATTTCATAGGGGAAAACATCAAATTTTACTGCAGTGTTACGGATAAGGTGCTTAAAACATGAATTTCATGTGTCTGTGATTTGATTAGATATAATAAATTACAAAGTAGAGTGGTGAATAATAGCTCCTGAACAATAACAAAGAATTCTTCTAGGAAGGCAACAGAATTATTGCAGGTATAGAACATGTTCAAATGCAGAAAGTACAGATTGCCTTTATTGGAGTTCTGTGCAGCAATTTTCTATGTAACATATAACCAAAAGGAATCAATCTGTTGCGTATTAGTTTAGGATTATTTAGACTCAGTATTAAGTCAGAAGTTGTCTCTAGACTACTAAGCAGGGATCACTTTACTCCTCTCTGTAGACCTTAGAGCTTTGTGTCCATTTAACCTGGCTTTTCCAATTTATGCTGCAATGCAATTTCTAGTACAAAGTTCTCTCTGTGTGCATCTAAAAGTAAGTACTTTGTACTTACTTTTAGATATGGCCTGTTGAAAGATTTAGCAAACAAAAATACGGAACAAAAATTAAATATCATAAATAGCCCTTAAAAGTAGACCTGTCTCAAACATTGCACAGACATATCTGCACCTCACACTACTCACCAAGTAATGCTTCTATATTTAATGATGACTGCACCAGAGTGATATATGAAAAAAAAATACTCACAAAGAGAAAGATCTGGATGTTTTACAGTATGGCATCTGAGTAGCTTTATCAGAAAACAGTTACTATTTTTCAACTTAGATCTGGGCTGGCCTTTTGATCTGTACTGGTGGTTCACCGTCCTAGAATGCGAAAGAGGGGTTGATATGCCAGCTCTGAGTACAGGCTTCCGACTTTTCTCATTTCTACTTTCATTGTGTGTTTGGTGCTCTGCACATCTGCCAAGCCCAGCCTAACATTTTGGTGAATGAATGAAAAACTTCTTGGATTAGATATGGCCCTCCTTCAGCCTATCCCACTTCAATTTAATAGAGAAAGAGGTTTTTATTATTAATTATTATCATTATTATTACTATTATTATTATTTGGGTTTTTTAAAACACAGTAGGATAGATGAATCATCCAAAGCAAATAGAGACATGGCAACATAAGGTAGAGAGAGAATTTTTATGATGTTCTGGGGACTCAACTGTGGGCCTTACTCAAGCAAATAAATCATTCTACTACTGAGCTACACCCCTACCCTTGAGTTGGGCATTGTTTAAGGCTATAGAACAGTTTATAGGTCATTACAGGTTTTTAAAGGTTGTGGATAAACATAAAGTAGGAGATAATTATGTGCTACACTTTTGAGAAAAGAACATGGAAATAACTTATGCAAATCAAAGGAAATTGCTTGTTGAAATAGACATTTGGATCCAAAGGCAGGCGGTGAAGTATAGGGGCTGAAGAGATGACTGAGTGATTAAGAACACTTGCTGTTCTTGCAGAGGACCTGGATTCTGCTTTCTTCACCCACATCATACCAGCCTGTAATTCCAGTTCTAGCGGATTTGATATCTTCTTCTAACTTCAGTGGGCATCTTCATGCACATAGAATACATAAAACACTCAGGTACACAGACTGTACACATAAAATAAGAGTCTAAAACCTTTTTAAAAAATTAATAAAAACATTCTTTTGCTTCTGCTAAATGCATCATTAATTTTTTCTATGTAAATCTTATTACTATACATTTCAGATAACTAACCCATTCTGCATTATCCTGAGGTCAGTTCTGGGTGGGGTGAAGGAAGGGCAATCAAATGTCTATGCATCAGTTACCCAGTGAATCAGCAGACTACTTGTTAATTAGACAAATGATTAATGAGCATAGACTATATGGGTTCAGAAGAGATAGGCATATGGGTTAGTGGGTAGAGGAAGAAAGAATAATCTTTTGGAAAATTTTTATGTCTGGATTTTGGCTCTTGGCTGAGATACGGGTGTGGCATTTATGGTATGGTCTTAGAAGTGGTAAACCTGGTGGCTCCAGATTCAATTTCTGCAGTGAAATTTTTGTAGTGAACCAGAAGGTTTGTCAGTTCATCTCATTATATAGGTGAGGTCTGGGATTTCATAAAATCTGAATTTCTTGTGCAGATTTTGGTGGCTGAATCCCAAGGCAGGGTGTTGGATCCTTGTGTAAGCTGCAGCTTTGAGCAAGCAGCTAAGGAGTCTGAGTTGGACCTGCAGAGACAACCAGGATGCTTCCTCTTAATGCACTGTTTTTATGGCCTTATTAGATGAAAGTCCCAGTGCCAGCATGTGTGGGGATTTGTTTCAAATTTAATAAAAACCAGTCTGAGATATCAGAACGATCTACCTAAAGTCAGTCTAGGGAGGATCAGAGAGTGGTAACTCACAGCTTCAATCCCACCACAGACAGTATCCTAGAGTGGTGAGCTATCCTCTTAATCCCAGCAAGTCTGAGTTTGAGGCCAATTTAGTTTACAGAGGGAGTTCCAGGCTCCTAGGCAGGCAGTAGTGGTGTCATGCCTTTAATCTTAACCTGGTTGTCAAACAACTGAGTGAAGGAGGTATTTAAGGCAGGCATAAAAAGACAGAGGAGGCAGAAGGAGCCAGGAGGAGTGAAGCTGAGGAAGCTGGAAGACTGGGAGAGATTTGACTGTGGTGTTTACTCTCTTTGATATCTCAGACTGGTTTTTATTACAATTGAAACATACCCCCACAAGGATGGGCTACCACAGAAATTCCCTAACAAATATTACTCAGTTGTGAATTCTGAATTACACTAACAATTGGTCAGCAAGACATGTCCACTGGTGCAATAGTGGCAAATCTGTTATGGGGGTAACAAATCACTTTCAGCTTTGGTCAAAATTCTGAGAATCATTACATATTGAATGTTCATCCTCAAATGGGATATATATCCACCTCCACCAAAGCTTAGAGAATATCAAAGAAGGCAGGATAGAAAGCATATATGAGCTAGAACAAGGATCGTTAGCAGTGAATGGTTTCTGTGATAAGGGGAGATATTTTCTTTGCTTATAGCTACTGGTAAAGTGTACATGTTTCTATAGGAAATATAACATACATACTACATTTGTTACAATAAGTTTTCTGACTCTGTCCGGCAAGAGGTCCAGGTCCACAGACCTGCCGTCCCAGATGGCTTAGCTGCCCGCTGTTGCTTAGACCTCCCCCCACCAAATGACTCAGACACATATTAAGTTCATGCTGTTTGGTCTATAGCTCAGGCACATTGCTAGCTAGCTCCTTCATCTTAACTCAACCCATTTTCATTAATCTATCCTGCCACATGGCCCATGGCTCACCTCTGTTTCTTATATGTTTCTTCTTTGGGTGTCTAACTCTGTCTCTGACTCTGTCCTTCTTTTCCTACCTATTCTGATTCCCAACCTACTTCTTCTACGGTGCTCACCAAGGGCCAAAACAGCTCCTTTATTTAAAGATTGATATTCACAGCATACAGAAAAACATTCCCATATCACTACATTATAGTATTGATACCTAGGCAACATGAACTTTGGGAGATTGAGGATAGTGTTTGATGGTTGTTCTGCATTAAGAACTGATGTGGAAATGCTTTTATGTATGCTGTGAATCTCAATCTTTAAATAAAGGAGCTGTTTTGGGCCATGGTGGGCACCATAGAAGAAGTAGGAGAAATCAAAGCATAGGTAGGAGAAGCAGGGCGGAGTCAGAGGCAGATCGAGCCAGCCGCCCAAGGAGCAACATGTAAGGAGGCACGGGTGAGCCACGGGCCACGTGGCCCACAGATTAATAGAAATGGGTTGATTTAAGATATAAGAGCTAGCTAGCAATGTGCCTGAGCCATAGGCCAAACAGCATGAAGTTAATAAAAGCGTCTGAGTCGTTTCTGGGGGCCTGGGCGGCGGTGCGCAGATAAGCAGTCCCGGCGGCAGGTCTGTGGGTCCCGGATCTCTGGCGCACGGGACCCGGAAGTCACTACTACAAAGAACAGTGGGAAATCTGTCCATGGCAATGAGATTCAAATAGAGCATTGAAAACCTTCCATCTTGAAGAGAATAAGGCAATATCTATTGGTGAATTTATAAATCCTCAGTTGACACAAACCATGTGAGGGTAGAATACTAAGACTTGGAGAGCTGTCTGTACTGTAAAATCATATTAGTGAAGGCTTCAGAGATAAAGAAGCTGGGAATATAGCTCAGCAGAGTGCTTGCTTAACATGTGTGAAATCCTGGGTTTAAATTCCAGCATCACATAAACTGGGCACAGTGGCACATACCTACAATCCCATAATTATGGAATTAGAGGCAGGAGGATTAGAAGACCAAGGTAATCATTGGCTGTGTAGTGACTTTGAGGATAGCCTCAGACACATGAGTTCTACCCTAAAAAATAAGTCTCAGCAGTATCACCGAGGCCTGTTACTGATGGGAGTCATAGAGGTCATCTAAGGAGATGTTGGACTTTCCTGTCATTTTCAAAGCTCCTATTTACTCAATTTATTTTTATTAGTCAGTTATCTGAGAAAAGTATAACAGAACAAAAATGCCAATGTGGTTTCGTTTAATTTTAAGAATTGAATTTAAACAACAATAAAATAACCTGTTTTCATTGATATAGCATTTGCACAAATTTTGGGAGTAGCACATGATAAACAGAGTGTTGTATTATGTAGCAATTCCTGAAAGTGCAGAATATAATTCCCTTAAATAGGACCATTGTAGGTTTTGAAAGGCAGTTATAAGAGAGCATATGTGGCCATATTTGGAAGCATAAGAAATACACAGATGATGAAAAGAGGAAGGAAAATGTGTTTAAAGGCCAGAGGGAGCAGGCCAGGTGGTAGGTAGTTTCATTAAAAACAACGGGATTAGCTTGGGTGAAGGATATGTTTGTGATCCTGTTGGTTAAATTTATATAAACTAATATATAAGTGGCATGAGAGATACAGTATAGAAAGACAGACAATTAAAGGACATGGGAAGAAACAAGAAAGAAAAGAAGCCCTTTATTCTGACACCCGATTTTGCCTTTCCTGCTCATAAAGTCAGAAAACATCAGACTTCACTGATAGAGTCTAAATTCCCTACAGATAGGATATGTGTTTTTCTAAAAACATCTCAAATAACACCAAAAAAGACAGCAAACAAACTTTTTACTTAAGACATAAGTAGTTTATAACTTTGAGTTTTAGCTCTTTTATTCCTAAATCTAAACACACACACAGACACACAGACACAGACACACACACACACACAGACACACACAGACACAGACACACAGACACAGACACACACACACACACACCATACACCATAGAACTGTGCAAAGGAAAACTTATTTAATCTTTAAACCTTGTTATAAGTTAAGCTTCTAAAAATTTGAATTTATTTTAATTCAAATTTAATGTGTATGAGTGTTTTTTTTCTGCATGTAAGTATGCACAGCAGCTGTGTACTTGGTGACCATGGCAGTCAGAGAGGGTACTGAATCCCCTAGAAAAAGATAACTGTGATCTGCCATGTGGATGCTGAGAACCAAATTTCTGTCTTTGAAAAAGCAGCAAGTGCTCTTAACTGCTGACCCATCTCTCAGTCCCCATAAACGACACTTTTAAACAATGTGTCTTAGAGGGTTGAAAAAATCACAATTATAGTGATGCAAAATCCAATGGAAGTTTCTGTAGCAGTGAGGGTTTCTTGGTCCCAGGTGGCTAGAGGCACAGACTCACAGACCTGCTGCCAGAGACCCCTTAGCAGCCTGCTGCCACCACTCAGGCCCCCAGAAATGACTCAGATGCTTATATTAAGTTTACGCTGTTTGGCCTATGGCTCAGGCACATTGCTAGCTAACTCTTACATCTTAAATCAATCCATTTTTATTAATCTGTCTGCATGTGGCCCGTGGCTCACCTGTGTTCCTTACATGTTGCTACTTGGGTGGCTTGCTTGATCTGCCCCTGACTCCACCCTTCTTCTCCTACCTATGCTCTGATTTCTCCTCCTACTTCTTCTATGGTGACTGTCATGGCCCAAAACAGCTCCTTTATTTAAAGATTGATATTCAAAGCATACAGAAAGGCATTCCCACATCACTTCCCCCTTTTTGTCTAATCAAAAAGGAAGGTTTCAATTTTAACATAGCAAAATTACATATAACAAAATAGCTATTAAGCAAGAATTACAGTTACAATATCTAGTCTATTTGTGTTTAGTAAAATTAAAGAAAATATTCTTATCATCTACTTTATTTTTATGAATCTAAAGTTTCATATCTAATATGCCTTTTAAATGACTAAGAAAAACTATACTTATAACTATCTCATCTTCAACTACATCAAAGACCACAGAAGGATATAATATTTACCCAAGTAAACCAGAAGTGCAAGCAACTTCTAAAATCTAGATTTGACAGAGATGACACCTATCTGCCTGGACAGTCACCCAAAGTTCCTTTATAAAGTTGGGGCATCCATCTTCAGCCTACAGGCCCAGAGTCTCTTTTCATTTCAGTGAAGCAGGAAATCTGCTCTGCCCATTCTGGCACAGTTCATCATTTGCTTCTCCTCGAGTCCTGAAGAATGTCTGACAGTTTTCTCTGTAAAGCAGGAACTTGAAAGACCATCTTGGCTTGTTCTGCCAAAGTTCAGAGGTCATCTTCTTATGGAACTTACATGGCCAGTTTAAACAGCATACTGTCAAGTAGTCAATATAAGAACAGGTTCTAGTCCAGTGGCTTACCATTGACACAAAGAAAGTAGACTCCATATGGAGTTTCTTTGATGCCCATTTTTCTCTTGAAGATTGGTGCTGCCAGGAGCAGACCTGTCTCATTGTCTAGAAAAGTCTAAGCTCTTAAAACATTTTAAATGCCATATTCTATAGGTCTTAGAAGTGTTTGAAGATTACCTATCTAATTGAATTATATCTTTGCATACTTAAAAATCTAACTAACATGCATTTCTTAATTACACATTACAATTTTAAATCAGTTACATAAACATAATATCTTAAACAAGAGTAGAAAATACATATAGCATAAGAGAATTGGCCTTAAATTTGTATCAATAAACCAAAATCCATACTAATGTAAAACATTTTGAGATTAACAGCTGATTTTCTGATCTACGTAAATTCAATAATCTAATTTTTTTAAAAAATCATTGATATACCATTCTTCTTTTTCTTTTTAGAAAGAGATTAACTATGACCAATAACCAGTTATAATGAAAAAACATTTATAAACAATATTTTGGGAATTGGGGTGTAGTTTTTTTATTACTACTTCCTGCTGAGTATGGGGCGCTGAAAATCTCACGAATTAGACAGGATCATACTCTGTAGTCTTGAAGTTGATACAGCCATCTCTTCTTATCAGAGATTTTTTCAGGGGGTCTTGGTTGATGAAACCATATTTGCCTGGAAGCAATCCACAGGTTCTTATCTTCTGTAGAAACAAAAGCAGAACTCTTCCAAAGCAATAAATCCTTAGACACAAATTTCAAAATCAAAATACCTTAAAATATATATTCTTGTTTAACTTAGTAGCCTTTGTATTTTTGACCCATTGTCTTTCTGTAGTTAGCTCATTAACAGTTAAAAAATTAAAAGAAAACACAATAACAACCAAAATCTAGATTTTGTGTCTATTTTTTATCTTAAGTGGCTTATTATATTTTTATTGCTCTATTTCTCTTTTTAAAGACTTTCTCTATATGCTTTCTTTTTTCTCTGAAGCCTATGTACCTTTTACACACATTGTAACCCATTTACAGGTTTTTCTTTTCATCTGAATCTGTTTCATTGTGAATCCTTAATCATTTTCTAACCAGAAGAGCTTTTAAAATACACTCTCTAAAAGAGCAGCATAGTTTTTGCCGAGGAATCTGAATCAGTAAGTTCTCTTAAAGGGACTGCGTCTCTGTTTGTGGCCAGCAAACAGAGCAGACCCAAGAAAATGCTGCTACTAAGAAACCGTGTTTGTTTTCTTTCTGTTCAAAATAAACAAAAATCTAAAATCAATCACATGCTACTGAGTCTTCTGTAAGATTCAGGAACCAGGCTGATTGCAGCTTACACTGCCTGCCACCAGTCTGCAGGCGCCATTTTGAATGTGACCAGGATGCCACACTTCCTTTGTACAATGACCTGCTTCGTATATACAATTTGGAAGCTGCCTTGGCTAAGTTTCTGCTAAAAACCCTTTTTAAACTTTCTCAGGCATTAAGTGGATATTCGCCCCATGTTGGGAGCCATCTGTAGTAATGGGGTTTCTTGTTCCCAGGCGGCCAGAGGCCCAGACCTACAGACCTGCCCCACCAGACCTCTTAGCCACCAGCCGCTGCTGCTCAGACCCCCAGAAATGATTCAGACACTTATATTAACTTTATGCTATTTGGCCTATGGCTCAGGTACATTGCTAGCTTTCTCTTACATCTCAAATCAATCCATTTCTATTAATTTGTCTGCCACGTGGCCCGTGGCTCACCTGTGTTCCTTACATGTTGCTCCTTGGGCGGCTTGCTAGATCTGCCTGTGACTCTGCCCTTCTTCTCCTACCTATGCTCTGATTTCTCTTCCTACTTCTTCTATGGTGCCTGTCATGGCCCAAAACAGCTTCTTTATTTAAAGATTGATATTCACAACATACAAAAAGGCATTCCCACATCAAGTTCCTGTTGGGGAAATAGTCCTGTGCTACTATGGTGAGTATCATAGAATGGTTTTTCTGTGGCCACTGTTTCTTAATTTTCCTATATAAGTCTCTGTACTTATTCTCACACCAACTTAACAGTCCACGAAGTACCAAGATAGTAGGCACGCCATTTCTAGTTGTCTTTGCAAAGGTGTTTGTGGATAGTGTCTGCATTTGAACGGGTAGACAGAATGACACAAATCGCCCTCATTAGCATGGGAAGTGTTCATATCTAATCTGTGTAGGGCCTAAGTACAACACAAATGTAGAGGGAGTGTTAGTATAATTATCTCCTGGGGTGTCTGGAAATTAACACTATCCACTGTCCTTGTCCTTAGGCCTTTGTCCAATATCTTTCTTGAGTCTCTGTCTTTAAAGAATAAGAAAAATATTAATTTATATGTATACATGTCTGCCTGCATGTATATATGTGCACCATATCCATGCAGTGTCTGAGACGGTCTGATGTGGGAATGTCTTTCTGTATTCTGTGAATAGCAATCTTTAAATAAAGGAGCTGTTTTGGCCCATGACAGGCACCATAGGAAAAGTAGGGGGAGGCATCAGAGTAGGTAGGAGGAGCAGGGCGGAGTCAGAGACAGAAGGAGCCAGAAGCCCAAAGGATCAACATGTAAGGAGAGACAGACTGAACCAGATTCCCAAGAAGCAAGCATGTAAGGAACACAGGTGAGCCACGGGCCATGTGGCAGGAAATATTAATGGAAATGGGTTGATTTAAGATGTAAAAGCTAGCTAGCAATGTGCCTGAGCCATAGGCCAAACAGCATGAACTTAATATAAGCGTCTGAGTCATTTCTGGGGCCTGAACAGCAGTGGGCGGCTAAGGGGTCTGGGGCTGACTGCGGGTCTGTGGGTCTGGGCCTCTGGTGGCTCGGGGCCGAGAGAAAACACAATGTAACAACGGTCAGAAAGAGGACATGTGCTCCCCTGAAACTGGAAGAGTTTTGAGTCACCACGTGAGTGCTAGTAACAGGACCTGAGTCCTCTGCAAGAGGAATAAGTACTCTTAACCATTGAGCTATCTTTTGAGCCCCGGGTCTCTGTCTTTCAGATTAAAGAACAGAGATGAACTTACAAATTATATGAAATATATGTCTCTTTATATTAAAATATGCAATAGATCTCTTACAGAATCTATGTATGTGTTTAGTATGAAAAATTAGCTCACATAATTATGAAGACTAAGTCTGAAACTTTCCGTTTCTTATCCAAGAGCCCAGGGAAGCTACTTGTAGGAGTCCAACAGCTTGAGAAGCAAGAGAACCAATAGTTTAATTCATCCTCAAGTCAAGGATCTACTGGTTTGCTTTCTTCAACAGAACCTAATAAATTAATAAATTAATAAATATCCAAGTAAGGAAGTAAAATGCTGGAAAAACGATGTTTTAGGAAAATGTTACGGCAAGAGGACCAAGAAGCTAGAGCATTGAATAGAACTGACTTTAGGTGAACCGTGAGATGTCTAGATTGAACAGAAAATACATTTAGGTTGTTAATTGTGCAATTAAAAAAGAAAGCAAAACTAGAAATATTTTAAGATATGGACGAGGGAGTGGAAAGACGAAAGAGGAAAGAAGAACACCTCCACAGCACTCAGCTGCCTGAGGAGTTGCCTTCCTCTGTTAAAGACCTTGACTCAGGCAAACTCAAGATTGATGGTTAGGATGCTCAACTATAGAACTAGAGCAGGTAAGAAGCAGGGTTAGGCTTAATAATAATAAAAAATACTTAATATAGAAATAAACACAAGGGTCAGGAGAAATAGAGGTGCTTAGAAAGAAGTACATACCTCAGAACATGGTATGGGCTTCCCTAGGAGAGCTGTACTTCACTGTGTTTTTACTGTGTGGTGTGTGTGTGTGTGTGGGGGGGGCACATATATACATGCCACAGTAAATATGTAGAGGTCAGGGGACAGATTTCAAAAGTCAGTTTTTTTTTCTTTTACTGTGGACTTAAGTCCAGGTCAGTAGGCTTACATGGCAAACATGTTTACCCATTGAGCAATCTTACCAGTCTCAAAGTGGGATCTCTTCACTGTGGACTCAATTAATAGCTTTGTAAGGGACGACTAGGAAATGCCTGGGGAAGGAATTAGACCCTGTCTAAGATCATCTCCTCTCAGGCCTAGGCCATTGCTGTGTTATCATAAACCATCAATATGAAAGGGTTACTAAGTCTCACCATCTGCAAAGTGTTTGGTACCACTGAATTTTTGAAACAATTCAGTTTAGTAGATTTTTTCAACTTTGAATACTTAAACGTCTAAAGAAGAAGCCTCTATGTGGTCACCTTCCTAGAAAATATTAATTGTACTAGAATTCTTGCCTCTCAGCTGATCTGAAGATTTTTGCTTTTATTATAGATGATTGTAGCCACCATATGGGTACTGGGGATTGAATTGGGATTTATAACGTTTTTATAGTAAAAGAACAGAGAAAGTTGTCAGTCAACACACTTTTTGCGTATATTGCTGTGTTGTGGAATTCAGGTGTTAGCTGATAAGGTTGGAAGGCATGTCCCTGGAGTCCTGGGAACTTGAACCGGGTATTGTTAGCCCCATTAGAAAGGGCTGCTGGGATCTTGAGTGGCCTGTTTGGTTCCTGCCTTCTTGGAGATTGGATCAGCATCCATTGTTGGGATCATCTTACCTTCAAGAATCGCCCTAAGGTTTAATTTGTATCTGTGAGTGTTAAAATACCCTCTAATAAATATTAATCCTGTATATAGTATATTGCAAGTGAGATTTACTGCAATAGCTCGTGTCCACATGGGTTCCAGGCTAGCTGTACTCCTAGCCCGTCTGCATTTCAGGTGAGCCCGTTCTGTGCTTTGAGTACTGCCGGCAAGCAGAGCGTTCAGCCCTGGGAGTCCAGCCCTGGGAGTCTCGTGTGTGTGTGTGTGTGTGTGTGTGTGTGGGGGTGCTCTGCCGACAAGCCACAACTGCCTCTCAGTCACTCTGCTGATAAGCCGTGGTTGCCTCTAGTCAGGTCTGCGCTCCCAGCATCTGTGTGCTGCGTGCATACCCAGCTCTATGGACAGCCACAGCATTAATTACACGGTGGGGTGTGGATTTTGTCATATTGTCTTGTCCTAATCATATGAGACCTTGCCTTTCCTAAGGTTCTTATTCAGTCTGTGCACCTGCTGCGGCTTCTGGCAGGTGGGTTCATGCAGCTGAGATTCCCTGCATCTGCCATATTGCCAGAGAATGGAACATTGAATGCTACTGCGACACCTGCTGGCCAAACATCCTTATTACAACTGAATTGACATAATGACTGAAAATTGTTCTTTTCAGAACATCACGTCATACCCTTCCGTGGTAATTGAGAATTTCTTGCATGAATATATTCTTGAGGGCTTCAATCCCTCAGTCTTTCTACTTTTCAGTTTATTTCTATATTTTATGTTTCAAATTAAACAACCTGATAAGGTCATGGTGAGCATGATGGAAGATATGAAATCTGGAAATGAGCAACTGTTGTCTAGGATATATGATACGGAAATTTCAATCACTAAATTAGCAGATAAGGTTAATTTTCCAGAAATTGGTTACAACAAGCTTTTGGATAGAGCTTCTTCTTTGGACGTGGATAAAACCATGCAATAAAAATGCAGGCTTTATGTTAATGATGAGAACAAGAAACTCATTGATTATGTTAATGATGAGAACAAGAGACCTATTAATTACGAGATACTTGTTACTTATGTTAATGATGTGTATCAAAAAATTGCTCATGAGGTCATTGGAAGGACTGTTTCATTAGGAAAATCAAGCTCTAGAAAAATCAGTAGTGTCCAAGCTTCAGGACTGGAAGGACCATATTGCAGTACTGGAAAATGGTGTTAATACATTTTCTGCTCAGAACAATTCAGGTCAACTCCCAATGAGATATTATGGTAATGAAGACACTATACCTAAGGTGGTAAACATGACAAGGCTACCCCCTTTCCCACCAGTATTGTTTCCAGTTTCTGTTTAGTCAAAGTAAGCAAATGGGGAATCCCCAGAATTCGTAGAGTATAATTATGAGCCAATACATATGAAGGATATCAAAGATTTCAAGGAAGGCATATTGCTCCATGGGGCACGCTCCACTTATGTAAAATAAATACTAAATGCATGGTCAACAAAAAATCAGATAATTCCTAGTGATTGGAATGGTTCACTGCCGCCATATTGGACTATAGTCAACATTTGCAATGGAGAAACTGGTTTAGGGAGGAGGCTAGGGCCATAGAGCTCCAAGGAAAAATTAGGGGCTTTTGTGTTTCTCAGGACCAAATCCTTGGTGAAGGCATGGTTGCTGATGTGAAGGTTCAGACTACTTATAATGAACATACATTATTGCTATGCTATACTGCTGCACTGAACACTTGGGAAAAGATTTTAGACCCTGGTCAGAAAATTGAGTCTTATACTAAGATCAAAAAAAAGGCTTAAAAGAACCATATACTGACTTTCTACAGAGGCTTTCCAAGGCTATACATAGAGCAGTATCAGATCCAGAAGTTGGGAAGCAGTTAATACTTTCCTGGCCTTTGACCATGCTAATCTGGAATGTAAGAGAATGCGTATGACTTTGAATATCAGATCTACACCCAGAGAGGAATGGATTCAGTACGCAATCAATGCTGAATCTCTTCATTGCAATGAAGAGAATTCGGTAGGCCAAGCTGTTGCCAATATTAGGTGAGGAATCAAGGCATCACTTGCTTTAACTATGGTAAACCAGGCCATATAAAACTTGTACACAAGGTACTTCTGGAAATAATATCCATCTTAGGTATGATGCAAACAGAAGAACAACTGCCTTCTGGGTTATGCAGAAGGTGTGGTAAAAGCTGACATTGGACTAATGAATTTAGATCTAACAGGAACAAAGAAGGCAACCCTCTACCATCAGGAAATGCCTCTCGGGGCTTCCCCTGTGAAGCCCCCAGAAATCAGATTTCCAAGCTAAGGAAGGTCCAATTATATCCAGTCACAGTGGAGGAACAGCATTCTCAGGACAGGTAGGATATCCAGTGCCTAATCTAGAAGACCATATGGCATTGGATGGTAGAATAAATTCAGGAGAGAAATTGACACTTCCAAGAAAACCACAAAATGAATATTTTGGCAGACTTCCATAAATGAACAAAGACCAAAATTGAAAGTACAGGTAGATAATACTAAACCCAAGGTTTAGTCAGCATGGGGCTGATGTTTAAATCATAATCTCACAATCATGGCATCCAAGATGGCCTGTACAGGTGGTGTATATTGAATTTCTGGGCATTAGAACAATATCTCAAGTGAGACAGTGTAAGATGGCTCAAATTCATAGGACTGGAAGGTCAGGAAGGATAGCTGAAGCCATATATGGCTGACATAGCAGTGAATCTATGGGGACATGACCTTCTACAGCAATGGAAAACCCAGATTAAAATTGGGTAAGAGAGAAATCTTCTGAGATAAACCAACTCATCAACTTCAAGGATGTGTTGACTTCAGAATAGAAGCCAGGATATGTACTTCAGTGGGGTAGGGGTTTTGTTTTTGTTTCCACAGGAGAAGAAAAGATATGGTTAACAACAAAATTAATAAAGGTCCACTTCGAAAAGGAGAAGAGAAGAGAGCAATTACTTGTCCTGAAGAGAAGTAATTGCTCATCCTTGATATGACAATTGGTACATGGTAAGGAAAACACATTAAACAAGACCAGGGCAGGGTCTCAATTTTGTCTTTACAGAAGCATGGATATAACCATCTTTAAGACATTGATTGGATGTTGAACAGTTGGACACCTACAATGGAAGGGAGATCGAGTATGAAAGGATTATAAACAAAGGACTATGAGAACAACTGATATCAATATGCACTACTAGGTAATCTCTCAAATCTCACTGCTTTACATCTTACATCTATACCTCTAAAAAAAATGTGGTCCTGGTTTGACTATAAATAAATCTGGATTTGGAATTGGAGTAAGTGGTTTTCTCCCTCTCTAAACCCAAGCATATTGGTAAAGAAAATTTGAGAGATTCTGTCTCATATCAGAAAAGCCACCTGGTGTGTGACAGAAGACAGTATAGTTAGGGACCAATATTATTGTAATTTTATCTTTAATCTTTTTTCTCTGTGTATCTACACCTCCCAGCTATCCTCTCTGCATACGATCATCTCCTGAAGTCATAAAGGATATAAATATCTTCACTGGGTATCAATAATGCTTAAGTTTTCCATTGTAAACAACATTTTCTCCTATCAGCTGTCTACAAAGCACCTGGAACTAAGATGGGGCTCCAACCACAACGATTCCTACTTGTGAAAAAAAGAGAAAGAGAGATAGAGTGTGGGAGAGAGACAGAGACAGAACCTGCTGTACACCACTCAATGATTGCTTTTAGAAAATAGACTATTCAAAATGGTTGCAAGATAGCTCTCTATGATTATCCTTCATGCCACATCTCTAATAAGAATTCCAGATATATTTACCCAGTACTCTGAGAATGGTTATAGATGTTTATAGTCAGTCCATTAGGTAACCATTGTTTTAATTTTTATAGGATTCCAAAGAGATACCATTGCCCTCAAGTCAACAAGAAGCAACCTTATGAAAAACTATGCCCCTCTCCCATAAGTTTTGTCCTCTGAGGGTTGTGGATAATTATTATTCTAATAGAATAGTTATAAGTTAAAATTGGGTTGAGGATAGAACATTAATATAGACTCAGGGATCTCTTTTAAAGAAGAGAAAGGGGAATAGATAGGATAGATTAAAGGTAGATTGTTCTACCTACCTATAAACAATTATTAGCCAAATATATGGGCTAAGCCAAAGGCAATTTGCACTGGCATAGATATTTGTATATTGATACAAATATGAAATCATTTTATATGTTTGATTGAGATAATTTGTATATTGGTACAAATTTAAATCTAAACTTGTTTGATATGTCCAAAGCAATTTATACATTGATATAAAATTGAATCTGTAACTGCTATATTTTACATACACTTCTACCTCTGTTTAAAATATTTGTACATTGTCATTTCCACTATGCAATTACGACGTCCATTTAACTATGCTAGACAAAATATATATTTATACTAGTCATGATATATTCACAAGATGTTTTGTATACCTATGTTTGGATAATTTGTATATGATATACATGTACATACATGTCTAGAATACTGTTATCATCTTGCATGGTACATATATCTCTGGCTAAAGTTTGATAGTCATACTAAAAGTCTTTATTCAGAGATTGGACAAGCCATTATAGGTAGCCTACTTTTACAACATAAACTTCAATCCTTAGGATGATAAGAACTGCAGTCAACATTATTTAAGTTTGCCATGTCACAGTCATATGGCCTAGGCTTCCCAGATGCAGGCTAGAATACATTAGACAGACAGGAGTCTTCAACAATTTCATAGACCCAGAGAATATGGCATTTAACATTTTGTTATTCAGAATTCAGCTGTGAGAGATGCGACAACTCCTGGCATCACTGTTCCTTTCCAGAGATTGTGTTGAGCATCAAGGACACTCCTTTGGAATTTGTCTTCTTAGCATAGAATGGCTGATTGGGCAAAGAACTGCCCTTGCCTCGACTGCTCTCGGTATAAACGATGTCCAATCTGGATGAACATGATAATGGTTGGAGACTTTTGAAACCTGCCTGGATAGGATAAGACAGTCCCTCTAAAAAAATGCCCTGTTTCTAAAAAGATCTGTCAGATATTATAGGCCTATAGCCAAAATGATGAATGCTCCAATGGTGCAGAAAATCATAGGTGATTGTCCAAGTAGTTGAATGTTGCTGTCCTCTCCCAAATTTTAGAAGCTACTCTCATGTACTTCCAACTTTCAGGTAATATATTTTCCTTCTCAGGTCTTGGTGGGGTTGAAGCATAGGTAGTTAAGGTTACTATCCTATCATCTCTTAGCAAAGAACATTCAGGTGTTGGATTATTACTATTCCAGATGAACAGTTTTGAAGTAATTTATATACCTCATCATCTACCAATATTCTAGAAAGGTATGATGTACCTTATATGTGTTGGGTTTTAGTTGTAGCTTGACCATGCTTGTGCTTGGTGTATTCCTCCCCCAGACATTACTTTATAATAATTCCTATTGTATATAGTTTTAATTTAAAATCTTCTTAGTTAGACAAAAGGGGGAGATGTGGTGGATTCAGGTGTTAGCTGATAAGGTTGGAAGGCATGTCTCTGGAGTCCAGGGAGCCTGAATGGGGTGTGGCCAGCCCCATTGGAAAGGGTTGTTGAGATCTTGAGAGGCCTGTTTGGTTCCTGCCTTCTTGGAGATTGGATCAGCATCCATTGCCGGGATCATCCTTCCTTCAAGAATCACCCTACGGTTTAATTTGTATCCATGAGTGTTAAAATATCCTCTAATAACTATTAATCCTGTATATAGGATATTACAAGAGAGATTTACTGCAATATTGGTGAGTACAGAAGGTATGTTGGTTACAACATAAATGAGGAATCTCTGTTGAAGGTCCCAGATGTTATCAAGTGACATTCTTGGAGTTTGGAATTGTGAAATCCAAATAGCCTGTTCATACATTCCAAAAGGACTTATCTAATACAAAGATATTGAGTCATACCCAGAGGTATGTGATCAGTAGGTATTAAGGAGGCTAAATGCAGTAGCTCATGAAAATTTGTAATTAGGATTTATATTTGTGACATTCCAGCCACTCCACAGTCACTGAATTTAGCTTTTTATAAGCTAAATAATATCATTTAGATTTTATAGGCACAGCTATTTTTCAGGACCTTTTGCTCATAATATTAACTGCTATTAATAAAACTGCTCATATTCTTTTTAATTATGAAAAATACCAACCAGTCTTTTGTAAAGCTTAATGACAACTTGATAGAACAATACCTTTTAAAAATAAAATTTTTGATTTTCATAAAATATGCTAAATGCATCCATGTTGTACAGTTTTCAGAAATTTTAATTTGTTAAAATTTCCTTTGGAAAGTAGTAGTAGAATGGCTATCTTCCAGGACTTGAGAGCAGCTAAATTATATAAAACTCAGCATTACATATGAATAGCACTCAATAGAATGAAATCTTATGTGCATTATTACTTTCAATATTAGCCTGGCAATTGTGGCCTTTTATAAGCATTCAACTTTGTTAATTGTTGTGGTGCTAACTGCATTTAATTAACCTGAAGGTTTTGTAAACAGCTTTGCATGTAGGTCCTGAAAATTGTGAGGAAATGTCAATTTGTCACATACTGTATTCCGTCCTAATCTTATCAATTAGTACTAATGCTTAAAACAAGAAGAAATTTCAATCCCATACCTTTTGAGTGAAGTGCCACACTTAAGAAAGTCAGGAAAATGTTACATTAATCTGCATCAAAATTGAGACAGTTTGACTCCACTTTGCATCTGATGGGCCAGAGGAGTTAGAGTGCTGCCTGTTAAGTTAGTACAAAGACAAACCTTGAAATTTGTGTGGAAAGGGGTCCACTCTTTCTACCATGTTGCTGCAACTTGGCCGAAATGTGACGCTACCAGCAGATTTTGCCATGTGAAAGAGCAGGTGCAAGGCTAGTGATGTGAGTAAAAGCATATCAAGTCAAGTAAGACGTTCTTAAAATGCGCTGTAAGAGAATCAGCAGGCAAGTGCTTAGAAGAAGGACTTTGCCCCTGTATTGGAGTGAGGCTTCCTTTTACAGTAAGAAGGGGAAGCATATGCTATCTTGTGTGCCATCTGTAGGAAGTCTTATTCTGGATAGATTGGCGAGCATCTTACTGTTAAGTTGTAATTTTTTGGCTCGTTATCCTTTTTTAAAATGGGCTGATAGAGAAGTGTACCATTTGTCAGGTAAGTTAGGATTTAGGTGTTTGTATAAGACATTGTAAGTCACTGGGGTCCAAGTATCTGTGGCCTGGTTGCTAAAGTGGAGGAACTTAGTTTTTGATGTGGTCTTTTGTCTTTATAGGTTTGTTAACTTGCTAACAGATATTGTCCTTGCGTAAAAACCAGAGTTCTCATTCAGAAGATTCCATGACATCAGCCCATTTCAGTGTCAGCTGCTGGATTTAGTGACTCACCATCCTTGTTTACAAAAAAACCAATTGTTATGTGACCTTTTTTATTAAAAATCTCAGACCTTTTCACTATATATGAATCTACCTTGGACATTTGGTCAATATTAATAGTGCTGTGCCAGAAATTACGTAACACAAAAATGTAGGCAGAAAGGACAGTAAACCATAGTAACAGTAAAATCAAGTTTATCAAAGTAGAACAAAGACATATCATCAGGAAAGAAGAGAGAGAATACCTACTGCAGTCATTGACAAGAAACAGCAGTTGCTCAAGACTGATGCCAGTGGAAACTAGGGATGGTCAATGAATTAAATCATTGCCGGATACGTCCTGAAAACTGAAGCTGAGGATTTGCCTGGAGTTTCCAAGGGTCCCAGTGAGGTTAGTTTCCCTCATTAATGTAAGCTAAAATCCTGGCTACAATCTCTTTGAGAATGAACTTGATTACATCTAAAGATAATCAAACACTTATTTCTTAGCTTTGTCTTTTACTTCACTAGTTAGAACCTCCTCGCCAGTGTCAGTATCAGGAGCCACACTAATGATGAGTGATTGATAGGCGGGTTCCTTGGCTAAAATTGCCTTTTTAATCAACTGGGCATTTCCTCTGCTGTAATAGAACGTACTCTGCAGTTGGAGCTGTCCAGTGTTTTTTTCTTTTGGATTTATTCATTTCCTTTGAAAATTTCACTTTTTTTCCTAGAAGAAGTTATGATAAATATCTAATGTTGAAACCATAACAGAGATGTTGGAGTGAATCTATATTCATGAATCTATATCCTATGAATTATGTTTGTCTTGCTGCTCACTGTGCTCACTGTCATTTCTTACTGATTTCTGTGTTTAAATGTTTGCATATTATGTTTGTTTTATAGAGATGGTATTTTAAATGTCTATTTTTAATAAAAATATATAGAATATGCAAAGTAAGTCTGGTTTCCTTTCCAATAATGGCAGAAGGATAAACTCACATCTCTTTTCTTGTTTGATTTTCTTAGTCTCATAAGTATTCAGGCTTTTTCTTAATTTACATTGTCTCTCTCTCTCTCTCTCTCTCTCTCTCTCTCTCTCTCTCTCTCTCTCTCTCTGTGTGTGTGTGTGTGTGTGTGTGTGTGTGTAGAAGCTTGTTGCTGTAGCATCCATGTGGAAGTCAGGGGACAACTTGAGGGTTTTGATACTTTTTTCCACTATATAGCTACTGGATTGAACTCAAGCTGGCCGACTTGACTGCAGGTACATTTACCACTTGAGCTATCTCTCCAGATCTAAGCTATTGTTTTAACTAGTTCTATTTATTAGTATTATCTGTAGAAATTTCACATCTTTAGCACAGTGTTTGCTGTACAAAATAATACTTTTAGGTTGCTGTAAGTTGGTTTATATTGTATTCTTAATATTCACCACAGTGTTTTGTGCAAATGACAAAGATCCAAGTTTTAGAATCTTAAAATGTGTTGATTTTATAAAATTTGTTCTCCTCATTTTCTGAAAAGTTCATGGCTACCCATTTCTATGTGCTGCAGAGATAAGTAACTTTAGAATGCTTGGATATCTGTCCTATTTCTCAATATTTGTTCACGCAGATTTATTATGAACATTGAAGAAAAACACAGGCAACAAAAGGAGAAAAAAATGGCAAGGTTTCACTCCCTTTACATTCCTAGGAATTAACAGGTAGCTCAGTGTAAAATCTGAATATTGATTAATAGATTGTACCACAGTTCATTGTGACCTAATCCAAATTTGTTGACTGGGTATGTTTATGACACAGATGGCTTGATGAAATATGTAGGGCTGTCTCTGTTCTTTTTTTTTTTTTTTTTAACATTTTGTTATGTGTTGATTAAATATTTGTGAAAATGTTGCTCACTGGCATGTTGTTGACATGGCTTATACATTTACATTTCTATGTTTATTGATTTGTTACTATGTGTTGTAAAATGTCCGTCATAGGTACATGTGTTTAAATTCTAGGTCCTCAAGTGGTGGCGACATTTGGGATTGTTATAGTAACTTTCAGGAGATATGAGTTGAGCCTTGTGTGTGTGTGTGGGGGGGGGCGTTGGGGGCGTGAGTCTCTGGTTGTGGGCCTTGAGACTTTGTAGCATGGCTCCACCTCCTGCTCACTCTGTGCTTTCTATTGTGGATACACTGGTCTCCGCCCCTGCCACCATGCCTTCCCATTGCTCTGCACTGTAGACTTCAACTCTAGGACAATATTACCTCTTCTTTAAGTTGCTTCCTGTCATATATTTTGTCATAACAACTTGAAAGTAAAATAAAAAATGTCATGATTCCTGTTAATGCTCATGGCCATGCTTTTTAGTACTGGTGTTTGCTTTATCAAGTCATCCTGGACATGGAGATAGTAAATATAACTTGCTCCCAGGGGAAATACAAGGCCAATTTCCTATGAGTCTTAGGCCATACTTGGTTTTTTTTTTTTTTTTTTGCCAATTGATCAACATATAACTTTATTGATTATATGTTTTTTTCTAGAAATACATTATTTAATGTCACAATCCATGGGTTTTGCATTTCCTCATTGAGCTCACTGATAATTTGACTGTAAAGATTATAACACTATTTCCTCTCTCAGTGATATCATATAATTTTGCACTTAAGAAGTACTTAAGTATTATTCTTAGTATATCAAAGCCACCACAAAATTAAATTAAAAACTCAAGATTACAAAATAAAACAACAACAACTAAAAAATCCCATGGCAACAAGTAGATTGCATTGGGCCACTTATTTGCACAAGAGTCAGAATAAGAAGCAGGAGTAAACTCGAGGAGAACTTAGCTAATAATGCACCTACCAAATTTCCTTGTTTTATTTTTCTTTTAATATTTTACTTGTCATGAAGGACACAAAAATGTGCATTGACTTGAGGTTACCAATAATTTACAGTAAGTAAAGTGACTCTCACATATAGAATTAATGAGTGTATTTGTAAATGTGCATATTATCTTAAAGTGAACCAGTGATGATTTTCTGCAGTGATAAAAGGAGATAAAATTTGAACAATAAATGTCAATATAAAGCCCAATTACTACTTTTAGATTAGTCCAAATTGACCATGTCTGACCTGGAGTTTCTTGGATGTTTGGAATGCAGCACTTCCCACTTGTGCTGTTAGCCCCCATTCACTGTGCTCCCAACAGTCTTGTTACCTGAGTGGTTTGTTCTCTCTTGACTTCAGTGAGTCTTCCAAGGCCTGCTTTTCCTGTGCTTCTTCTAAGAGTTTTAAATATTTTGGTTGTCTCTTCTTTTGGTGAGAAAAGAGAGGCACGTCCTGTTCTTGGGGGGATTGCCTGTGTAGGCTCCTCCTTCTGGCTTAAAAGAACTCTGGAGACAAGAAAAGAACACTGTTTTGAGTAGCTCTGTAAGAAAGTTGTAATTTCCTTCATGTAACACAGTTATCCTCATCTTACATTTTATAGAGTAAAATCAGCTTTGTCCACCACCTCCATATAGTATTTTATTCTTTAATTTGATCTGGCTTGAGACTCAGTTCAGCCCCCTCCCCCAGCCTTCCAAGTGCTGGGATTCTAAGTATGCACCATTGTCTCAGTCAGGTTTCTATTGCTGTGACAAAACACTGTGACCAAAGGCACGTTGTGAAGGAGAGGGTTTATCTGGCTTACATGTGAGCACAGCTGTTCATCACTGAAGAAGTCAGGACAAAACTCAAAACAGGGCAGGATCCTGGAGGCAGAAGCTGATACAGAAGCCAAAGAGGGAGCTGCCTACTGGCCTGATTCCTCCTGCCCTCTGAGCTCACCTTTTTATAGAACCCAGGACCACCTGCCCAGGGATGGCACCATCCACTATGGTCTGAGCCCTCCCTCATAATTATCAAATGAGATAATACCTTATAACTGAATCTCACTGAGGCATTTACTCAACTGAGGCTCCTTCCTCTCTGATGACTCTAGCTTGTGCCAAGTTGACACAAAAAACCGGCCATCACATCTGGTTCTATTGAGGTTTTACCTCATACCTGGCTTTCTTCATGAGGAGCTTTTTAGAAGAGGGATAATGGAGCAGAATTTCTTGCAGAGTCTTTTTGTCCAGAATTAAAAGATTGGCAAACCCATGAGCTACCACATCAGCAGTTCTATGGTTTCCTCCCTCTTTTGCCAGGAGGCTGTGGGATAGAAAAGCAGGTCTTCGGTCACCAGTTCTCTCATCCTCCATTTAGTCTCCTCTTACATCTCAAATGCAATTTTAAATTTAATTACTCAATTATGCATTTTAAACTTGTTACCACAAGGTAAGTTTATAAGATGCTGATTCTCCTTCAACATAGTAAATTCTCCCCAGTGTGAAATATACTATTCAGCAAATACCATGTACTTACTTGTCATGAGCTGTTGTGGACCATGATGCAATTACAGTAGACAGCAATTGATAATTTAAATGTTAACCCATCAGGTGAATAATTCTCTGATGGAAGAACCATGTTGGGCAAGACTTGTAGGGCCATGGACTCTGAAAACCTGGGTTGCTTCTGTCTGTAATTTTACATGTGCAAAACAGCTTTGGCATCTGTACAATACTTGCACTGTAATATGTAATCTCATATAAGATGCATATGTAATCTCATGATTGCATCTCAATCTTATTGGCATTTATATCTATGGATGGTCAGGAAGATGACTTCTCATCCAGCTGTGTAATTTTGAGATGTAGAAACCATACTAAGATTTGCTTCATAGCTAGATGTATTGTTACAGCAGGACTGTAAGATACTTAGACACTTGTTTTCTATAATCAGCTTATTGACAGGGCAATTTGTCCAAACTAAGTGTCTCTGTGGATGTATCACAAATTGGACTTTTACAGATATTACTTAAAGATAAAATTACAAAGTGTTTGGGTTATTGGATCAAAGTCCTTCAGAGAAAAAGCGACCTAAATTGCCCTGAGCCTCCCTCACTGGGTTTAGCTAATAATGGTACCCACAACACTCTACTGTTTGGATCCTTTAGCAGTTAACACTTTACACAAACTTCTAATCTCAGTTTATGATATAAAATTCAAGCTTCAGCTAACTAACTGTTTATTATTTAGGTCCCAAATAATAACTAATCAGTTAACTAAGTTCAGAGAGAAATAGGTTTTTTGTTAACAAAATTATTTATTTATAAAAATTAATTTATTGTTTCATTTAAATTTTTAGCCCAAATAATTTTGGGTATTGATGTGGGAATGCCTTTCTGTATGCTGTGAATCTCAATCTTTAAATAAAGGAGCTGTTTTGGGCCATGACAGGCACCATAGAAGAAGTAGGAGGAGGAATCAGAATAGGTAGGAAAGGAAGGTCAGAGTCAGAGGCAGATGGAGCAAGCTGCCTAAGAAGAAACATGTAAGGAACACAGGTGAGCCACGGGCCACGTGTCAGACAGATTAATGAGAATGGGTTGAGTTAAGATGTAAGAGCATGCTAGCAATGTGACTGAGCCATAGGCCAAATAGCATGAAGTTAATATAAGCGTCTGAGTCATTTCTGGGGGTCTGAGCGGCGGGTGGCTAAGGGGTCTAGCAGGGCAGGTCTGTGGGTCCAGGTCCCTCTAGCCGCCCGGGACCCAGAAACCCCACTACTATATAGGTAGGAGAAGCAGGGCAGAGTCAGGCAGATTGAGCCAGCTGCCCAAGGAGTAACATGTAAGGGACACAGGTGAGCCACGGGCCAGATGGCAGACAGATTAATAGAAATGGGTTGATTTAAGATGTAAGAGCTAGCTACCAATGTGCCTGAGCCTTAGGCCAAACAGCATGAGTCATTTCTGGGGGCCTAAGCAGCAGCGAGGGGTCAGCTAAGGGGTCTGGCGTGGCAGGTCTGCGGGTCTGGGCCTCTGGCTGCCCGGGACCAAGAAACCCCACTGCCACAGGGTATGGTACCATTTTCTTTACATTTACATTCTATTATTTTTTTCTAATTTTATTTTCAATAAAACTTTATATTAGTTGGTCTAATGAGTTATTTTACAGTACAAATACATGTTATGTGTTACATCATCTATTGATGGACTTATATCTATCACTCCTTTTTCTCTATGCTATTGATATTCCTTCTTTTTCGTTAAAAAGTATTCTAACATACCCAACACTGTTTCCACTCCCTCCCATCTTCCCAGTCCTCCTTTAGCTTCCCCCCAACCCATCCACCCATCCATTCCTCAGAGAGGGTAAGGACTCCTTTGGGTGAGTCAATGCAGTCTGGAATATCCAGTTAAACCAAGCCCCTACTCAAATATCAAGATTGAACAAGGTGTTCCTCTGTATGGAATTGGCTCCAAGAAACCAGTTCATCATGAGAAATAAATTTTGGTTCCACTGCCAGAGGCCCCACAAACTGCCCACACCATTCGACTGTCATTTACATTCAGAGGGCTTAGTTCAGTGCCATGTAGGTTCCTCCCTTGTTATTTCAGTTAATGAGCTCCCAATAGCTTAGGTCAGCTGTCTCCGTGGGTTTCATCATCATAATCTTGACCTTTTTGCTCATATAATCTTCCTTCCCTCTCTTCCACCAGATGGAAATTAGACCCAGTACTTAGCTGTGAATCTCTGCATCTGCTTCCTTCAGTTGCTAGATGAAGGCTCTATAATGACAATTAAGGAGGTCATCCATTTGATTACAGGGGAAGGCCAGTTTAGGGACCCTCTCTACTGTTGCTTGGAGTATTAGCCAAGGTCATCTCTGTAAGTGCTTGGGTGTTTCCCTAGCCCCATATTTCTCTCTAACCTACAATGGCTCCTTCTGTCAAGATCTATTTTGTTGTTCTCCCTCTGTGTTGCTTGTCTGACTCAACCATCCTTTTCTCTCTTTCCACCTCCCCTTGTGGCCTGCTCAGGGGTTTGGGATTGAAGCCTGGTAATTCTTTGCTTTACATCTAAAAATCCACTTATTAGTGAGTAAATACCATGTTTATCTTTCTGGGCCTGTGTCACCTCACTCAGGATGTTATTTTCTAGATTCATCCATTTGCCTGAAAATTTCAAAATGTTATTTAAACAAAACAAAACAAAACAAAAACTGTTGACTAGTACTCCATTGTATAAATGTAACACAATTTTCTGTTTCTCAGATGAGGAGCATCTAGGGTGTTTCCAGGTACCAGCTATTATGAATTATGCTGCTATGTATTCACTCATAAGTGGATTTTAGACAAAAAACAAAGAATACCCAAGCTGCAAACCGTAACCCCTGAACATCTTGGGATTAGAAGAAACTTAAAAATTTAAAGATTTAAAAATTGGGGTCATAATGGGTTGCAACAAAGAAGTGTTGGGAAAAAATCTTGGAAGAAGGAGATGGTTGAGTGTGAGGAACAAATAGGGAGATGGAAGGAGATGGACATATCGATAGAAGAAGCCAGTGTGGGGTTGGAAAGAGACTGGGTACTAGGGAAATATTCAGGAACTCATAGGATGTCCCTGACCAAGTCTCCAAACAATGGTGGAGGGGGTACCTATAATCAAATGAGTAAATATCCTAGGGGTCATCACAGAACCTACATCCAACAGGGAATGGAGGTAGAGACAGAGATCCATGGCTTAGCACTGGGCAGAGCTCCTGGTCCAGCTGAGAGCAGGGGAGGAGAATCTGTATGAGCAAGGGGATAGGGATTATGAAGAAGGCTCCCATGGTGACGGCTTGCTGCCTTTGGGGAGCTCACTGAGTTGGGAATTGCCACTGGAGATCCATCGGGAAGGGGAGCTGGGCCCTCCCTGGGTAAGAGGCTTTCTACTGTCATGAGTGTGTGGAGTCATGAAGGGTGGGATCAGACTGTGTGCCTGTTGGCACCATGGAGCCTATTCCCTATAGAGGAACATCCAGTCCAGCATTGACTTTTGGGTGAGTGAATTGGACTTGCCTGGAGTGGATATGCTGGGCTGGCCCACTTTGGACTTCTCGCTCTTTGGGGGAAGGGGCTGGGTGGATGGGGAGGGGCGAGGCTGAGGACTGGCAGGGAGGAACTGGGAGGGAGGAGGGGAGAGGGAGGGAGGTACATTGATGGAGATGACATTTTTTTAATGAAAATTAAAAAAATTTGAATCAGAAAAAAAAAATAAGAAAATAGTTGAGTTAATGTCCTTGTGGAGAAATAGTTTTATGTTCTCCTAACTGCCACTGCCTGGGAAAGTGCCAAGCACCATGTTCCCACCTATGTGTTGCCATGGCAAATGGCTTTGTTCCTTGTCATCTATTTAGTGACTATGCTATGACCTTGAGAGGTAGCTTTGTAACTTTTCTTATTATTGCAGAGTTTACTATTAGAAATATATCTATATCTCTGTCTATCTACCTACCTACCTACCTACCATCTATCTATCTATCTATCTATCTATCTATCTATCTATCTATCTATCTATCTATCTATCTATCTAGCCATGTAGAGAAAGGAGCTAGAGAATTAGAGCTGAGAAGAATTAGAACTTAGAAGGAATTAGAAACTAGTAGGAACTAGAGCTTAAGTAGAATTGAAGGAGTATAGGCAGAATTAGAGCTAGGGCAGAAGACTATAGGACAGCAATAAAATGAGAAAGATCATCAGTATGCGTATGAACCTTTTTGTGTTTTAAGACAGGTAGAAATTTATTTCTAAAGACTCTCAGATGAAAAGGTTTCCTAAATCACCGCTGCTGTAAAGGTCTTCATTCCTGCACCCCTGGGTGTGGCCTTGGAGCTGGACTCCAAGGTTTACGTACTTACTGCCTTTGGTCCATGGTTCATTCTAATTGTCAAATTGAGACAATCTACAATCATCTGGAAAAGGGATTCTCAATGTGACATTGACTAGTGATGGATTATCTTGCTTATGTTAGTAGAGGTCAGAAGACTTGCCAAGGGTGGGTGTCTTCATTGTCTGAGCAGGGGATTCTGGACTCTACTAAGAGTAGAGAAAGAGAGCTGATCATTAGCATGCGTGAATGGGTTCCTCGCTTTCTGTTCTGTACTATGGACTTGATAGTTGCTTTCGGTTTCTACTTCCTCGATTTCCCTGCAATCAAAGACTGTTGTGTGGAATTGTGAGCCAAATGCACTCTTTCTTCCTTAAGTGCTATTGTCAAGGTATAAATCATGGCAACAGGAAGCAAAACTAAAGAAGCATATTTTACTCTCTCCTGACACAACAGACACCACTTATCTTGGAGTAAAAATAATTATCTATGTTAAATATGTGAACGCTCTCTTCCTCGGGGAATTGTGGAATTGTGGTAGTTTGAACATAATTAGCCCCTGTTGCAATGAGGTTTTTTGGCCGAGGGGCGGCCAGAGGTTTAGACTTATAGCGTGTTGTGCTAGACTTTTTAGTTATTTGTAGTTGATCAGGCCTTCAGAAATGATTTAGATATTTATATTAATTTTATGTTCTTTGGCCTATGGCTTAGGCACACTGTTAGTTACTTTTTAGCCCCTTCTTAATCTCATAGGGAGTGGCACTATTAGGAATTGTGGCTTTGCTGGAATGGGTATAGCCTTGTTGGAGGAAATGTATTACTGTGGGGTTAGGGTTTGAGGTTTCCTATGTTCAGGATACCTCTCAGAGTCTTATTTGATTTCCTGTTACCTGAATATGGGGGCTGGGGAAGGAAGGCCTGACGCTCTAAACCACATGAAAAATGAAATTACTTCTCTAAGTCAGAATTTTCAGATTTAGAATCCTTCAGTGTGACAGTGTTATTGCTCGTTTATTTTAGTCAATGACTGCTTTTCCAGAGAAGACAAAAGAAACAGATTTTACTCCATCTATCTACATATCTATGCATCATTCTGTACATGCATGTGTGTATGTATGATCTATCTGCCTAGCTAGATAGCTATCATCTATCACAGTATCTATGACAATCTTTTTCCTAAGTCATCCACCCAAGTTTTTATTTGCCTTCCTGCTTGCCTATTAAGTGTGTTTGTGTGTGTGTGTGTGTGGGGGGAGACAAAGGTTAGATAAGGCAGGTTAATTCACACTCCTGTGGTTTTCGATACAGAGTAATCAATTAGTTACATAGAGCAGGATGTCACTGGGGAATTTAATCTGAACCCCAGAGAACCTCTGTGAGCATGCCAAACTATATGAGAATGGAAATAACATATTTAAATGTCAGACTATTTTGAGATTTCTCAAGCTTTAATTAAACTTGCCTACAGGTTGCATGTTTGGAGTGCCTGATGAGTTTCTGAAAGGAAGAAATAGTCTGTCTGCCAGATGGATTTTTGCCCAAACTCTCTCAGCAATGTTTAAAATAGCATCTTTTTTTTCTTCTCTTATCCACAAAATGCTTTTCCAGCATTCCAGAGGTGAAAAGTTTTAATCATTAAATTGCTTAGTAAGAAGGCCCTTCCCTCAGTATTCACATCCCCATGTAGAGTTTCTCGAAGACCTCATACCAGAGGACAAAAAGCTGATGCTATAGTTAAATGTCTCCAGGTTAAAAATTACTTGTACTGAGCAATAGCTGTGGAAGTAAAGGAATCTCTTTTAATCCTGGGCCCATTCCTTGCTGTGACCTTAGATAGCTTAAGGACTTTTTGATTTCCCTGTTCGTTCATGGAAAATTATTTTAAGCCCCTCAATGTATTCAGTCAGTGAGAGGGAATAGACAAGGCACATCACCAAAGCATATCATTATGTGAAAAGGTGAAAAGATTAGGAATAAAATCATCATTTTATATACCTGATTATGAACACATTACTAATAATTTTTGCTAAAAACAGAAACCTCTTTTTATCTGCCACAGGAAACTGATTATCCTTGAAGGACTGGATTTTTGTGCACTTGTGACATTCAGCTATAGAAAAGGATCAACTAGACTAAATCTCTTAGTGAACTCTTAACCCTAGTTTGTGATATGCGAGTAGACATTCAGAGCTGGGTGCAGCAACTGAAGTAGTTCTGTGAATATATCAGAGAGACAGTGTGTTTAGAAAAATTGTTTGTGTAAAAGTCAGTTACCAATGGACACCACACACATACACACACATCCCTGTTGTTTGAAAGCATTTCTAATACACTATAAAATCATTCCTAAATTGATACATTAATACTATTTGGAAGTGGAGTCTTTGGGCATTAATTGGGTCATGAAGTTAGGGGCTTCATTAAAATTAGAAGCTCTTGCAAGGTGTAGTGTCACACAGCTTTAATCCCAGTACTAGAGAGGCAAAATCAGATAGAATACAGAGTTCCATGGAAGCTTGGTCTACACAGTGAGTTCAAGTTTAGTCAGGGCTACATCATAGGGAGAGCTTGTTCCCGCCTCCCCCTCATCCCCCCCCCCCAAACTTGCTTTCTCCTGTGACACACTGGCTATCTTATAATTCGAGAAAATGATCTCACCTGATTTCACTACTTAGACATCACTGTTTTGGAAGAACTTCAGAGAACTGAGACCCAAATGATTTGTAGTCCTTGAAAGATATCCAGGTTTGAGTATTTTGTTACAATAACAGAAAAAAGACTAATATAAACATTTACATATGAATATAGCACATATCCTGGCATCCTAAACTAAGGGCTGTGACCCTGTATGTAGTCACATGACTGAATTGAATGGTTGTGAAAATTTGGCAACAGGAATTGATTTCTGATCACATAACAATTAATTCAAAATCAAGCACACAATGCATTGATCATGTGACTTCACTGGTCTTGCCATAGAACATTGACAAATCCATGCCAGAAGCATCTCTGTCAAAGTCAAGGCAATTGTATATTATAAATTAACTTGTTTTAACTGTTTATACAAAGCTTTATGCATCTACAGAAATGTAAGAATTTAAAAATAGAAAACAATATCCTAAATATTTTTCTACCACTATTACTCAGCATTTAAGGATTGAATTAATACTATCTTTGAGTTGCATTGCTGATGTTTTATCTAAATTTTTCTCTTTGAGTTACATAGCAATTTTTAAATAAATTTTGGAATGGAATTAGGATATAAGTTTCAAGAATTCCTGGAATACTCATAAACATAGTTCTGTCATTTTGTGATATGAATTGCTGTGACTCTGTACTCTCAGCATTGGTGAATATAAAATTGCAATATCCATCAACCATGGAAACTGTAGATGCCCTCTGTCCTTTGATATCAAATGTTCACCCAGGATTTAATGTTATGTAGAAATAAACAAGAATGTCTACCACTTCACAAATATAAAAACTTACTTTTATATTAATTAGTGGTAAACATTATACATATAATAAAGAATTGCTTGTTTTAACACAAGTAATATTTTATTATATTAAACATGAGGTAACCAAGCATCAGAGAGACTTAATTCTTAGACCAAAATCATATCCATAGAAACACACCACATTATCTGAATGTGGTTTACTTTATTTTGACTTTCACAAGGCACTCTTAGAGAAAAGTACAATTGCAGATAATCAAAAAGATGATGAATCAATATGCTAACTATGAAGACATTCAGTTATATTTAAGCAATAATTTTTAAAAAATTCTCAACCGTGAGTGGTTGTGTGTAGGGGCATTGTGTTGTTTCATGGTAATAATTGTCCCACCCACTGGTTAATAAAAAGAGCTGATTGGCCAAAGGCAGGCAGGAAGTGTAGGCGGGGCTACCAGACTAAAATCTCTGAGAACAGACCACCAGACAGAGCACCAGGGAGAGGCCCGGAAGAAGCAGAGGACAACTATGCAGCTCTAAACAAAGGTACCGAGCTGCATGGCTGAACAAGAGACATGGGTTAGATGAAGGGTGGAGAGCTAGCAAGTGATAGGCCTGGGCCTGAGGCTGATCAGCCAAAAACTAATGAAAGCGTCTGTGTGTCTCTGTAGGACTGCGGGTCTGGGGGTCTGGGGGTCTGCGGGACCGTGGGCCTAGACCTTGAGGTTAGACCCGAAAATCTGGGCCAGAAACCTCATACTACAGTTGTGCATACCTGTAATCTTCGCATGCATAAGGCAATGGCTGGTGGATCTTTATGAGTTTGAGGCCAACCTGGTCAACAAATAGAATTGAGTACCAGCCAGGGCTACATAAAGAGAGACTGTCTTAATAAATATTTTTATGATTACCAGTAATATTTGCTTATCATGCTTATTTTGTATACAAACATATCTTTGGTTATGTAGAAAAAGTCACAGGCTACATGTATCAGGAGTAGAAAAAGTATAAGAAGCCTTGACATATATATTTTACATAAATATGTGGGATTTTTCAGAAGAGCTGTAATATGTAGGTGGTTCCTAGTCATTTATTGATTTCAAGCTTTACATCAGTGTGGCCACATACAAAATTATAAACTTTTGTATTAAATATACAAAGTATGATGTGGTTGGAGACTCCTGAATTTGTGCAATGCACAACCTACACAACTTTCTCTACCAGAGTCACTATATTTAGAAGCACTCACAGGAGACAGCAGACTATAAAAAAGGCAGATGCTGAATGTAGAAACAGAAGAAAAGCAATGGGAACACAAGCGAAATTTACTTAAAAGTTAAAGTTTGCCATGTGGGTGTGGGATGGGGAGTGGGGGTGTTAAAGTTGGCATTAAGTCTTTTAAACTATAAAAGTAAATATTTTGAAGATAGTCAGAAATAGCTACTGAAGGATTTAATAAAGAGGCTACTCTATGATGTGATGGAAGGAGCCGTATTCATTGAGTAGATATGAGGGAGAGCATAGAAAAGAATGTCAGTGCTAGCTATATGTTGTTTTTACAGATCAGCTAGATGGAGCAGGAGCAGCACATTGCATTCCAGTGCATTTCAGAAACCCACCTCTCCTCACGTTGCTTTGAAATTATCCAATAGACCAGTTAGCGTATTTTGAGAACTAATAATCCTCAAGCATTACATTCCTTTTATGGGCTTATCTGTTTGTTAGTACAGTTCTGAGGTCTGAATTGGACCTTGAGCATGCTCAAGTGTTGTACCTTGGAACTACACATTCAACTCCATATTGAGCTTTGATAAGTAGGTTATGGTATGTGTTTGAGATTGTATATAAATAATTATTCTTTAGCATGCAATTCCTCAGGGACTTACTGTATACATTGAAAAGGGGGAAACAGACATAAATTAAGAATATGTAAAAAATACCACATAGACATGATGTACAACATGAGTTGGTTAGTATTGGTCCTCAGGAATTTGAAGCTAGAGGAAGAGCAAGGCAGACAGACTAGCAAATATTAACATTACTGGTGATAGTAGCATCCCTAGCTAACATACAGTGCTTACTGTGAGCCATAGAGTTTTGTTAGTTGTTTTGTGTACTACTCCAATTCATGCTTTACAGATCCATAAGATAATTATGAATCACTGGCTGAATTTGTCAGAGGAAAAGGAGTGGTTTCAGACAAGACTTACCCACAAATTTTGGCATGGGGTGTAAATTCAGTCAGCTCACTTACACAACTCAGAAGCATTAATGCTTT
The DNA here is from genome assembly GCA_033318265.1 of Phyllotis vaccarum. Taxonomy (NCBI): domain Eukaryota; kingdom Metazoa; phylum Chordata; class Mammalia; order Rodentia; family Cricetidae; genus Phyllotis; species Phyllotis vaccarum. The sequence continues at coordinate 11,583,395 of JARWLC010000012.1, read as the reverse complement.
GATAACTAGAGGAAATAGAAATATTCCTAAAATAAAGACATTTCTAGCCTTAGATGTATTTTCTCATGTAAAATTATATTCTACAATAGATCAAAAACTAACTCTAAATACCTTGTGTTAGAAAAATCATCATCTCCAGTGTTGAGAAAGACTAAATTTTAAATATTTGTTCTCATTAAGCACATTTTCAGGTTGCCTATATTTTGGGACAGGAGCTCAGATCACCTCTGTGGATTTTTCCTGGGACTTTGTTAATCTTGTCAGGAAACACTTTGTTCCCTGTCAACTTTTCAACTTGATTAAAAATAAATTCTCACAAAACTTTTGCTGTTAAACAAACATCTAAGGATGCTCTGGAATTGCCTCTGTCTGGACATCTTGCTCTTTGCAAATACTTTAATATTCATTGAGTATGAGCTAACTGGTAAGCACATGGGAGCCTAGAATTTTTAAAAAGGCTATTTTTGAGAGCTGTGCACTTGAATTTGTAACAAAGTTGGAGAGTTTAAATTTCACAGCGGTCAACTGTCTGGTTCAGTTTTCTCTGGCAGGTCTTGATTTTCGAGTTGAATTGGCCATCGCCAAGACCATAAAGAATGAAGAGTCTGGATAAAGATCTAAAGATGGGTGCGGAGAAATAGAATAACAGAATATCATGAACTTTCACTTTATGACTTGTATATTCATCTCCCTTAAGTGTCAAAGGAATCCCCAGAACCCACATTAAAAAAACAAACTAAAAAACAGGCAAGGCTGGGAGTACTTGCGACCCCAGCACTGAAGTGCAGAGCTAAGCAGATCCTGAAACAGAACCTGAAAGCTCATTGGTTGGCCAGCCTAGCTGAAAACATAAGCATGGGTTCAGTGAAAGATCCAGCTTCAGGGCAGTCAAGTGAAAAGTGACAGAAGATACCCCATGTACTGTTCTGGGCTCTACATAGCACATACACAAGTGCATGTGCTTACACAGTCGTGTGTGTCCCATCACCCCTACCCACACTCGGTTTTTATCATTACAGTTAAAATCCAAGACGAGAACTAATTTAAGTCTAAAGGGTCTCTCATATGAAAATTCTAGTGATGCTAATTATATCATTGTTATTGTTTTCAATCACACATTAGAAAAATTTCAATAGACATTAGAAAAAGAATCAGGCTGGTTTGATAACGAATGTTCAGGTCTAACTAAAGAAACCAGTGAGTGTTTAAAAGCACTTTCTGTTTTTCCAGAGACCTTGAATTTAGTTCCCAGAGCCCATATTTAGGTGACTCACAACTATCTAAAACTCCAGCTCCAGGGAATCTGGTCTCCTTGGTACCTGCAAACATGTGGCATACATGTATACAGACATATCCACATACACGTACGTATACAGACATATTCACAAACATGTATATAGATATATTCGCACATACCCATAAAATTATGCTCCTTGTATGTATTCCAAATGTCAGTAAAGAGCCTATTTTAATATTACATTGAATTATTTCCAACAGGATCTTGAGAATATTTGAACATGTATAAAAATAATACTGATTGTATAATTGTTCACAGGTATACGGTACAGCAAAAAGAGTTCTGTACATTCAGATACCACACTATGGGGGACATGGTGAACATGTAAGCACACTTTTAAATTCAGGTTTTATCCATGTGCAAGATAGGAAGAGATTGAAAATTCAGGGTTTTATTCCCAGTATTAAGTATTCTTACCCTTGCTAACACACATGCATATTATCTGCCTTTCATAAATAGAAAAATAACTTAGAAAAGGAGAATAGAAAATTTCAGTTAAGCATTAAAATACGAATACCTGAAAGCCTAGATGTTTCTCTGGTATACCTCTTTAAACATTATTAAGGAAAAAATAGAAACAGAATGAAAAGCAAATTAGTTTTTAAAAAAATATTTGCCCTTTTCACAGTGACATAGAGTTAGTATAAATAAAATATAATTCCTTAGAATGTGTAGTAGGAGGTTTCTGGTCTGGACTTTCGGGCCTAGCCTCTAGATTTAGGCCCCGCAGACCCACAGACCTGCAGAGACACACAGATGCTTACAATAGTTTTAGGCTGATCAGCCTAAGGCCCAGGCATATAACTTGCCAACTTTTTACCCTTAATCTAACCCATGACTCTTATCTTGTTCAGCCATGCAACTCGGTGCCTTTTCTCAGAGCAGCATAGTTGTCCTCTGCTTCTTCCGGCTTCTCTCTGGCATCTCTGCTCTGTTCCTTCGGTTCCCAGAGTTTTCTTATTCTGGTAGCCCCGCCCACACTTCTTGTCTGCCTTTGGCCAATCAGTGCTTTTTATTAAACCATTGAGTGGGACAATTATCTACAATTGAACAACATAATCCCCCTACAAGAATGACAATCTAAGCAGAAAAGTCAGTACTTAAATATTTTTAATGAAAACCAAATGCTCTAAAGCACCCAGTTCTTCTCAGTGACCGGTAATATGTGATGGCAAAAGGAGCAGAGTGAATAAGCTGTAGAAGCTAATGTAGATCACATTTATGAACATGAATTGGCTCCTAGCAAAGAAATTAACTTAGCAAGAATTTACTGACTACCTGTGCTCTTCCAGGTATTATTTAGAGAAATGCAAGTTAGAATGAACTGTAGTAAGAGGTTTCTGGCCTGACCTAACCCCAAGCTCCAGACCTGCCTGAAACCACTTTTCCCCCCCACATAACTCAAACACACTTATATAAACTTCATGCTGCTTGGCCTATGGTTCAGGCATATTGCTAGCTAGCTCTTACATCTTAATTCACCCATTAATCTGTCCTGCCACGTGGCCTATGGCTTACATATTTCGTTACATCTTGCATCATGGGTGGCTGGATTGAGTGTCTCTGACTTCGCTTTCCTTCCCTTAATCTATGCTTTGATTTCCCCTTCTAAGATGCCTGCCATAGGCCAAGATAGTTGCTTTATTAACGAATGATATTCACTACATACTGAAAGACATCTCACATTAACAACTTGTTAAAATTTAAAACAAATGAGAAAAATGAAACAATGTCAGCAATGCTGTGAGAAAAGAACTTTACATTGCTAATTTTGTTGTACATGGGTTCGCTGTTTCTTTCTTTCTTTTTTAATTATCAGCTCATATGCCAGAAGAATTATAAAAATACTTCTACCTTTTGTCTCACTTATTCCACTTCAGGGAATAAACCAGAAAAAAATAACTTCAAAGAACAATGAAGTAATTTAAAAAAATAAATCCAGCAATGTTAATTTTAGTAGTGACAAGGGGCACAAGGCTGACTAGGAAGTTATGACAAAAACTGAGCATGCATTTGTACAGTCATTGACGCAAAGATTATGCATTCATATATTTATTTATCAACTACATATTAGACATTGGGCCAGACATTGTCCAAAAAGCTACAGAGAAAATATAGGGCAAACTACATGTGGTATTTACTAGACCTTGGAAACCTGTGCAGTGTCTGCAAAAAATGGAAAAAAGTGGTGTTTCTAGGAACATGCAGTACTGTGGTACTGAGGGAATCTTAGGTAGAAGAATCCCTCTTTTTTTTTTTTTTCCAAAGTAAAAGCACAGAGGCATGACTAAGCACAGTAGCTGGGGCTCATGACCCAGGAGAGCAGAGCAGGCTGCATTTTTAGCTCTCCTTACTTCTTTAGTACTTCCAGGGCAGAGAACATATCTGGGACAGCCATTAAGTGATTGTCCTGGTACTTCTAATTGGAAGGGGGGGGGGTGACAAAGAAACAAATGCACCAATGAGCATCCACCTACAAAGATAAATGGTCCAAGAAAGTGAAGATAGTTTGACAGTTTGACAGTTTGACAAGAAAACATAGTAAAGAGACTTGCATGGTCCCTACAGTGAGGAATACAGGATGGCCCCAAATGAGCTGACTTGAAAGAGGGTGGTGGAGGAGGTGGGTGGGAAAAGTATGTAGGCAGAAGTAACAGACTTTGCAAAAGACTTTCTGAAGCTGGACATAGTGTGTTCAGTCAAGGAACTGGAAGACATTATCAGGATGCCAGATTAAACATGTAACATGAAGTGGAGAAGTAGACAAGGCTAGATGCTGTAGGATTTTGTAGGGCAGCGGACCTTTTTTACTTATTCTTAAGAATAGCATGAACACATTTGGGCAGAAAGACTCGTATCTGATCATATCTGTGCTTTCCATAATCATTCACCTGCAGATTAGAGGCTAGTTTGTGGAGAATGTGGTTAGAAGATGTCTTGTTACATGTGGAGATAGCTTGGACTACCCAAAGCTGCAGCAGTGTTAAAGGTAAGATGTCAGTGATGTGAGGCATACTTAGGAGGTAATATGGGCAGGTTTTAGATGTAGAATAGTAATGTCAGATAAAACAGCCCTGTGCCTTCTTCCTCCGCCCTCATTTTAGCATGGGGTGTTAGTACTTTCTGGGTGTTAATTGGCAATGTGGTCTGGGTTTTCTCCATGACAGGCTGTAAATCTATATTTTAGCTGTGCACTTTTTCAGTAATATATAATGTCCTTGAAATCTCTAAACCTTTTTGTTTCTTAGGTTTTCCTAAGAAAAAGAAGTCTGTTAAAAAAAAAAAATTCTGTGACAGCGCTAGAGTTAGCTCACTTTAACAAAGATCACAGCATTTCTGAGTAGTAAACATATTACAAGATCTTTCCAGCATCTGGCTATTTGGCACACATGCCTCCATCTGGAATATATGACTGGAGCCTAGGGCTGGGGAACATATGTGGGCCTGTGAAGTCCATGAACATCTGAGAAAGGCAGACACAACATCTTTTTTTTTTTTTTCCCAGCCATAGCCAAGTAACGAATTAAGGCAAAAACCTCCTTTGTACTTGACTCAAGGAAACTCTTACAGGCTTAGAGATGGCCTGTCTTCCTATGTCAACTTGGCTTTTGAAACCCAAAAGGGTCTTAAGATGCTACGGTCAGGAATGAAGGCTTACTTCAGTGCTAACCCAGCAACACCTGAATCCTAATCTTAGGCTGTTTTCTCCTATGATGATAACATCAGCAATTAATGTACTTGTACTTATAAACTTTACTTTTCAGGGAATACAGCCCTTGGGAAGGCCAGCTAATTAATTTCCGTAATGTTTCAGATTAGATTTGTTGTGTATTTTATGGTCTTGAAGGTAATAGTGATTATTAAATCACAGAAATATTAAATTACTTTTGAAAGCACTTCCTGTAAAGAAGTAACAGAAGACAGACTGTGAATACAGGTCTTAGTTTCAAAAGTTTGTTTTTTTTGTTTGTTTGTTTGTTTGGTTTTTTTTTTGTTTGTTTGTTTTTAATTTTCCCCATTACTCCAATGTACTGTTAAGCAAAAGGGAAAGGATCTGTGGTTGGTATGGAAAATGAATAATAATAATAATAATAATAATAAAAACTTAAAAAGGGGAAATAATAACAACAGAAAATTAATATGCTTCAATATTCTAAGGAAAACCATATATTTATATGAAATTACCTGAAACTGTCTGTATCTCTGAAACTCAGGTAACTTCTTAGCTACTGTGAAGTTGGGTGGATCAAATGCCTGGTATGATGAGGTCATTGAACACATTGAACCTCACTGAACATGAGGACTCTTACTTTGGTCTCTCATGGCTGTTCTTTTTCTGGTCAAGATACTTGGTAATTTGAAATGACAATTTTCTCAATGTAAAATAATTAACAGTTACTTGTCGATGTGTTACTTTGTGCCTTTAAGTGTTAGCTTTGTAGTTCAAGATACAGCCATCTTTTCTTGGAATCACTGTAACTCTTCTTGAGTTCCTCTGTTGAATTCCCATCCATCTCTTGTCTCTGTTTCACAAATCTGTTGGAATGGTCTTTTAACATCATAGTGATTGCACAATTCTTTTGCCTAAAACCTTTCAGTGACATCTGTTTATACTGAGATTAACACACTTATATGCATACCACTTGGAATATGTCAGATCTTGTCTAATATTGGAAACTAAGTGTGTCCAGGCCTATACTTGGATAGGAGAATAAGACATAAGTTTCTTACAACAGTCTAAAAGGCCTTCAAGAATCTAGCCCTTGTTTAACCTTTGATACCATCTTATTAAAATGGCCTTCCTTGTTCACTCTTTTCCTGCTGTGATGATTTGCTTGATTGTACACCAGATGAGTTTGTTCTGTTTTGGATTTTTGTCTATTTCTAAATGACTCCACATTTCTTTACTGCCTTAAAGCTCAGGACAGATATTTTATATTGAGTGTTCATCCTCAACTGCTCGATGCATAGTAGTCCCCCTTATCAGTTTCTTACAGTCTTATACATTCTTAACATATTATAGTGTGAATTTACCCTATTTGGCAATTGTGTAACTTTTCTCAGTTTCTTTTTACCTTAATATAGGGCAACAGTTTGTTTATCTTAGAGTGCATTTCCTGAGTTTTGAGTGATACTTCACAATCTAGCATGTGCTAGGCACTTAGTGAATAAATTTTTGGATTAATAATGAATACATTTAAATACAATAATGCATAGAAGTGTCTCGCATTGTGTCTAAATTTTCTATTTATATTTTTGATCTTGGAAAAGATCTTATTCATTCTATTCTATTTTATGCATATATTCTCCTGGACAATAGAAAGTAATGATAACAATAGCTAATACTTGTTGAGTAAAAATTAGATGAGAGACTCAAACTACTTCAAACAAATTAACCTAATTTACCAGCCTCTACAACATACACTATTGTAACTATTTGTACTCTAATTATTAAGATAGAAGAATTGAAGAAGAATAGAGTAAAGTAAGGAACAAAGTCAATGAGTGGATTAACTGGGCTTTAGATTGAAGTAGCTTGATCCTACGTTAATTATTGTATTATTAACCTACTCAAAACCCCTTGGTTGGTCTAGCAAACGTTAGAGAACTCCCCTAATCTCTATTTTTTTATTAATATTCATTAGTTGAGCATCATTTGAAAATCAGGTACCTACCTAGATTCTAGTACTAAAGAACATAACTTGTCTCTTGTTCTGTCCTTTTGGGAGAAGGAATAAAAAGTGAAAGAGAAGTGAACATTCTTAATTTATCAATGCTTTCGTCAGAGTATCAGACATTTGATACACGAATAGAAATTACATATTTTTTAACCTAGGGTTGTTCTTTTATGACAAATGATAGGCTCAGACATTTACAAGGTGTCTCTCAGATACCTGATTTCTCCAAATACTGCTCCAGCTTTCAAAGTAACCAGAACTTGAGCACTGTCAGGGCCTCCGAGAACTTGGACTTCTCCATGCTTGATGATGTACATTTCTTTACCAATTTCTCCCTGAATTCCATATGAAAAAGGGAAGTTGTAGTCATTTTAATTCTTAACACTTATAACCTAAATGAAGAAATCTAAGATCTTATAGAGGAGCAAATACATGGAAAGTGATCAGGGAATATCATTGTGAAAGTATTTTAAGACCTGGAGTAGTTTGAGGTTTTGGAAAACAGTACTTTCCACCATGTGAGCCCTGAAAAACCTCACAAGACATGAGAAATACATTGATCAGTGTTATTTCAGGAGTGGGCATGGGAAGAAAACATAACTGATCATATAGAAGTGAGTCTTCTGACTTTGATCTCCACTGTTCTGCTCTAAAGAAGATGCTTACATAACAAATGAGCCTGAGTTTTAGCCACTCAAAGCCAAATCTATCTCTGCCTGTTTCCTTGAGGTATGATTCAGGAAAAACAAGACCTTGAAGTTCTTCTTCCATATGAAAGACTGTGTCAGTGCAGTTTTTCTCACTAAGTTCTTGTTTGTATTTGACAAATTTCAAGGTCAGAGAAATAACTAACAATTTACTTCTTGCAATATTTGTTTAGTTACTGACTAATGATGCTATTTTGTATCTCTATGGCATTATGGATAATCAAATATGAATAGAATAGGGAAATTTGCAAGACCATAGGTAGCTGTTTTAAACATATAATATAAATACAGTGGGGTTTTTTTTGATATGCACCTACTGTCTAAATTAAAATATGATCCACAAGTGATCATGTCCAATTCCATGTAAGAATTAGGTAAACAGGCTGGGAAGATGGCTCAAGAGAATAAAATACTTTTGTGAAAGCATAAAAAACAAAGTTCAGATACCCAACACTTACATAAAAAAAGCCAGGCAAACATGGTGGTCTCCTATGATCTCAGTGCTCAGCAAATAGAGACAGGAGGTTCCCTGGGCAACCTGACTACTTAAACAAACTGAATTGGTTAGCTCCAAGCTCAATAAGAGACTTTACTTCAATAAGTAAATATACAAAAATGTAAGAAGACCCTTGATGTCGACCTTTGGTGTCCATACAGGTAAATATATACATATAGACTCACCTGCAAACATGAAACCACACCTACCAGCATGAGAACGCATGTGCCTGTATGCCACACACATGCGTATGTCTCTTTTCTACTCTCCTAGCTCCCCTCTTCCACCAAACCAACCTAAAAACAACTCTGGACTGAAAATACAGATGGATTTGTGAGGATATTTTGCTCATGTCTTTGTGGTTGACAAAAACGTACCCATGTTACTACTGAGATTTAGAGAGTGACTGCTCCTGATTTATTCAGTCTTTTCCACGTATATTTTTTTGTCAGTGTCCCTAACTGTACTTTTGCTATGTAATATATATTGTTATAAATATAAATTTATGTTAAATATCATCAGACAATTCCAATCTCTTTAAAAAATAAATATTCTATATAAGAATCTTATTAATATTTTAAGTCAAAACAGGCTGTTAAATTTATTTATTTATTCAAGTGCGTGTGAATGCATGCGTGCATGCGTGCGCATGTGCGTGTGCATCTGTGTAGAGGTCAGAAGAGGGTTTAGGTGTCTGTCTTCCTCTATTGCTCTCCATGTATTCCTTTAAGGCAAGGTCTCTTCTTGAACCCAAGGCTCATTTTTCTCTTTTTCCTTCTGGAAATTAGTAAGCCCAAGAAATTCTCTTGTATCGACCTCCTTTCAGAGCTGGAGATGAAGGCATTGGTGTTGGGATCTCAACGCCGTTTGCCATGATTGCAACGCAAACACCCTTAACTGCTAACCCACATCTTCAGCCCAGGTCATTACATTCTAAATAGGCCAGTTGGCATAGTATTGGCCATGATTTGGGGGAATAGTCCCTATAAAGGTATCAAAATCAGTAGGGTTTTAATCACTCTGAGCTATTGCTGTAGTTTAATATTTCCCCCAAATCTCAATTGTTCGATTTAATTTTCAACTGAATTTAAATTCAATTTGAATCAAACAATTGAACTGTTAAATTTATTTTTTAAATTCACAGCATAGTGGTATTTGTAGATAGGGCCCCTAGAAAATAATTATCTCATGAGGCCTTTGCCTTCATGGATGAGTTGGTTTGTCGCCAGAGAGATTGTTTCTTCTCTAGTAAGTTTGACTTAGCTTTTTATGTGGTGCACTCTGCCACATTGTGACTCGCTCAGAAAGAAAGCCAGTAACATTATTGTGGACATTTTATATCATAGATCTGTCTGTTGTTATATACAACAAAAGTCAGCAAAGCTGTTAAAATAAAACACTAATACAATAAATTTATATTTTGTTTTATAAATTGATAATGATGAATTTCCAAATATTTCCATCACGTGTATTTTCTAATACACTAAAACAACTCAAGATTAAGTTGCATTGGTTATAGTTTATGCTGCCATGGCTGAGACAATGTTCCAGTGCTGAATTGCAAATCAGGTACTTATTTATGAATAAAGAAAATATAATTTAACTATTTCTGAGAAATTCTAAAGTCCTGTAATACTTAAAGTTTTTTTTTCCTGAAAATCAAATGCTTTATAATTATCAGGTTGGAATATACAATTATGAAATTTTACCCCTTAATTCATGTTTGAAAAATTCTTATTGTAAACATATTTATATGAAATATAGGTTGAAGCAGAAGTTGCAATTATATGGTTTTATTATAGTTATTTATATAATTTTAATGTCAATAAAATTTGCCTTTGTTCAGTACTTTGAAAATTAATCGAAACAGGTGGCTGGAGAGATGGCTTAGTAGATAATTCTTTGCACCCACATCTGGTGGTTTACAACCGCCTTTCCTCCAGCTCTAGGGAATCTAACACCCTTTTTGATCTCCTGGAACATCTGCCTGTATGTAGCATATACTCATACAGAAATATATACATAAGCATAAATAAAAATAAATCTTAAAAAATCATTAAGATAGTGGATATTTGCATATCTCCTTGTTTTAAATAACATATTTGTTCCCTCAGAGCACACTGTGTCTTATCTGAAGAATATTTAGTACTTCATTTAAGTCTTGTAAAAATCCCAGTGAGAGATGTCTCTTATTTCCTCTGTTTTTGAAAATAGGAAATAGAGTATAAGTAAACAAAGTGTCTCAAACAAAAATATTAGGCCGGCAAGCATTAAAACTGATAAGAACTGTATTGCCCGACATACATACAGATATACCATATCTAACAGTGAATACAGTATCAAGACCGATATCTTAATAACCAATTAAATAATATGAACAATTCAAAAATAAAGTAAGTCATTTGAAAATTAATCTTCTTTCATTCTAGTAAGTGCGTGGTGATACATTATATATTTAATAAAACCAGCCTGGAATATCAGAGAAGAGATCCACCCACAGCCAATCAAGGTCAGAGAGTGGTAACTCATACCTTAATTCCAGCATGCGTAAAAGACCAGGAGGGGTGACCTATGCCTTTAGTCCCAGCAGATCTGAGTTCGAGACCAGCTTGATTTACTGAGGGAGTTCCAAGAGCCCAGGCAGGCAGTGGTGATACCAGGCTTTTAATCCCATAAATCCAGAGACAGAGATCTTTCTGTGTTTCTGTGAGTTCAAGTCCTAACTACCAAATAGTAATAACCGACACCTTTAATCTTAACCTGGATGTGAAACAACTGGGAGAAGAAGGTGTTTAAGGCAGGCACGGGAAGGCAGATGAGACAGTAGGAGCCATGAGGAGCGAGGCTGAGGAAGCTGGAAGACAGTTGGGTGAGATCTGACTGTGGTCTGTTTCTGCTCTTAGATAGTCTCGCCTTTTCCCAATATATGGCTCTGAGTTTCCTTTATTACAACCAGAATTTGTGCTACAGAAGTTATACCTATGTCAGGGTCATATTCCTATTATTATTATTATTATTATTATTATTATTATTATTATTATTATTTTGCTTGAAATAATTTCAAAATGCTGCACTGATGTTTCAAATGCAGTCATTACAACTGACTGGAAGTACAAGCGCATAATGAGTACTTAAATACAGTTCAGAACTTCTAACTATTTCTTAGTGATCATTTTGATAATTTCCCAAGGAGTTTAGGCATAGTCAACGAGCCTAGATTTCCATCACCACTTGCATATTTCTGGGTTAATTTTAGCCTTTTCTGCAAGCATAATTAGCATTCAGATAAAGTAGACATCACTTTAAGAGAATAGAGACGTGTGCAAAGCAAGATCAAACCTAACTTATGACTGTTTCATGTGCTAATTTGGAGAAAGTGTTGAAAGGCAAGCACTTAGAGCAAGGAAAAGACTCTTGTTCTGGAGGCTATTTCCAAGGATAGTGGGGGTACCTCATCAGAGATGAGAGATGGCAATCACAGTGCTCACAGTGTGCCTTCTGCACCATTAGCACCATGAAGAACACCTTTGGAGGTGAAACCCCAAACCTCACTGCAGAAATATTAGATGCGAACCTTTGGATTCCTAAAGTCTAAGCCTTGGAAAGCTCAATGGTTATTTTCTGTATGGCAGCAGAGCATCCCAAGAAAACTTTCAAGTATCCTTGAATCCCCATGAACTTTCACAAAGCAATTTTTAATATCAGACCTGAACCCTGGCATTGCTTCACTTATCTAGGTAACTTCTAACTGAACATGAATTTCTTTCTTTCCCTCTTCTGCAAGTCTTTCTGGAAAGAGAAAGTCAATATCAAATTGAATTCAGCCACCTAAACATTGGTAAAATAACAGCTTTTCTTCTCTGTCAATATCTAGTAGGGTGTAAATCGTCAATAAGATATAAAACAACCTAAAAATGAAAGCAAACCCAAAGAGTGACTTGCATCCTTCTCTTTGCCCACTCTGCCCTCCACCTTTGTGTTTACTTGCCTCATTATCTACTCATGTTTTTAGTATTGAATAAATTTGATATGTTGATAAAATTAGAAATGAGGAAGTTCTATCCCTGCACCACACACTTCCTTAAGCAAATTTGCAGTGTTTCAAGGTGCAAGTGTTTCTGTGTCCTGTCTCAATAGCCATCCCGTTCAGCCACTAGAACAACTGGAATCTGCTTTAGTGTGTATGTCTAGGCTGTCCTAGTGTGCTACCGCCCCCAAGGAACTCTTAAAGTTCCACTGCATTTTCCTCTCTCTCACCTCACTTACAATCAGCCTGTACTCTACCTGGATGAGTTTCTGTGGGATGTGCACGCTTGGTTTCCAGTTTGCCAGCATCTCTCCTTCCTTTCTCTTTTATCTTTGACAGCTCCTTCTCAGAATCCCTTTCTTCTTCATCTTCATTTAAATGCTTAATAATGTCGCCTTCACAGTTCCAGCCCCAGCCTCTTCCATGCCTAGAACTCTCAAAGCCGGCGTTTGTCATAGTCCAGTTACCAAACGTTGCTTTCAGTTCCGTCTTCCTTCATCTGATTGATTCCACCTGTAAGCTTTGTCTCCGTCTGATATGTTGAAATATTTCACACCTCTTTGCCTTTTTTCTTCCCGCGCTATTTTAGTCCCTCATTTGCTTCTGCCTCTCAGGTCACTGCTGCACTTCTCAGGAAAAAATATCAGCCCGTTGCTTTCTTTTTCTCTTTTTTACTAAAGGACTATTTAACTTTAGATCTTACAAAGGCCGCAGCTGAAAAACTTAAGCCTCTCTCCCAACTGCTCCGCCTTCCTCTAACAACTTCCGTTTCTCTTTATAGAACAGCACTTTAAACAGCTCTGTGGTAATTTAATTTAGCTTTTTGTCTTCTTTCTGTTTCATTTCATCAAGTCAGTTTTTCTTGTGGCTGTATTTTAGAAACAGATCGGACTTATTTTTTTTAAGGCTAATATGTAGGGTTCCTCAGGACCAGCCGAATGTCCAGACTATTTTGTTCATATGATGATTTGTTCTTACTGTGAGTTGAGCACCTTAGGACTAGATTGTAAATCCCTGTAGGACTTTGGTTGTTTTTATTTAATTAATTTATTTATTTTTAACCATTACCCATTATAGTAAAAACTGCATATTGCAGTCGCTCAATTGTGGTGTATGCTATAATCTCAGAAGTACTTGGGTGGCAGAGACAGGTGGATTTCTGTGAGTTTGAGGCTAGCCTCATCTACAAAGTGAATTCTAGAACAGCCATGGCTACTCAGAGAAGCCCTGTCTTAAACAAGCAAACAAACAAAAAGTCTTGGCTTATTGCTTATGAAATAAATAATTTAAAATTGTCTTAACACATGTGTTACTGTAGTAATCTACATTCTTCCTGCAGATACTAATTTCTTCCTATCTGCCTTGGCTCAAGCTACTTATTTTCCATACTCAGATACACTGAGTTCACTTCAGTTTATTTCCAAAGACTTACTATTGGCCTCTTCTTCAGGAAATTTTCCTGTGCTTTTGGAATTTAGACTTTAGGATTCCAAAGGTTCTCATCTAATGTTTCTGGGTCTTTATTCTACCCTATTTTAGAACGATGTTAGTGGTTTTCATCTACTCTCACCTGTGAACTCTCTAAAGCTTCAGGTCATCTCTAGTTTTTTTATATTGTTCACCTTCCTTTATTTGTAAATTTTATTTGTCTTTAAAAAATTTGCACAAGCGTATTTTGCGTGTTAGACACATTCCACCACACCTCTCTACCTTCTGGTTTCTTTGTATCTCACCCATTAGTCTCCTCTTCTGTCCTAGACATGTTGCTTCCACTTTACGATATATACACATACTGTTATATTCTAAATTCAATTGTGATTGTTTGCTTTATCGGTGAGTTAGTTTCTCTCCATATAAAATTCAGGATCTAATTCTCTGTCCTTTTTGGACAAGAAATTGGCAGGTAAGTGAGGATGGCTTAGGACTGAGGGCTTAGAACTCCCTATGTAGCTCTTGCTGACCTTGGCCATATAATCCTCCTGTCTCAGCTTTTCCTGAGTGCTGTGATTATAGACAAGTTCTTAATTATTTTTAAGATAGTGATCAGAGACTGATGTGGTGACACACACCTTTAATACCAATGCTTGGGAGGCAGAGACAGGCAGAGCTCTAGGAGTTGCAAGGTAGCCTGGCCTATATAGTGGATTCCAAGGCAACATGTTAAGACCCATCAATCTGTATGGAAAGATAAGCATGATATATGAACAGTTATTTTTTTCTTCATGGTAGAATTTCATGTTTGCGGTTTATATGTTTTCTATTCAAGAAATGATAAGTAATACTTTTGTAGTCATCAAATTCACAATAAAGATTAAAAAAATTGGAATTTATTATCTACTGTGTGAGAAAAATAGAAACAATGGAGAGCTTGCTGATGAACCAGACAAAGCAAAATCACCTATCATTTTTAATATTTGCCCTTCGTTTAAAATATTTAAATTTGATGGTGTGTTGGTAGGTTATATTTATGCATTATACATGATGATGGTTGGTAATTTACAATTATACAAATAGCTTTTCAGACTACCTACCTGTCTATCCTGTAGATACAATGGAATCTGTATTATCTTGTTTCATTTTGAACTCCAAACATTTATTATTGTTTTGTAGAACCCAGTATATGGCATAGTGTTTTATAATATAGAAATCACTCTGGACAGATTTTACTTCAAGTACATTATTGACCAATATCCAAATTCTTCTAATGTATTATTAATTGTACACTTGAAAATAGTATTCACTTACCTTTTTGCAGACAAAGTCACCAGGTAAATAAATAGTGGATTTCAATCGTAGCAGTAGGTCATAAATCATCTGTGTGTCGCAGCCCTATAAGGCAAACAATATTTTTTATAGACACAGCCAAAAGCAAAAATCCTAAATTATTTTAAAAGCAGTAAAAATAAAGAGTTAACAGACATCTGTCTTCCTCTCCAAATGCCAGCTTACAATGGATGTGGACTTGCCTTTACTTAAACTTAGTGGAAAAAAGATACCAGTATCAAGAGATTATAACTTGATAAAGAAATACTTCAGATGAGTCCTGTTTCTCAGACCTTTAGTATTTGATCATGCTCTTGTTATCCTAAATAGTAAAACAGTTTTTAAAAAGTTATCATGAATGAAACTCTTCATGGTGCTTAATTTATGATAGCTATTAAAGATTATGCTTATAGCAAATTCGGATTATCATAACTCACAGTATTTGTCAAAGAGCTTCCTTTGTAAAACAACATTACTAAAAATTTTTATTTTATTTAACACTTTACTTATATATATATATGTCTTTCTTCTCCAGCATAATTATCTTCTTATAGATAGGAAGATATATATGAAAGCAGTATCTGCAACACTTAAAGTATTGGTTGGACCGACTTAAGCCCTCTACATACGTGACAGATGTATAGCTTGGTCTATTTGTGGAAGTCATAACAGCGAGAGTAGGGCTGTCCCTAATGCTTTGGCTTGCGCTTGTCGACTTATTTTTCACATTGGGTTGCCTTGCCCAGTCAAAAACAAGGGGCGGTGCTTAGCCTTACTGCAGCTTGATACCATGTTTTGTTTATACTCATGGGAGGCTTGCCCCTTTAAAAACAGAAACAGAGGATCAGCGAAAGGGGCTGGGGGCACGGGGGGGGGGGGAGAAGGAATGGGAGTAAAGGAGCGAGGGAAAACTGTTGTCCAGATGCAAATAAATAAATACATTTAATTTAAAAAGTAGAATATCAATTGGGACTATCTGTTTCGCACAACCACCCGTGAGTGACCATTTGCGTATTGGACAATTTTCTTGCCTCACCCAACTAAGCTTTATACACTCTATGGATTTTGATGTTTTTCTCTTATTGAAGATAAATTTTTAGATTCTTTTGCCATACAATATATCCTGACGATAGTTTCCCCTCCCTCGGCTCCTCCCAGCTGCTGTCCACCTCTTTCTCCTCTGGGTCCACTCTTATCTGTCTCTCATTAAAAAAGGACAGACTTATAAGAGACGACAACCAAACAGTACAAAATAAAATTCAATAAGGTATAGAAAACATAGGACCCAACCACCCAACAGGAGAAAAAGAGTTCCCAAACAGGCACAAGAATCAGAGACAACTTGTTCTCACAGTTCAATAAAAATGCCGAGCTAATAACTGTATATTCAGAGGACCTGCAGCAGATCCCTGTAGGCCATGTGCCCGCTGCCTCAGTCTCTGTGAGCTCTTATGTGTCTTGCTTAGTTAATTCAGAGGTCTTGTTCTGGTGATGCTCTCTATGCCCCTTGGCTCTTATAATCTTTCGGATTCCTCCATGCAATTCCCTGAGCTCTGAGGGGAGGGATTTGAGATAGACCTCCTCAACTTTACATTCCCGATCTGCATGTCTGGCTGGGGGGGTCTTTGCATCTATTCCCTTCTGATGGTAGAAGAAGCCTCTCTGAGGATGACTGGATAAGGCACTTTGATCTATGAATATAGCAGAATATATTTAGGAATTATTTTTATCACTTTTTCTTTTTCTCCACAGTTTTGTTTGGCTTTACGTATCTGGGCTATCTAGCTCCTGATTCTTGGTTTTCCAAGCAGTGTTGGGTATGGGTTCTTTCTTGTTCAGTGGACTTTAAGCAAAATCAGGTATTAGTTGGCTGCTCTCATAAGTTCTGTACCAAGATTATCATAGCATAATTCGCAGGCAGTACAGGTTGTAGGTCAAAGGTTTTGTGACTGGGTTGAGGTCTACTTTCCTCTATCAGTAGCCACTGAGTACCTTCCCGTACTAAGGAGACTAGAACTTTGCAGTGAAGGTTCTATTACATACTAGCTCAACTTCTCCCGTATTCAATGACTTGTGTGGATGTTGTGCTTGGCAATGAGGCCCTTGGTCAGTTTGCAGAGAGCAACTCTTTTGTCTTAGTGTCAGTCTGGCTTGTTTGTAAATTTCCTTAAGACCCCCTTGGCCAACAACTCAATCGAATACAACTCAGTCCTTGCCTGACTACAAGAGATAGCTTGTTGACATTCTGCCTCCCCTATTACTAGGAGTCCTCATTGATTCCAGGAAGTTTACAATACACTAGGTTTCCATGCCATCCTCCGACGTCCCCAATTCCACACATCTTTCCCTGCACTATCCTCTAAGCCATCTCCTCCCCAGCCTGATTCTCCCCCACTTCAATCTCCATCCCCCCAGTCTACCCATAAAATCTACTATATTTCACCTTCCCAAGGAGATCCATAATTCTCCCCTCCTCTTTACCTAACTTCGCTGCATCTACAGATTTTGGTTGCGTATCATTTTTTTAACGGCTAATATCTACTATAAGTGAACCCATACCATCTGTTTTTCTGTGTCTGGGTTACCTCACTGAGAATAATTTTTTTCTAGGTCTTCTTTTTTTGCCTGCGAATCTCATGATGTCATTTTTCTCAACAGCTGAATAATACTCCATTGCATAAATGTACATTTTCTTTATCCATTCTTCTGCTTCCAGACATCTAGGTCATTTCCACTTCCTAACTATTATGAAAAGAGCCACAGTGAACATAGCTGAACAAATGTCCTTGTGGTAAGATGGAGGGTACTTGGGGTATATGCCCAAGAGTGGTATATCTGAATCACAAGGAAAACCAGTTTCTAATTTTCTAAGGAACCACCGTATGGATTTTTATAGAGGCCGTACAAGTTTGCACTCCCACCAGCAATGGAGGAATGTTTCCCCTGCTCTAAATCCTCTCCAGCATGAGCTGTCACTTATGCCATTTGGACAGTTACAGGATGTAATCTCCAATTCGTTTTGATTTGCATTTCCCTGATAGAAAAGGATATTGAATATTTCTTTCGGTGTTTCTCAGCTGGTTGAGATTCCTCTACTGAGAATTCTCTGTTTTGATCTGTATCCCACTTTAAAATTACATTACTTGGTTTTTAAACATCTAGTTTCTTGAGTTGTTTAGACATTTTGATATGAGTCCTCTATCAGATGTGGAGTTGGTAAAAGCTTTCTCCATTCTGTAGGCTGTTGCTTTGTCTGATTGACTGTGTCCTTTGTCTTGTAGAAGCTTCTCAGTTCCATGAGGTTCCACTTATTAATCCTGATCTTACTCCCTGTGCTACCTGTGTTTTGTTTAGAAAGTTGTCTCCTCTCCTGTGTTAATTACGTAGAGGCTGTTCCCCACCTTTCTTCTATCAGGTTCAGTGTATTAGATTTTACGTTGAGGTCTTTGATCCACTTGAATTTTGTGCAGTGTGATAAGGATCTATTTGTATTCTTTTACATGCAAATATGCAGTTTTATTAGTACCCTTTGTTAACAATGTTTTCTTTTTTAATTGTGTATTTATGGCTTCATAAAAAAATCAAATGTTCATAAGAGTGTGGAGGTATTTCTGGGTCGTTCAATTCTATTGACCAACATGTTTGTCTTTTTGCTAAAATATGTGGATTTTATTACTATACATCTTGAAACCAAGATACTTTTATTCTTTAGGATTCTTTTAGCTATTCTGGACTGTGTTTTGTTTTGTTTTTTTTTTTTCATATGAAGTGGAGAATTGATCTTTCAAGGTCTGTAAAGAATTGTATTGAGATTTTTATGGGGATTGTATTGAATCTGTTGGTTTTGATAGGATGGCCATTTTTACTATGTTAATCCTATCAATCCATGAGCATAAGAGAGATTTTCATCTTCTAATATCTTCTTCAATATGTATTTTTCAAAGACCTGAAGTTTTTAATCATACAAGTTTTTCACTTTCTTGGGTAGAGTTGGTGAAAAGTTTAAAATCATTTATGTATATTATTATATCAACTGCAAATAACGATACTTTCACTTTTTTCCTTTCCAATTTGTATACCCTTGATCTCCATCAATTTTCTTATTTCTCATGCTAAACTTCAAGTATATATTTACTAGGTAGGGAGAGAATGGACAGCCTTGTCTTGTTTCTGATTTAGTGACTTGCTTTTGGATTCTGTCTGTATAATCTGATGTTGGCCACAGGCTTGTATTATGTTTAAGTATATTCCTTATATGGCTGACTTCTGCAGCGTGTGTGTGTGTGTGTGTGTGTGTGTGTGTGTGTGTGTGTGTGTGTGTGGTGTTTGTGTGTTTTAACATACCCACCACTATTCCTCCTCCCTCCCTTTTCCCAGTCATTCCTGTGATGAAGGGGTGTTTAATTTTCTCAAATGCCTTGGTCTCATTTTTTTTGTTGTTCAGTTTGTTCATATGGTGGGTTACATTTACTGGTTTCTGTATAATTAACCATCTCTGTATCTGAGATGAAGCCTACTTGATCATGTCAATGATCATCTACTGTGTTCTTGCATTTTCTTTGCAAGTATTTTTATTATTTTTGCATTTATGTTCATAAGGGAAATTGTTTTCTGGTTCTTTTCTTAGTTGAGTCATTATGTGGTTTGAATATCAGGGTAACTATGGCTTATAAAATGAATTGGGCAACGTTCCTTCTTTTTCGATTTTGAGGAACAATTTGAGAATATGGTAGAATACTATACTAAAATCATATGGCCTTTGGCCTCTTTTGGTTGGTAGACTTTTAGTGACTGCTTTTATTTCAATAGGGGTTATAGATATTTTTAAGCTGTTTATATAATCTTGATTTAACTTTGGTAAGTTGTACATACCAAGAAAACTACTTATTTCTTTTAGATTTTTTTCAGTTTGGTTGAGTAGAGCTTTTTTTTTAAAGTATGCCTTTATCAGTCTCTGGATTTCCTTAGTATGTGTTCGTATGTCCCCCTTTTCATTTTGGATTTGTTAATTTGGGTTTTTTCTCTCTCCACTTGATTAATTTGGATAAGGGTTTGTCTACCTTGTCGTCAAAGAACCAATACTCTGTTTCATTGATTCTTTGTATTTTTCTCTTTGTTTCTGTTTTATTGATTTTAGCCTCCAGCTTGATTATTTCTTGCCATCTGCTCCTCATGGGTGTTCTTCTTTTTGTTCCAGAGCTTTCAGGAGTGGTGTTAAGTCACTAGAATGGGATCTCCAGATTCGTTATGCAGGCACTTAGCCCTGTGAACGTTCTTCTGTACTGCTTGCATTGCTTCTCATTAATTTGGGTGTTTATTAATTTTCATTCAATTCTAAAAAATACTTAATTTTATTCTTTATTTCTATCTTGGCTCATTTTTCATTCAGTATATAAATGTTCAGTTTCCATGAGACTGTAGGCTTTCTGTTGTCTGAAGTGGTCTGATAGGATTCAGAGATTAGATTATTTCAATTTTCTACTATCTGTTGAGACTTACTTTGTGTCTGATGAGTATGTGGTCAATTTTGGAGAAAGTTCTATGAAATGCTGAGAATAAGGTATATTCTTTTGTGTTTGATTGAAATATTCTGTGATATCTCTTAGGTCCATTTGGTTTTTAGCACCTGTTCGCTCCTGCATTTTTCTGTTTAGTTTTTCTGGATTTCTCTGTTTTCTCTGGATGACCTGTCAATTGGTGAGAGTGGGATATTGAAGTTTACCACTCTCAGTGTGTGAGGGTAAACATGTGATTTCAGCCACAGTAATTTTCTTTTATACACTTAGCTTCCCTATGTTTGGGGCATACATGGTAAGCCTTTGTAGGCTCGAATATCAAAAAAGAGTTGAAGTAAACTACATATTTGTTTTTATATAATTACTCAAATAATGTGATTTACACAAAGGAAGAGATAGGGAATATATTAAATATATTACTAAACAAAAAAATAAATGTTGAATCTAATATCTTATGATTTATGTGTAACAATAAAATCTTTGTAAAGGTATCTTAAATGTTTATTTCTTGGTAGCACCTTCTGGAGAAAGAGAAGGGAGACTGGATGAAGAAGTACAACTGGGAACTTTAATAACTGCTTTTATTTAAAATGTTAATAAAAGAGAATTTCCCTCTCTGCGGAGAAATACATTCCTCCTCTAGCCATCAGATGAGGTCCTTGGCAGAAAGTGCTAATAAGGGAGAACAAATAAGTAGGGAGCTGTTAGACCAGTCTGGGAGATAAGCCCTAAAATAAATAAGAAGACTATTAGTCCCCTTCCCATCAGGAAGACACAAACACTTATATCAGTAGTTCCCAAAGCCTTTCTTGGATTTCCTAGAGAGAAACATTCAGACTATTTGAACTAAGACTTTCTGTTAATTCATTTGTGCAGAATCTGAATCAGATCACACAAACTCAACATACATGTTAAAGACAGTAGACATTTAGAATTTGCTTTGCCAGCCAAGCAGTACTGTTTAAGAGAGCTTGTTTTATGGTCAGTACCTGTGTCTGGCAGCTGTGGCTTAGGGTTCAACCTGTTTCATACAGATTTCAGCTTAGGGAAGTTAGGTCTGCATGGTAAAGTCATTTTATTCTATGATGTGTCAGAGAACTACTACATTTTTTTTCTCTACAAAATTATTTTGTTTGTATTTACTCATGTGTTTGTATGTACACACATGTATGGAGTCCGAGGGCAACTGGAAGGATTCAATGTACTGCCATGTGTGCTCTCTAGGTGGAGCTTTAGTCTCTTAGGCTTTGTGGCAAGCACATTTACCCACTCCATTATATGTCTAAAAAGAATTGTATTTTTATTAACTTGTTCTCCCTTTTTGTGTGACTTTCTTAGATAGCAGTCACAAGGATATTTTCAGACTATAGACATTCAGAGAGGAGTCACTGTTCTGTGAATTTCCTCTTTTCTTTCCTTCTTTCTTTCTTTTTCTTTTTTTCTTTTCTTTTTTTGTGCTGAAATCCAGTTTTATGTATGTTAGTTGGCAATTTGGGCAGCAGTACGAAGTCTTCTTCTGTGACCACGGGTAGTATTAAGCACGCACTTGTAGTTTGTAGGAGGTTGGTTGGTTGCATATGTATGTATTGCTAAGCCAGCTGTCTTTCATTACCAGTGACAGACTGCCCAAATTCTCTATTTTCAGCAGCATAGGGATTTGTAAAGTAGGATTGAAAAAATACTACCCACAGACTTAAAAATACTCTTGAAATGATAAGTTCATACATAATATATTTAAGCCATTTACTGTTCCAGGTGTCGAATCACACATTTGACAACAGTTTGTGCATTTTTGTTTTTGCTTATTGATAATTTCAGTTTAGAGACCAGAGTGCTTCCAAATGCTATAAAGGCTATCACTTGAACACCCAGCATAATTTCAACGGTATAAGAGGGCATGCTTCCTGTGGCCTTTAAAATCACGTTTTTTTGTTTTTTGTTTTTTGTTTTTTTTTTTTTCCTTTAGTGGGATTTTTCTTCTTTGTAGCTCAGAGCACTGTTTGCTTACTTAATGCCTTACAATTTCCATCTGTCTTGCTGTGGATTTATGTATGAGCTTATCTCAGTGTAGTATTGAATAGTAAATCAGGGTAAGCCCTCTCTCTTTAAGGGAAACTGTCAGTAGACCTGACAGTAAATATCACAAGGGCTCCTATGCACTTTCTAGTCAGTCTCTCCTGAACCCAAGTCTGGAAATAGATTCTGGCTCCACTGCTGTAGAATGCCGTAGTGTTTTCTTTGCTTTCTATTACTATGATAAAGACTGGGAGCAAAGCAAAGTAGAAAAGAAAGTCTATTTGGCTTATATGTTTTAATAACAGTCCGTCACTGAGGGAAACAAAGTCAGGAGCTCAAGAAGGGCCGGGACCCAGAGGCAGGAACTGAAGCGGAGATCATGGAGGAACACTGCCTCCGGACACACTTGCCATAGATTTCTTTCCTATGCCACCCAGGACCACCTTCTCGCGTGTCTTAACCACTGTTCTATTACCGAGAGGAGACACCATGACCAAGTTACTCTCATAAAAGAAATAATTTAATTGGAAAACCTGATGACAGTTTGTGGGGTTTAGTCCACTATCATCTTTGTGGGGAGCACAGCACACACACAGGAATGGTTCTGGATAAGAGGCTGAGAGCATCTTAGTTTCCTGGCCAAGAGAGAGACACTGAGCCTGGTGTGGCCTTTTGGCACCTCAGAGCCCACTCCCTGTGACACTTCCTTCAACAAGGCCACACCTCATAATCCTTCTCAAACAGTGTTCTTCTCTAATGACTAAGCATTCAAATACAGGAGCCTACAGCACCATTTTTATTCAAAGCACCACACTAGGGATGCCACTGCCCCCAGTGGGCTGGAACCTCTCAAAACAATCATTAGATAAGAAAATTGCCCATAGATTTTCCTACATGCCAGTCTGATGGAGGTATTGTCTCCATTTAGGTTCCTTCTTTGTAGATGATTCTAGCTTGTGTCATTTTGACAAAACCCTAACAAACTGACACGGTAACCTTATTTTTAAACCTTATTTGATAGGCATTACAAGAAAAGGTTAATTATAGGCTCTGTATGGCTAATGCTTTCTACTCTATGTACCCGGGGGATGGGTGTAGGCATTCCAACTTTTCATGCAACTTCTTTTGTCCCCTTGATAATCTCTGGATTTTTTGCAATGCTAGGCAAATAATGTCTTCTAGATTTTCTTGTAGTATCTCCAGAAAGCAGTTGGTATTATAGGACTGTGGGTACTGCTACTGTGTCATTTAACCCAACACAGACACTTTAGATTTGATTTCCCATTTTTATTATTCCAAAAGATTTCCAGCATGGCTGTACTGGTTAAACTTGGCAAACAGTCCCCACTGGGTAGACTCCAAGACTACCTGCGCATTGACCTGGTCACCAGTGAAGAGCTGGTACAAGATGGAGGTCAGATATGTCATGGTTCATGGGAGAAAGCAGAAGACCTGCTCCAACCTGCCTGAGAGACAGCCATATTCTCACATTCAAGTCCCAGAGATGCCTCTCTTCGAAATATCAGCATACCCACCCCTGGCAGTGTGTAGCATCTGAGTCATCCAGTGTACAGATTAATACCAAGTATGCAGAATTGTCTCCATTTCTACAATATGAGGAGCTGGAGTATCTGATGAAACATAACCATGACTGTTGTTTGTTTAACTCTTCCAACTCCCCTGTGAGGCTAGGAGTTAATTTTGTGTTTTAGACAAAGGCTTTGACACTCGGGAGACCTCTTTACTCCCTCTAGGGCCACCCACACAGTAGACATCACCTCCTGAGCACTTTGAATCAATATGCCTGTACTCCCTTCTCACCAGGTGAAGCATGAATTATAGTTTGTATTTAATGAAAACTCAGAGTCAGATATCAGGGGTGTAAGGATTCCTGGCGCATAGTGACCATGTGGTAAATCCAACATGGCTCTGGGTGAGATGAGAATTCCTGGCATGTAGCCCCGACCTGGTAAACTCAACATGGTGCTGGCAGAACATGCCATGTATGGAGGTCACACCCCTAGGCATGGCTACGTAAATCTGTGCCCACCTACTCTCTTAAAAGCAGATGCCATGTGAAAGTCTCTCCCTCTCTCCCTCCCTCCCTCCCTCCCTCCCTCCCTCCCTCTCTCTCTCTGCCTCTCTCTCTCTCTTCCTCTGCCTCTCTCTCTCTTTCTCTCTCTGCCCCCCCCCCCCCCCTCACCTGCTCTGCAACTTCCCTAAATAAATTCTCATGTGGCATCTGGTATTGTCTGATCTCACATGCAAAAACAACATTTTGGTGCAGTGACTCGGATATTCTCTCTCCTGGACTTAGGTGCACATAGGTCAGGAGATCCTGATCTGGTGCTCACTACCAGGCCACATCTGCCCATTGCAGCTTGTTCAAACACCACCAGCCTTGACTGGTAAATGTCACCTTTCCTGCTGGTGTAAATGCGAACTATTATCTCTGGAAAAGACATTTGATTGTCCTGTTTTCTGGTAGGACTCTAGGCTTGTGGAGGACCACCCCCAGCCACGATCTTCATTGGTTATGGCTGTTCCTTCTCACCTGTCACTCATTTCTAGACTGCCGTGCTATTGAAGCCCAGTTCAGATCCTTGGATCCTGTTCCCCACACTGGGGAATAGGACTCTGCCCAAATGCCTACTGTAGGTGTTGATGAGATCCCATGAGTAGCTTGTGTTGGATGTCCACCCTAGGTGCTGACAAGTGCCTGTGGGGGCTAGCGTTGGGTTTGACACCTGCCCCTGAGAATTACAGAGTTTTTAGGGGTGGCAAGCATTGGTTCGGGTTTTGCCCTATGCCTATCATAAGTGCTGATGAGTGTCTAGTGATAGCTAGCATGGTTTTTATGCCCACTCTCATGGTGGCTAGCATTGTTTCGGGCTGTGTCCTAATGCCTACTGCTAAGAGCTGATGAGTTACTTAGCGGTAGCTAGTGTTGTCCCCTGGGACCACCCAGATTTAGCGGTGGAATCCCTCCCCTCCGGGATTCAATAACAGAGAACGAGTTAGCAGAAAATGTCTCTCTATCCTCACCTCTAGGATGTGTTCTTGAGACACTCAAGCCATTTAGCCTTTTTGCCTCACCTAGACACCACCAAGCCTATCCATTTTTGCACAAAAAAAATGGCATTAGTACCTCTTAGATCATAACTCAAAATAGCCACCTGACAGCTCGCTGGACCCCGATATTTTATGGTAGCTAACTCTCTCAAGTGTACAGGTGCATGGGAAGGGTTTCCCCTATCTCTTTCCACATCTCTGCTCTAAACTTTCTCTTCTGGCTTCCTGTTCTTCCTCCATCTGTTTCTAGCCACACGACCAGATCCTTCTCTGGAACCTCCACCTTTCTAGTCTCAACACTCACCTGCAGTTCCTCCAACTTCTTCCTTTATAGGAACTCCAAACCTGGCACCTACATTTACTCCACTGGCAACTTGTCCTTCTCATGCTTCTAAAGATCCTGAGCTAGATCTCCCTCTGCAGGAAGTGGCTGGCATAGATAGGATAGTGAAAGTTTATACTGTTTCCTCTGTCAAAACTTTCTCAGGTAGAAAAAATTGGGCTCTGGAGCGAAGGTGAGTTTGGGAACAGGGCAGAACTCATGCAGACAAGGTTCATCAGATAAATGTAGCACCCCACACCCCACTCCCAGCTGAGGCTTTCCCATAGTAGACCCCATTAGAATTACAATACAGCAAGGTAGGTCTTAGTCAGAGGCAGTTTTGTGACCTGCTTACTGATAAGTCTGTGTAGAGTTGCTCTGGACCCTGTCAAAAGCACTCTCACAGTATACTAACTTAGATCCTGAAAGCACTGAGGGACAGCAACTTCTTATGACCTATTTTTATCCAGCGCTACCCCAACATTAGAGTTAAACTTATGTCTCTTGCGAAGGGATGACTGACTCCACAGGCAGAAGTCTTAGTGCTGGCTTTTTAAGGTTTATCACAGGAGAGATGAGAAAACAAGCCAGGAAAGATACCTCCTGCTGGCCAAAGCTATCTGACCAGCTTCTTCACCTCCTCCTGTGGCAGACACCTAGACCTCTCAGTATGTGCTTTAAGTGTGGCCAACTTGGCCACTGATCTTGCTCTTGCCTGGCCTCACAGAGGTTGTTCAGGTCTTTTCCTGGGTGCCATCAAGGGAAACACTGGTCTAAGTAACTGTTCCCAAGCCCCACATGGCAGAGGGACATCACATATGGACCACTCCATGGCTGATCTCCTAGGCCTGACCATGGGTGGTTGACTCTGCCAGGGCTGCCCTAACCTGACCACTGCCATCCCAAAAAAGGGAGCCTTGGATAGTCATAATGGTATCAGGGTGGTCGGTCTATCTCCTTCCTCATGGACACCAGTGCCACAATGCTCGGTCCTGCAGAGTTTTGGGGTTCTACCTCTCTAGCTTCTCCATTGGCAGGGTGGGAAGCAAACAATTCCTACCTCAGCAGACACCGCCACTTAATGATATTTTCAGAGATATTCTTGTCAGCGACTCATGTTTTGGTCATGCCAATCTGCTCCATACCCCTAATGGGAAGGGCTTTTTTAGGTAAAGTAGGAGTTTTCATTTCTCTAGTCACCACCTTTCACCCGAATCCAGCCTCGCCAGCCGCTCCAGCCGTTCCCTTGTTTCTCCTGATATCCACTCAACCTGTTAGCATCAAACCCCCACATACCCTCTTCCAGCCTTCCAGGTGGACCCCCAACTGTGGGACACCCAGAATCCTTGTGTCTCTAGATACATTTCCCTAAAATTTCCCATCTCTGAGTTTTCTGTTCCAGCCTGCTTCTCGGAGCTGAAGTTCAGTTACTGAAAACAAAACCCTTCAAGGTATTTCACCTTGACCTTCCCCTCCCCCAGACTAACCCTCCAGCTGCAGCTTCTGGAGAAAGAAAAAAAGCTCTGAAGCCATCTTAACATCAGAAAAAAGTTGACCGCCACCCCTTGAGGACTAGAGAAAAGGAACCAGGAGCCAATTTTAGAGCCAGTACAGGTAAAACAGGCTGTTGTCATCCACCTCCCAGGACCAGAGAAAAGAACCAGAAGCCATTTTAACCTCCACAACGGGTAAAAAAAAACAGGAGACATTTTAACCTCTTCCCATCCCTACACTTAGCAAGGATCCACAAACATTATTGTGAAGTCACTAGCCACTGGAGTCCCCTCGAAGGAAGAAACACAAAAGCAGCTGCCTTCAAGTTTATTTAAAGCATAGACAAAGCCTAACTTAAGGTTATATGTGTCCCAATTTCAAACTTTTCTCTTCCATTTTCCTCTTCTCTCAATCTGACCTCCAGACCCCATGATAGCAGAGAACTCTCACTATATGTGTCACTTCCCAAGGTTCTCCTACTCAGTTTTTTTCCAAGCTCCAGAAAATCAGAATTCATCATCCCATGCATTAAATTCACCCAGACTGCAGGAATGAGCCACAAAACCCAGTAAGTAGATCAACTGCCAGAAGATACAATTTTCATCTTCTGGAGAGACAAGCTTGAAGCAGCCTTAAGAGATCCATCAAGCCTGTTCTGATCCAATCTATTTTCCCCCTGTCCCCTACATAAATCCAGCTTTCTCTTTATAATAAACACAAGGGTGAGATGTAAGGATTCCTGGCACATAATGGCCACATGGTAAACCCAACATGGAGCTGGCAGAACATGCCAAGTTTGGAGGGCATGCGGCTAGGCATGGATGGCTGTGTCAATCTGTGCCCACCTGTTCTTTTAAAAGTAGATGCCACATGAAATTCTCTCTCTCTCTCTCTCTCTCTCTCTCTCTCTCTCTCTCTCTCTCTCTCTCTCTCTCTCTCTCTCTCTCTCTCTCTCTCTCTCTCTCTCTCTCTCTCTCCTGCTTCTCTCCCTCATATCTGCTCAGCAACTGCCCTGAATAAACGTTTGTGTGGCATCTGGTAGTATATGTCTGATCTCATGCACAAAACCAACAAGGGGAAAGCAGAAATATCAGAGAGAGGAAACAGACCACAATCGAATTTCACCCAGTCGACTTCTCAG
The DNA here is from genome assembly GCA_033318265.1 of Phyllotis vaccarum. Lineage (NCBI taxonomy): Eukaryota > Metazoa > Chordata > Mammalia > Rodentia > Cricetidae > Phyllotis > Phyllotis vaccarum. The sequence goes on along the minus strand of JARWLC010000012.1, from coordinate 11,554,866 downwards.
GGTAAAAGCTGTCTTCCAGATTCCTCACGCTGGCTCCTCATTGCTTCTATAGAATAAATCTCTGTCTTCCTGTGCCTGCTTTAAATACCTTCTTCGCCCAGTTGTTTCACTTCTGGGTTCAATTCTGCATCATATTCTAGAGTTAAGATTAAAGGTATGAGCTTCTACTATTTAGGCCTTGAACTTCTAGAAACACAGAAAGATCTCTGTCTCTGGAGTTATGAGATTAAAGTTGTAGATCACCATTCCTGGTCTTTCCCTTGCTGAGATTAAAGGTGTGAGTTACCATTCTCCTACCCTCCTGGCCAGACTGTGGGTGGATTCAGTGCTGCCTTAAATTGTGTTAAATATTTGTGTAAAAATTCTGGAGATGAGAATTGAGGTGTGGGAAATCCCATTTTTATTCAAAATATAACCTAAGTGTTGTATATTGGTTTCATGAAACTCATATTTAACATCTACAAATGTGGAGCACAATTGTGAAGCTGATAAAATTCATCCTTCTAACCCCTACATTTTAAATTCCTTTTAAATTTCTATGCTCCCCACATCCTTTCTTGATTTCTAATTCACTATGAACTTATGTGACTCCCAAGTATAAGCAATAGTTTTTAGGACTTTTACCATCTTGTTTTTTCTTACAGTAAAGGAGAAATGCTTGGTTGTATCTTACACTATATTTCCAATAAAAAAGGAAACATTGAATCATAAGTTCACAGCTTATCAATACTGACACTTACATCCCATCGGACCTAGCCACACACTTAATGTTTGCAAACACCAGTTATCAGCCTCCTTTAAGAACTGTCAACAATTAAGTAATTCTAGGATTATAGGTACATATTTTACATGTTCCAAGTGAGAGGTTCTCAGCTAGATGGGAACTTGAGGGTGGAGTTAGCACATCCTTCTAGGATCAGACAGCTTCATGAAGAACTCCCACAACACACACACACACACACACACACACACACACACACACACACACACACACACACACACACACACACGCACGCACGCACGCACGTGCACACGCACACATACACACGCCTAGGACGTCCTAAAGAGCAGACAGCATGAGTGCAGCTATAGGATGTCTCCTACTGTTGGTCTTTTGCCTTAGCTACTCAGGATGTGAAAGACTGGGGTTTATTTAAGTTGAAAGCTTACTTGTATAAAGGCTTTGAGAAAAGCCCTTTAACAACACCTCACCACTGACATGTCTGCTGTAAAAGCAAAGTTGGTGACAATGATAGCTTTCCTACAGCACTCAGACTTGACGCCCTGGTGAGGTGATGCATGATGGCATGTCTGAATAGGACCCCACTTCTGGGATCTGAGTCACTTTGCCTTTCCCCTTCTATTCCTGGTGTGACTGTCACTTCCACGCAAATGATTCTTCCTGATTCTTCTTAATATTTCCTACTCAAGAAGCTACAGACTTCCCAGAATTATTAGTCATAAGTGAGTCACAGGCCACAGTAAAGTGTTCTGTACAAAATGGGATCTGTACTTTTTCCAGAATAGCAAATGGTCAGACAGTTTACGCTTTCTTTGACTGGTAGGTACATTCATGTTTCAAGTCCTTTAGTTTCCTTCTATGTACTAATGGTACCCAATAGTCTTTTCGTCATGCAATTCTAATGCTAGCCACTAGGTGGCATGGCAGAACGTTTAATAAATTTCCTTCCACTTCTGATAGTGGCCAAAGCAAAGTGTAATTTCCCTAGCTTCATTTAATAAAAATATACACATTTAAAAATAAGGAATAATAAGTCATCATGAAAGGGCAAATATTACTTGATATAATGGAAAGAAATCACTCTTTATAAGAATAATCGTGCTTGGGCTTGAAATAACAAAGAATCTTCAAGGAGCTATTTCAATGGGGGAAAGTCATGTGACAATTCATCATTAAAAAGCAATAGCTCCATGTCAAAGTAGCAAACCTTCCTGACTAACCTGTACTGACAAATCAAAGTTTTAGATATTCCTGTGACTTTTTGTCTCCCTGCTTTAAGAGAAAAAAGTACTTAACATTGTAGGTATTTGATTATTTATTTATTTATTGAGACAGAATCTTATGTGCCCTATGGTGCCCTCAAACTCACTTTATAGCTGAGGCTGGCCTTAACTTTTGATCTTTTTGCCTTTACCTCCCAAGTGCTGGGATTACAGGTGGGTACTGACTGACCAATAGAAAAGTACATGTGAGTTAGTCTCTAGCTGATATGCTAAGTCAGGTCTTTTCCTGGGTGCCATGAAGGGAAACAGTGGTCTAAGTAAGTGTGAAAAATGCCGAGGAGTGATCACTTTAATACTTTCACTATCATGAAGCTTCTCCTGCTGCATTTAAAGCCTTACATATTAAAACCTGGTTCCCAGATGATAGTATTCCACAGAAATGAAAGTTGTTGGACCCTTGGGGATTTAGGGTCTAATATAAAGAAATTAGATTATTTATTTGGGATGTGTCCTTAAGGGGAGTATTGGGATCCAAGCCCCAACTCTTCCTCTTTCTGATTTCTAGCTATCATGAGATGACCATCATCCCTCCCAAGGGCTCCTACCATCATACACTATATTGACACAGGACCAAGAAAACAGGCAAACAATGATTTAGTACTAAAACTGAGGGGAAGAAGTAAGATTTCCCTCCTCTTAAGTTTTATTTTGTCTCAACAGAAAGCAGATCAATATATTCATTGTCCTATCAGTTACCAGGAATAAGGTCAATGGGGAATCAAAACAAACCCACCCAGTGGTTAAGTTCACAGTCTGTGGTAGGAAAAACCTGTGCTCAAACTCTGCCACATTGCTTAAAGTCCCGAGCATTACTCCATTTGGCTATGCCTTTTCCTTCTTTGTAAAATGGAGGCAGTAACTAAGTTTCCTTTAAGAATAATATATTAGTTTGTGAAGACCTACAGAACGGGAAATGATCCTCACCAATCCTGATCTGACAGAGGACTGATCTCTAAAATATATAGAGAATTTAAGGAACTATAGGCCCCAAACCTACACAACCCAATTAAAAGATGGGGTTCAGAGCTAAAAAGGGGATTCTCAGCAGAAGAATTTCAAATGGCTGAAAGATACTTAAAGAATTGCTCAACATCTTTAGCCATCAGAGAAATGCAAATCAAAACAACTCTGAGATACCACCTTACACCTATCAGAATGGCTAAGATCAAAAACGCAGATGACAGCCTATGTTGGAGGGGATGTGGAGCAAGGGGAACACTCCTCTAATGTTGGTGAGAGTGTAAACTTGTACAGTCACTATGGAATGCAGTATGGTGGTTCCTCAGAAAACTGGGAATCAATCTCCCCAAGGATCCAGCAATACCACTATTAGGCGTATACCTAAAGGATGCACATTCTTATTCCAAAGGCATTAGCTCAACTATGTTTATAGCAACATTATTCATAATAGCCAGAACCTGGAAACAAGCTAGATGTCATTCAATTTAAGCATGGATTAACAAATTGTGGCACATTTACACAATGGAGTACTACTCAGCAGAAAAAAATGACATTTTAAAATTTGCAGCAAATGGATGGATATGGACAGTATCATCCTGAGTGAGGTAACATGGGCCCAGAAAAATAGCATGGTATGTACTCACTCTTAAGTGGATTTTAGACATAAAGCAAAAAATAATCAGGCTGCAAACCACAACCCCTGAACAGCTAGGTAGCAGGAGGAACTCAAGTGAGATATCCAGGGATCCCCCTGAGAAGGGGAATAAAGAAGATCTCCTGAGTAAGGTGGGTTTATAACAGGGCGAGAGAAAGGGGAAGTGGGAACAAATCATGAGAGAAAGAGATGGTGGATTGGGAGGAGCAACCAAGAGGGAGAACGAAGAGATGGACAACTTGATAGAGGGAACCACTTTGGGGTTAGAAAGAAACCTGGTTCTAAGGAAACCTCCAAAAACCCACAAATGTCCCTGGCTAGGACTCCAAGCAATAGTAGAGAGGGTGCATAAATAGGACTTTCCTGTAATGCAATGAATGAGCACCCTAAATGTTATTATAGAAACTTCATACAGCAATAGATGGATGCAGAAGCAGAGATCCATAGCTAAGAACCAGGTTGAGCTCCCGGTCTAGCTGAAGAGAGAAAGAGGAGAGAGTATGTGAGCAAGGGGGTCAGGATCATGAGGAGGAGACCTATAGAGATGGATGACCAAAGCTATTGGGAGCTCACCGACTCTGAAATAATCACTGAAGAACCTTCATGGAAAGGATCTAAACCCTCTGAAGATAGAAGACTGTCAAACATGGTGGGTAGTTTGTGGACCCTCTTGCAGCAGGACCAGAGTATATTCCTGGTGCATAAACTGACATCCTGGAGCCCATTCCCTGCAGAGGAACACCCACCTCAGCCTTGATACTGGGATGAGAAACTCCGACCTACCTCAACTGGATATGCCAGACTGCACTGACTCACCTTGGGTTTCCTTGCTCTACTTGGGGAATAGATAGGAGGATGGGGTGGGGGTAGGCTGAGAAGGCCTGGGAGGAGAAAAGGGAGGGGGTACAGTGGTAGACATGGAAAAACTTTTTAAATAAATAAAGGAGTATATTAATTTGCAATGGGCCAGTTTATCAGAAAACCAGCCTGCAGTTCTTCTCTTGTACCTCCGTTTTCTTTTTAGACTTAATTCTTCAGTCTCATCCATAGATCAGTCACCGGCTGCACCCCCTCCCTCCTACCTCCTGTGGATCCACAGAGGATCCCTTTTCAACATCCCTATCCTGACTCCTAGAATAATCTTAGCCTCCAACTCCTGCAGGAATTTCCTTTCAGCACACCAACTGAGCAAGCCAGCAAAACAGGTAACACATACCCATCATACTCTCCAAAAATACAGAGAGGAAACATAAACCAAGGTATAAAACACAAACCAGACCAGTCAGATTCACAAATCAGCATCGAGACATACCTCAACCCCAGATGCCTACACACCAGCATAAAAACACCACCAATAACACCCAGGGAAATATGTATCCACTAGAGCCCAGCTATCCTGCCACAGCAGTCACTAAATATTTCAACACAGCAGAAGCACAAGAAAAAGACTTTAAAATCTAACAAAATGAAGAAGATAGTAGTCCTTAAAAAAGAAATGACAAATTCCCCCCCCCCCCCCCCCAAATCTAGGATAACACACAAAATCAAAGGAAATGAACAAATACTTTTAAAGAAATCCAAGAAAATACAAACAAACAGTTGACTGAAACAAATAGAACTCTTCAGGACTGAGAATGGAGATGGAAGCAATAAAGGGAGGGAACTATGGAAATGCAATTGGATTCTTGAACAGGAACTACAGAGGCAAGCTTCACCAATAGAACACAAGGGGTTGCTTTACAGTAAAAGAAATTAATAAATTATACAAAGAAAATGTTAGACCTAGGAAGCCCCTGACAGAAATCATCCAGGAAATCTGAGATACTATGAAAAGACCAAACCTAAGAATAATAAAAAGAGGGAAAAAGGAAAAGAATCCCAGCTCAAAGGAAATGTTTTCAACAAAGTCACAGAAGCAAATTTTTCTAACTTAAAGAAGGAGACGCTTATAAAGTTACAAGAAGCTTACAGAATACCAAACATATTAGAGCAAAAGAGAAAGTCTCATTTCTACATAATAGTCAAAGCAATAAACATACAGAAGAACAAAGAAAGAACGTTAAGAGCTACAAGAGAAAGGGACAAAGTAACACGGAAAGGCAGAGCTATTTCAATAAAGACTCTAAAAGCTGGAAGGGGTTGACAGATGTGTTGAAAACAATAAGAGATGACAGATGCCAGCTCAGATTACTATATCCAGTAAAACGTTCAATCACCATAGATAGAGAATATAAGATGGATACTTCATGATAAACTCAAATTTTAAAAATATCTATCTCAAATAAAGGAAAACTTCATCTTCTGGAGATTTACTACACCCATATAAACACAGGAAATACCACACCAGCAATACCAAAAGGAGAGAAACACACACGCGCGTGTGCACACACACACATACACACACACACACACACACACACGCACATGCACACGCACACACACGCACACACACACACACACACATACTCTTAGCATCTCCAATAACAAAATAACAGGAATCAACAGTCATTAATCATTGATATCTCTCATTATAAATGGTCTCAATCCCCTAAAAAAAAATGGCATACACTGTTGGTGCAGAATTCTACCAGAATTTCAAAAAGAATCAAGGCCAATACTCATCAAATTATTTCACAAAATAGAAATAGAAAGAATATTGCTCAATTTATTCCATGAGCTAAAAGTTATCCTAATATCCAAATCACACAAAGAAAAGGAATGACAGACTAATTTCTCTTAAGAACATAGGTGCAAAAATACTCAATAAGATACTTGCAAACCCTAAGCAAAAACACAAAAACGGTCACCACCATGATCATAAAGGCTTCATCCAGACATGCAGGGATGACTTAACATATGAAAATCTGTCAATGTAATCTACCATATGAACAAACTGGAAGTAAAAAAAAAAAACATGGCCACCTCATTAGATACAAAAAGGCCTTTGACAAAATTTAACACTCTTTCATGATAAAGGTCCTGAGTTGATTAGAGATTCAAGAGACATACCTAAGCATAATAAACAAAATTTATCACAAGTCTATAGCCAACATCAAACTAAATGGAAAGAATCTCTAAGCAACTCTACTAAAACCAGGAATAGGGCAACATTGCTCACTATCTCCATACCTTGTCAACATATACTTGAAGTTTTATCATGAGCAATAAGACAACTACAGGAGATCAATGGTATACAAATATGAATGAAAGAAGTCAAAGTGTCATAATTTGCAAATGTATAATAATATACATAAGTAATACCAAAAATTATACCTATACCTGATAGTTTTAGCAAAGTGGCTGGATACAAGAGTAACAACAACAAAAATCAGTATCCCTTCCATATACAAATGACAAGCATACTAGGAAACAAATGGAAACAATGCCTTTTACAATAGCCTCAAGTAATAAAAAATATTTTTGGGTAACTGACAAATAAAGTAAAATATGTGATAAAAACTTCAAGTCTTTGAAGAGAGCAATTTAAAAATATATCACAAAATAGAAGGACTTTTTATATTCATGGATTAGTAAAGTAAAAATGGCCATCCTACCAAAAACAATCTACAGATTCAATGTAATCCCCATCAGATTGCTAATGCAATTCTTTACAGACCTGCAAAGGACAATTCTCAACTCTAAATGAAAACGAAAAAGAAAAAGAAAGGAAAAAAAGAAGAAAAGAAAAAGACCCGGGATAGCTAAAATCCTGAACTGTGAAATGTTGGAGGTATGACCTACTTGACTTCAAGATGTATTACAAAGCTATGGTAATAAGAACCACAGTATTAGCATAAAAACAGACAGATCAATAGAATTGAAGACCAAGAAATAATGGACACCTGAGTTTTTATGAAGAAGCAATAATACATATTGGAAAAAATAAAACATCTTTAAAACTTGGTATTGGTCAAATTGGATATCTGTATGTCAAAGAATGCAAATGGATCCATATTGATTACGCCGCATAAAACTAAAGTTCAAGTGGATTAGAAATTGTAAATAGAGTTTCTCTGTCTCACTCCATATCACAGCTGCTTTCAAATAATCACTCAGACGCTTATATTAATTATAAATGCTCAGCTGTTAGCTCAGGCATATTACTAACTAGCTCTTACAACTTCATTCTCTCCTGTTAGTCTGTGTGCTGCACTGAGGCTCATAGCCTTTGCTTCCGTCCCATGTTGAGTGTCTGACTCATTCTTCATCTGATTCATGACTTCTCAGCTCCGTCCTTTTTATCCTTTCCTTAGTTTCGTTTTATCCTGCTTGGCTATTGGTTAAAACAGCTTTATTATCAGCCAATGGGAATAATACGCATCTACAGCATACAGAAGAACCATCCCACAGGAAGAGATCGCAACATAAAACCAGATACGCCAAACTTGATAGAAGAAAAGTGGGAAATAGACTCCTCTAACCCATTGGTACAGGAGGCAATTAACATCACAGGTAGCTCAGCCACTAAGATCAGCAATTAATAAATGGGACCTTATGAAATGAAAAAGCTTCTATAAGGCAAAGGACACTGTCAAAAGACAAAGCAACAGTCTAAAGAATGGGAAAAGATCTAATTCCACATCTGATAGAGGACTAGTATTCAAAATATATAAAGAACTCAAAAACTAGATATCAAAAATCCAAATAATTTAATAAAAAGGGGTAAATGTCTAAGCAGAGAATTCTCAATAGATGAATCTCAAACAGCTAAGAAGCACTTAAAAACATTCTATGTTCTTGGCTATTAGGGCAATGTTGAAAGAGTCCATCTTACACTTGTCACAATAAGAAAGATTAATAGCATAAGTGACAGCTATATTAATGAGGATTTGAGCAAGAAAAGCCCTCCTCCATTGCTGGTGGGAGTGTAAACTGGTACAACCACTATTAAAATCAATATGGAAGTTTCTCAGAAAATTAGGAATTGATTTACTCATAACCCAGACATATCAGTCTTGGACATATACCCAAAGGATGGTTCAATCTACCACTGAGGCAGTTGGTCAACCAAGTTCATTGTGGCTTATTTTATAATAGCCACAAACTGAAAATAATCTAGAGGGTCCTCAACAGACAAATGGATTAATGAAATGTGAGACACTTACATGATGAAGTATTGCTCAGCTGTTAAAAAAAATAACATTATGAAATCTGTAAGCAAATGGATGGAAATAGAAAAAAAAATCCCAAGAGAGTTTACCCAGACACAGAAAGACAAATATGGTAGGTACTCATTTATAAATGACTATCAGCCATTAAGTAAATGATAACAAACTACAATCTGTAGATGCAGAGAGGTTGGGTAAAGCAGAAGGGCCAAGGGGGTACTCATGTATCTCCCTGACCAGGAGAAACAGAATAGATTTTATGGATGGATTGGAGATGTGGTTGGGGATGGGATTGGGAGGGATCAGGTGTGAGGGAGAGGGATGGAGGCAGAGAAAGTGTAGGGAGAAATAGCTGGAATTGGGTGTGTGTGGAAATCTAGTGTTGTGGAAACTTCCTTGAATCTACGAAGGTGCCAATGAGGACTCCTACTAATGGGGGATACAGAGTATCACCATTTCTTGTAGTCAGGCAAGGCTTGCAGCAGAGGGACTGGGTCTTGTGGAAATTCACAAATATCCCAGGTTTGTGCTGCGACAAAGGATTACTCTCTGCAAACTGACAGTGGGCCTCATTGCCAAGGGTAACATCCATACAACTCTTTGAATATGGATGCTGTGGAATAATTCTTCTGTACACTGTGAATATGTCTCACTGGTTAATGAAGAAGCAGACCAATTTATAGCAAGGCAGAGTAAAATTAGGATGATTAAACTGAGGGTACTGGGATAAAGAAGGGTGGAGTCAAAAAAGACACCAGCCAGCTACCTAGGAGGCAGGATGTATATAAAATGAGGTAGCAAGCCATGAATCATGTGTCAGAACATAAGAAATAGGGATTAATTTAAGTGTAAGAGTTAGCTAGTAATAAGCTTGAGTTATTGGCCAAGCATTTGTAATTAACATTAAGCCTCTGAGTGGTTCTTTGGGAATTGGCAAGAGAGAAACATCTGCCTATGCATGGAGATGTAGAACTGGTACTTAAATTGAGCCTCCATTCCTAGATTCTTGTTACAGGAAGATGTTCTCCAGGCTACTGAAAGAAACATGGACACCAACCCAGCCACAAAACCTATGGCCTACAATCTATCCTGCCTTCAATATATGGTATTGTTGAAATTGAAGGATTATGAGGACCTCCCTCTAATGTTGGTATATAATAACTAATCATTCTTTGGTATTAATTAATATTGTAATTTTTTTCTGAATGGTTCTGGTAAGATCTGAATAAACATCACTCACCTCAGATAGGGAACCTATGACAGCTCAGAAACCAGCAATGTCCACCTTGCTGAGTCAGCTTGATGGGGTACTTACAGGAATGTGGGTGTGATTACTTTCAGGATCAGACACAACTCAGACAGCCTGGTCACTAAAGCCCACCCCAGTATGAGTGACAGCTCATGAAAGCTAGAAACCAACCGGAGCACACTGCACAGCCTGCAGGCATTTGGAGAGGTTGAAGGGTACCCTTTCATTCAGGTTGGTGGGTCTCTGTCCAGAGTGCTCACCTTGTCTGAGTTTTTTCAAAGCTGCACAGTTTAGTAGTCTGTATTGCTTGTATAAGTTGGAGTAATGGGGAACCTAGAGCATCTGGTTTAAAGGAGTTTGTGAAGCTTTCCAGTTTTTACTTTGAGAGTATTAAGAAACCTGTTTAGGACATCCTGGGTCTTAAACAGTTACCCTGAAGGTAACTTGTTTCATTTTCATTTATAAAATCTTTCTTCTAAGATGACATGGTTTATTTTGGAGAAAATTGCTACACAACACTGCAGTCTATTTCTATTTGTGTTAGAATTACAGATCAAATGAAACAGTCTCATGGATCTCCATGAGTTTAAGGCTACGCTAGTCTATATATTGAGTTCTAGACCAGAAGGGTTATATGTGGGGAAGTTTGCCCAGCAGCAGAATCAGCAATAACAGCAAAAGCCAACCTTACTCTTGTCCAAAATTTAATTGTGTTATATTGGGGAGCACAAGGTGAGCTGTTACGTAGAGTCAACTACATCAACTCTAAGGTGGCTTCCTCCCTACAGCAATTATTAACTGCTTAAATACTATGGGAGAGAGGTCTCACGGATGTTCTCTGTCAGAAACTGTTCTGTGTACTATAGACACATTCCTGTTTGATATCTCCACTCCTAACTTCCTTCTAGAAGCGACTGCTGATCAGATTTCTGTCTTGTCCTACTCCGCAGTCGCTGCTCTCACAGCTGAAAAAGAGTCAAATTCAGTGTCACCCTTAAGACTTATTATTCATGACCTGATATGTTAGACTTCAAGTAGTTTAAGTAACCGACAAAACCGAAATAGGTAAAAATGTAGGAAAATCTCATTGATATAACTGTGACTCACACAGTTTTATGTCAGTAAACTTTTTGGATTTCAAAGAGTTCCTAAAGAATTAGTGTTATTTCAGACATTAGAAATCTTTAATTTGATTTGTAAGTTTTAAATTTTACCTTTCTACTTCTTGCTGTTAATTTTTGTTTTGTTCATTGTTTAAAGATTTTTAATTTAAACATTTATAATTTACAGTCAACACAATTAAGATTACTCTTTTCTGTTTTGTGTCATCTGGCAACTTGAATTTGATCACAGATTTTATGATTTTACCATCATCCTGATGGAAATCTAGATCTGGCCACAGTCAAGAGTATTGAGCACGATCCTTGAGTATTGACCTGCTTCTGGTAGGTCCCCAGCTTTGGAGTGACTCTGCTTAGCAATCTCAGAAGCAGTTTCTATTATTTTATCTTCTGGTCAATGGTAGGGACTGTGTATTTCAAGACTTGGGCTTCTTCATGCATCACATTTTCCACCCATCTTTGTTGGAATTCAGTGTTCTCACTGATACCATACTTAAAAAATTCCAATAGTCCCTCCTTGAGAGAAGAGGATATTCATAAGAAGGTAATGAACCTTCTGGAGCTCACAGAACTTGTAAGACCCAGAAAGCTCAAAAAGGCCTGTCTGCAAGGTTATATAAGCAGTTGCTAGGGAAGAGGAGCTGTTTGAAAGTTGAGAAGAGAACTTCAGAGATTCAGCTTTTGCGAGTTGTTACTCATGTTGGGGTGGGCTTTCCTGTCATATGGTTCCTTTTGAGATACCCATGCTTCTGCATGTAATTCTTTACCTAGGCTTCTGTAAGGAAATCCTACAAACTCATTGGTTTACTAAGCTATACTTTGAAAGAATTATTTTCTCTGTCATCATTGCAATGTCTGGAGCTAATAAACATTTATGCCTCCCTAGAAAAAGTCGTATAGCAAGACAGAATTTGTATAACTCAGTCACTACCCCAAGGCCATATCTTTTAATATAGGAGTTAAATTTCAGAATGAATTTGAGTGATGACGCAATCATTCAAACCATGCTAAGATTGTTTTTTATTGCAAATTCTAGACTAACTAGTGCTATATTGCAAGACTTTTCCTTAAAGAAAAAAGCTAAGTCTAAAGCATTAGTAATAGTTACACAAATAGGCCAATGCAGAGCTGATTTAGGAACTTGTTTCATCAAACATTTCCAAGGCGCATTCATAAATGAAAGGTGATACGCGTGTTAGCAAAGAGGACAGTGGAGTTTAATTAAATTTAAATTTATGCAAGGAGAGCGTGAGGAACTTGTCTGAAGAACTCTTTCTTGACACTAATTAGAACAGAGAGGCTTCTAAAGAGCAAGTTGACTGTTGAGCAGAGACTCATAATCTTTTTTGATTCTTTTAAGTTGTCCAGGCTATTTTGACTTTGTTCCAACATAAGTCAGAAACAGTGAGATAGCTCAGCAGGTAAAGGCACCCACTGTCAAGTCTGTTCACCTCAGTTTGATTTCTGAGACCCACTGCCTCTTACGAATTTCCCTCTGGTTGCCACATGTACACCATGGTACACATGCTTTTCTCCAAATATTCCCCATGTACACACAAAACTAATAAATTAATAAGAAAATAATCAGAACAAACTCATGAATTTCATATAAAGTAAAGCTTTAGACTTTATGGGAAAAAATGGTATTTGTACCTTTCTAATAATTATAAAAGTACTTACCTTGAACAACTCCACTTGATTGATGATGTCAAAGTTTGTGTCAATGGCGAGAGATAACTGCATTGCTGTTGGTAAATTCTCAAGCAAGTTGGATTCATCTTTGTAAAAATAAATACATCAACCCCAAAGTAGAATAATTAGAAAAACAATTCATCAAAGAGTAAATAAAAAATATTGAAAAGGAAGATAACAAAATGTAAATGTTTTATAAATAAACGTATTTTAAATTCAGTGACTTTATCATGAATATTAGATACTCATACCTGCCATCAAGACTGTGTGCCTGCTCATGCACATGGATATGTGTTTGGTTTATGTGTGTGTGTGTGTGCTATGTGTGCTTGTATAGAGGCTAGAGGAAACACTGGTGTCTTCTTTGACTACCCCTCACTCTCAGTTTTGAGATAGGGACTTTCATTGACCTTGGAACTTACTATCTAGGCTTGTTGGCCAATAGATTCTAGTGATCCTTCTTCATCTTCATTGCATTGGGGTCTCAGATGTGTCCCTTTCTTGCTTTGAAAGAATAGATTTTGCAGTGTAGCCCAGGTTGGCCTTGAATTCATAGCAAATATCCTGCTGGGTCTTCCCAAGTACTGGTAGTATTCCACTGTACCCAGCACTTCATACATCACAGTGGTGCTACTTTGCTCATGAAGCAATAAAGTATAAATATTCATTAATTTATTTTATATATGAGTACTTTATGTATATATACAACTTTATGGCAGGAGAAGGCATCAGGTTCTGATGTGGGAATGTTTTTCTGTATGCTGTGAATATCAATCTTTAAATAAAGGAGCTGTTTTGGTTCTTGGTGAACACCGTAGCCAGAGATAGCATGGGTAGGAGAAGCAGGACAGAGTCAGAGACAGATCAAGCCAGAAGCCCAAAGAAGAAACATGTAAGAAACACAGGTGAGCCACGGGCCATGTGGCATGACACATTAATGAAAATGGGTTAAGATTAAAGAAGTAGCTAGCAATGTGCCTGAGCCATAGGCCAAACAGCATTAAGTCAATATAAATGTCTGTGAGATTCATTGGGACTTTGGGATTGTTGGTCCAGATAAGCGGCAGTAGGCAGGTCCAAACCATGGAGCTGGTGGGGCCAGAAACCTCATTGTAACAAAGTTCCATTATAGACAGTTCTGAGTCACCATGTGGCTGCTGGGAATTGAACTCAGGACCTCTGGAAGAACAACCAGTGCTCTAAAATGCTGAGCCATACCTCCGGACTGATTGCCATGAAGTATTTTAACTATAAATCATATACTGAATATTCCAGAACATTATTTTTAAAACTTTAAGATATTAAATTTAATGGCCATGGGACGAATGTTAGTGAATAGGTTGAGGTAGAAAAAGAATTTAGCTCTTGTTTCTGCCAACCCCGTCAGACTAAAGATGGCAAATGGTGATGAGTGGTAGGTGGTATTTGAAGGCATATGGATGTCTGTCTTGCCCATTAACTTATTTGACCTTTATAACCATCCTATGGCCAGATGTTCATTTCTACTTTGCAGATAGAAAAAAACCAAAATAATTTAAATCGAGAGAGCTTGGAAATGACTTGCTGGATTGAGCAAATTAATAGAACTCTCAACTGGGAATATAAGCTAATGAAGAAATGCAATAAGTGAATAAATTTAAATTGTTGCTATTTAGTTGGTCATTATTCCAATAATGAATCTGAATATGTTATGGATTTTTTCTACATGTGAATTAAATGATGAACCTAAAGTCTGACAGGATATTTAATAAATAATTGTTCATTCTTGATATCAAGTAGTCTCAGTGTTTATGAGGGTGTATTATCTTGGATATTTTCTTTAAATTTTTGGACTTGCTCTCTTTGAGACAGTCTCAGTTTACAGCCCTGGCTGGCCCAGAACTTGCAATGTAAACAGATAGCCTTCAGCTCACAGAGATTTACTTGCCTCTGTCTCCAAAGTACTGGGTTTCCATGTCACCTTTATCAAAAACCATAACTGGGGGGATAGAGAGATGCTCAGTGGTAAACAGCACTTGCTGCTCTTGCAGATGACCTGGATTCAGTTTTTAGTATCAGTATGGTAGCTCACAAGTCTTTGTAACTCTAGTCACAGGGGATCCAAGGCCTTTTTTCTGGCCTCTGTAGGCACTAGGCATATATGTGCTTACATAAATACATACAGGTATACAGGTCCTCACCCACATACATAAACTAAAATTAATTAGTCTTTAAAGCACAGGTTTTGTTTTGTTTTGTTTTGTTTTTTTAATCTCTGAGGGCTATTTATCTCTAGTTACCCACCAAGCCAGAGTTTAATCAGTGTCTGTGGCTGCTACTAGCCTTTTTTTGCAGTTTCTTTCCCACTACAATTGGGAACTCATGAGTGTCTGTGAACACAGAAGAGAAGGGACATGGTATTCTGACCATTCTGGGAGACTGTGGTTTCTCACCAGTGGTAGATTGGTGGAGGAAATTCCTGTGACCAGAATGAGTAGACATTTTTTTTGCTGAGGAAAAATTGTAATTTGAGAATCTTATTTTTCACTAAAGGAAGTAGCTTTTTATTGACATTTTAGTAATATTAATTCTTATTTTTGTAAAACAAACTAAAAATTGAATTTATTTTCAACTATCCCATTACTTAAAAAAAATGTTTTAGTAAAAATTATTTTTTGAGCTCCAGTGCTGTAGTTGCAGAGCAGACAACATTGATAAACAAGGTCTCAGAGAGCTGACTGTAAACCATGCTGTGCAAGGAAAAGGGCCTGAATGTTTGTGTTTTTTTCTGTACACTGTGTTCCCAGGGAAAGGAACTGTCACAGACAAATCATGGGTTTGGAGAACAGACTCAGGGCTCAGTTTCAGTTATGAGTCCTTGGCCAAATTCGGCTCATAGGACTTCTGCTAATTCCTTGTCTCTGAAAAGGAGTCAATGACAACCAATTGTGTGTGTGTGTGTGTGTGTGTGAGGGAGGGGGAGGGAGGGAGGGAGGGAGGGAAGGAGGGAGGGAAAACAAATTGTAATTCTTAGCATCAGGTAGGTACTGAGTAAAATTTAACTTTTTCTTCCAAGATTTGCCTTAAAAAACAGATCTACATTTAAAAAAAATCATTCATATTAAATTAATGCCTGGTAGATCATTTGTTTGTCAATTTGTTGTTAAAATCCAAAGATCTCTTTTTTACCTCATATAATTTTTATTTTATTTTATGACAAAGTCTACAGTAATGTAAGCCATCATTTGTCATGCTCACCTAATATTCTCTGAGAATTCCATGTATATTCTAGCCAAATCCGAACTCGGTACTGCACACTCTGAGGAATAGAGTATTTGTTCATATAGGCAATGATACGGTCCATGCAGACATGGAAGCTGTTCTGATTGGCTGTTGCTGCTCCAATTACATCACGCATCTAAAACCGTAAACATGGTCATTTACACACAGGAGAGAAATTTCATCTGAATTGCTTGTCCTTACACAGCATCTTGTCTATTACCCTGATTGTCTGACTTTAACACACTGACATCAGGTCCTAATAAAATGATGGAAATCAGATTATCTCCCTGACAATAATAAGGGCCATTATATCAATTGTGTGAGATTTTTATAAGGCTTTGGTCTCATAATGCAGGTGAATGCACATAATCTTCACATATTTATATATTACCGTAAAAATGATAGTTGACATTTTAGAGCAGCTATAATCCCTGCACAGATGCAAGGGAAGTGTAATAAGATTTGAGCAATTATCTGCAGAATGGCTAGTCAATTTTGATGAGCCTTTCTATGAAAGTACCCTTCACAGGTCAACCAAGGTGGCTGGCTCTATAGGCTCAACTCATCATGCAATCCCAGCCCCTGTCCTTCCTTTTGTGTTGTTTAGCCAGATCAAATCAAATCTTATCATGCTCCAGGCGCAGTAGTCAGTGAAGTTAAAATGTGCTGAAATTACTGAAGTGTTGTCTGCTGCTGTGACAATCCTTAAGGAACTGTCAGGTTTAGTTCTTGAATGTTTATAACTCAGCCATAAAAACCCACTCTAGGTTAAAAGCTGATCTTTTAAGGTCTCAGCACAAAAAAAGATATATTGCTTGGCCCTTCCTCTCACATAGAGAGAAGCAGGTGGTTATAAATTTGCTTTGACTGTGGGTTTATTATAGAAGGAAAGCCAGACTTCACTTTCACATTAATACTTTGATTTCATTATAGTAGCTGTGGAGCCTTTTTCTGTTATGGAAACAACAACAACAAAAAAAAACCATGTTTTTCATATTTTTTAAAAATAAAGCTCAAATACCTTCCATTGTGTTAGCTTCCTCCATTCACAGTATAATAGAATCTACTTGTTAAATATATTTTAGAATTTGCTAAGAGCTATGCTATGCATATAGTCCTTTTACATCCATTTTTCAGAAACGCTTATTCTCCAGTGGCTTTCCAAATATTCTCCTATGGCTTCAATTTTTAGTTCGTCTCTTTCCATGTTGATTTGTTCTGAGTACGTTATCTAGTTCTCTAAGACAATCAGACACGATATATTGAAGTTGGGTTGAGAGATTTAACAAGGGTGTTATCCAGAATCAAAGACAAAGTTAGGTAATTTTAAACAGTGTTGAAGGCCCAAAGATTTGTGATGTGTTTATCTGAACGTCTTATGTATTATCCTTCAGCAGTGTTGGGTCTCGCTGATGTAGAAACTGGGGACAATATGTATTCCACAATGAGTTCCAGTCTAGAGACACATATCATGTTTGGAGAGTTAGACAATGCTAGGATTGGTGAGTTGTACCTGAGAGTAGAACTCAGGAGTGAAGAGTGAAGGTTAAGTTTGAGGCATAGTCAGTGTTGTGACCATATGCATGGATTTTGAATACATGGAGATTTTGTTTCAGGCTCTCTTGTTTCTATCTATTTCCTTCCTAGCATCATTAATTCCCTCTGAGATCTTAAGGCACATTTTTTAAATCCAGCTTTCACCTTTCGTGTACTCCAGCACCAGTATCAGGTGTTTCTTGCCACCAATTGAAAGGCAGGTGCACTACAGTTATTAGAGTCTCACATGTATAATAACCGCTACAAGATCTTTGGAGATGCATGTTGCAGTACAGTTGGTCTGAAGTAGAGTCTGAGTCCAGACTTTCTCAAATGACACACCTGTGGCTGTCCAAGGGCAGCATCCAGTGGTGAGTGACTGGCCCCTGCTGGACAGACATTCTTTTCCTTTTTCTCTCTTTTTTGATTTTTGAGGCAGTTTCTAGCAATGCAGTCCTGGCTGAGCTGGAATTTGCTGTGTAGACTGAGTGACTTTTAGCTTTTCCTTCCTTTTGCTTTTGCTTCCCAAGTGCTGACATTATAGGACCGAGGCCTCATTTTCTTGTCTTTCAGAAATTACTTTGTACACACCAAGAGTTCAGTATCTGTTAGATTTTACTTTGATAGTCAAGTTGTTCACATATTGTTCTATTTTAAGACAGTATGAACTGCAATGACTCCTAACTTCTTTCTTTTGTTCTTTTTCCTTCCTTCTTTCCTTCCTTCCTTCCTTCCTTCCTTTCTTTCATTCATTCATTCATTCTTTCTTTATTTTTTTGAGAGAGGGGGCCTCACTATGTAGCTCTGGCTGTCCTTGAACTCACAGAAATCTTCCTGTCTTAGCCTCCAATGTTCTGGGATTAAAGGTGTGTGACACTACACCCTTTTCAACCTCTTAATCTCTTTAAACTGAGTCTCCCCATCTATAAAAATGAGAAAACGGTGAATTCATGCCACATTGATTTTATGATATATTATGACAAACTGTAATTTTTTGCTGTTTCATTTCATTAAATTTTACTTGAAAAATTGTTCAGCTGGCTTCATATTTCAATCATTAGTGATTTTGTTCATCCATTGCTAAGATAGTTTATACTTACAATTTTTACCTTTTTAATGTTTCAAAATTTCAATATTCCAAATATTCTAATATTTTTAATACATAAATGATTTTTCCCAATAGAGTTGTCTTTTCAACTGTCCTATATAGTCCATTAACACATCTAAGCTGAAGTTGACATGCCCTTGTGCATTGACATTAGCTTTCTGGTGTTTGTACTTGGAGGCTTGCTAACCTAAAACTTTCACCCCTGGCTATAGAAAATTTTTGAGAGATAGTGACCAATTCTCCTGAGAGTGCTTTTCATAATTAAACTTAACTAATCCATAGTTCCTATCCTTTCTATAGCCCATTATAGTCTCCTGTTGTACATGACAGTACTAGGCACCAGACCAATAGGCCAACATCTCAAAGTGTGATAAAATTATTCAAATTAGCTAACCCTAATGTTTACTCAGCTGCAGCCCCCTACCCTAGAAATTACTTATTTTGTTCAATATCCTTATTTTCATTGTGTGCCCTCCAAAGACCTATGAGTATTACAAATTAATCCTTCCAATAGCAATTGTCTTTGACCTGATAGATTTGCCATACCTAGGAATTATAACACATATATTTAAAAACACTGGTTCTTTAGATTCATATTATAAATAACCTTGATCGTCCTCCTTAAACTGCTTCCCATTTCTGTCACTGTAAAACACAAATTTAGCATTCAGAATCCTTAAAATATTTTATTCTTCCACTTGTTTCTTCCCATGTTTGTTGCCATTTGAATCTCAAATACGTTTCCTGTTTTGCCATTGACGTCTTTTCATAACTGAGTCTGATGAACTGAATTGCCTATTGACGATAACTGAATCCTACCTGGCTCTTGAAAATCCCTCATCAGCATCTGTTCCATGTAACCTGAAAGTCTTCCCTTTTCTGAAGAGTAGAGGGTTTCTAAAATCTCTGCCATCTCCCATGTTTAGCAGACACTTAATACCAAAATATGCATTATTTGAGTTCTTACAATTGTTGAGCAGTATCAAATATAATAGTAAGTAGTTCTTGTTCTTACAGCATAATTTTTATCCTTAGGGCTGTGAGTGTGTGAAGAATCAATAGGTTTTCTAGTGGGTTTATTGATTTTGTGATGCAATAATCACATGGATGGAGTTGCACAACTGAATGTGGAGGCTGCAAAAAAAAAATGGAAACAATAAAAGGCCTCTGAATGCATAATGACCAAAAATTAATTCAACTAAAATATGTAATGAGTCTGAGGTGTCTCTGGTAGGACTCTTCCATGTGGTACTGCAGCCTTGGTCCTGACACATTACAGGCTCACCTTGCATTGTGTACTTTCCAACACACTGTGCAACAATATATGCTCTATGAAATGCCTGGCTCTGATTCTACATTCTGCTGTGTATTATGAATTATAATATTTTACTGTAAGTTCAGAGGGTTTATATCCTAACAAACTTGGCCAGCAGGCCTTCTGGACGTCTTACTGGCTAAAGGGTATCGTGGAATGGACATGTGATGTCGGCATTTAGAGAGTTAATTCATCGTTAGTGAAAGGGAAGAGGGTCATGAGCTTGAGGCTAACCTAGACTACGTGTCAAGGCTGCCCCTCCCAAAGTCAGTGTTATAACGTTACAATTCTATTTCACACCATTAAATAGTGAAAGGTAGCAGAAGAATGGAGAAGAGAAAAAGACCCCAGATTTCAATATTTCCTCTATAAAACTTATAAATATTTATTAGCCTTTTAGAAATGAATGTATTTTATACCCAGGGATTCCCTGTCTTCTTACCTGACCAATTAAGCTGGAGAATACGAAAACGCCAGAAAAAAAATTCACGAGCTGAAAGACAATTTCAAACGAATTCTGTGGCTCTGGAAGGCCCCCAATAGTGATTAAAGTTCGCACGGCCCAATAATAGCACCTCAGATACCTGCAAAAAGACGTGTGGATTCTGTACATGCCGTTTGCTCAGGGTCAGCAGGAAGTGGAAAACACTACGTGTACTGCGGTAGACTTCGTAGTGAACAGTAAACATTAACTATTTAGACCATAAGAGGATGTTTGTTGTTTCCAAACTTGGCGTCTATTTTACCAGGCTTCTGTGTGTCTATGCTCTACAGGGCAGGAGCTCTGGATGTAGAGACAGGATGACTGGAGATATCACATGCACACACAGACACACAGACACACATACACACACAGACACACAAACACACACACACAGACACACATACATACAAAGACACACATACACACACAGACACACATACACACACACGAACACACAGAAACACAGACACACATACACACACAGACACACAGACACACAGACAGACATACACACACACATACACACACTGACACACACACACACAGAAATACACAGACACACAGACACACTGACATACATACACACACAGACACACACCCAGACACACATACACACCCAGACACACAGACACACAGACACACAGACAGACATACACACACACATACACACACACATACACACACAGACACACACATACACGCACAGACACACATATACACACACAGACACACATACACACATATACATACACACAAAGCTCTAAACAACATAAAATCATACACAATAGTAAATAAATTTGTAGACTTCTTAATGGCAGATGCTTCCCCTAGAGTCGTCCTAGCCCAAGAAGAAGAAGAAAGGATCTTCTGATCCAGAAATTCTGTGACTTCTTAGTTTTTTCACATTATATTTGTCAAGCAAATTCCCAGTGTGAATTGTTTGGATGATGTACGGGCCTCCATGTCTCACTGGTCGTGCTGTGGAAGAGTTTGAGGTCATCTTTCTTTACATTGACAAACCAGGGGCCATTAGATGGTGCAGTGGGTAAAGAATTGCCAGGAAGCCTGCAACCTGAGTGTAGTCACTGGGAATCCACACGGGAGAGGAGAGCTGCACATGCACACTGCGGTATCCCCACCACACGAAAACAGATGTAACAAAAATCTTAGTTACTAAACTAACAGCATCTGGAGAGTGATGTGGGATGTCTTTCTGTATGCTGTGAATCTCAACCTTTAAATAAAGGAGCTGTTTTGGGCCATGACAGGCACCATAGAAGAAGTAGGAGGAGGAATCAGAGCATAGATAGGAGAAGCAGGGAGGGGTCAGAGAGACTGAGCCAGACACCCAAGGAGCAACATGTGAGGAACACAGATGAGCCACAGGCCACGTGACAGGACAGATTAAAGGAAATGGGTTGAGTTAAGAGAAAGAACTAGCAGCAATGTGCCTAAGCCATAGGCCAAACAGCATGAACTTAATATAAACGTCTGAATTTTGGGGCCTGAGCAGTGGCTGGTGGTTAAGCGGTCTGGGTCCACAGGTCTGTGGGTCTGGACTTCTGCCGCCCAGAGCCAAGAAACCTATTGCAACAGGAGAATATTATATAGATCAGGTAGGCTTATGTTGATGAGATAATTTAGATCTAAGTGTTTACATAAATAAAAAATAGAAGAGATACATTTGTTCACTATCTTTTCTACATTTTTTATATTAATGAACATGCAACTATAAAAAGAGGTGAGAACTCTCTTTTTTTGGCTAAGGTAACAACTCTTGAATGTAATAGCTAATTAACTTAGAAACTTTAGAACTAAAGAACACCAAATAAAATTACTTAGGTCAGACAATATAGTCTGGGTCACGTGCTCCTTAAAATCCTTAAAAATCTTTCTGCATATGAAAGAGGGGAAAGAAGGATTACGAGAAGCAGAGGGTGGAGGAACAGAGTGAAACAGGGTCTTCTGGACATAACAGCACCGCTGAGCTCTTGAGCACCTAGCAGCGGTGGTCGCCTACACAACATTTGCACCTGCACAACATCTGCACCTGCACATCTGCACCTGCAATCTGTACCTGCACAACATCTGCACCTGCACAACATCTGCACCTGCACATCTGCACCTGCAATCTGTACCTGCACAACATCTGCACCTGCACAACATCTGCACCTGCACATCTGCACCTGCAATCTGTACCTGCACAACATCTGCACCTGCACAACATCTGCGCCTGCACAACATCTGCACTAGATCAAGCCCTTAACATCCTAGTAAGAAGACA
Organism: Phyllotis vaccarum; assembly: GCA_033318265.1. Taxonomy (NCBI): domain Eukaryota; kingdom Metazoa; phylum Chordata; class Mammalia; order Rodentia; family Cricetidae; genus Phyllotis; species Phyllotis vaccarum. The sequence continues at coordinate 11,532,068 of JARWLC010000012.1, read as the reverse complement.
GAAGGCACTCAAAACAGAACCCCAGTCCTGACTGAGCTGTGGACAGTGGGTAGCTTCTGAGGAAAGAGAATCACTTTTGTTTAGGGGTGGGGATCTTGGATGGCGGACCATGGTTCACGGTCCCACATGTAGGAGAAATAAACAGGGAACAAAAATTCAAGTTTTTGTTCTTATGTTTTCCAGAATTTATCAAGTCGGAAGTCATAGGGAGGTCAGGTGTATATGTGAGGAGTCAGGGAGAGAAATAAAAAATGAATTATGACACAATATGTTTTATAAAATTCTCAAGGAATTAATAAAAATACATTTAAAAATCCAAATATTTTATAGATAGGCATTCAACTTAGTCTCCATTAGTTTATTTTTCTGGTATTCATGGCAGGTTTTACTTTAGGTAAGTTTTTATTTTTAAAATGGAAGCACTAAATGAGGCCGTTTTGTTACTCCTGGGTGTATTCTTAAGGACTCTGTACTCCATTCCAGGGACTGGCATGTTTAAGCTCACTGCTGCACTCTTTGGAATAGACAGAAAGTGGAATAAACTTGAACTTCTACTGTAGATGATGAATGGATAATGAAAATCTATATCATAAAGTTAAATTTTATCTGACTATAAAGAAAAATTATTAAATGCTCAGAAAACAGAAAAAAATGAGTGGAACTGGAAAATATTAATGAAGTGATGGAACTAAGCTCAGAAAGACATACCGTATATATATATTCTCTCTCATACGCAGATCCTAGCTTCCAGTTTCTAACTGCTGAATGTATGCATCTAGTGATGTTAATGTTGGAAATGGGTCCATGAGATGTTTGAGATGAGGGATGAGGAAGACAATATAACACATAAAATATAAAAATGGAAGAAGAATACAGGGTCAAAGCATATAGAGAGCAAGATGGGACAGAGAGGAAGTTGTAAAATCAAAATGGAGTATGCTCAAAAATCTCAGAAGGAAAACGACCAGTTCATAGGCCAATTAAAATATGAAGCTAAAGCACGGAGGGGGAAGTTCAAGTAATTTCTCAGTGGAAAAGTCCTTGTCCACAAGTTTGGCAACCGAGGTCAATCTTTGGATCTCATGTAAAGGTAGAAATAGAGAAATGGTTTAATAAAAGTGTGCTCTGACTCCCACATGTGTGCATGCCTCTTAATAATAATCAATAATAAATTAAAAACAGCTTTTATTTCTTTTTCCAGTGAATCACACAGAGATGGAACACTTTAGTACTTTATGAATGTGTTAGTCTTTGAAAAAAGATAATCATTTTCAAATGCAGAACAGTTTCTATAAAGAGTTACGTAAACTGGTATTGAAATTAGTACTCAAATAAAATGAAATCTATTAGTAAATCACTTTCAAATTCAATACATTTAAAAGGATATGGGATATTTTTAATCTGGTGGACATAGGAATAACCACCACAACAAAACAGTAACAAAGTCCCACTAACTTTTTTGGGAGAGTTTAGAACCATTGTGCCAGGACTATAAAAATATCACAGAGTAAATGTCCAGAAGGCCTTGATTCACTAACAGTAAACTCGATGTCAAAGAGATGAAACATGAAAGGAAATTTATGGGTTGCATTTCAACTTTTCTAGTTCCAATTTTAAGTGTTGTGTCACCTGATTTATTTTGGTCATAGGCCCTCAACCTGTGAATTTCTTTAAACTGAGGAAACGTATTAAACTTAGTACTTATCAAGAGTGGGAAGGAACTAGGTATTTTTTTCTATCTGGACAATTCTATTATACATCATTTTAGTGTTAATAGGAACAAACAGTATTATCTACTTTCACTTTCTTAATTATAGATGTTAAAAATGACAGTTAAATATGAAATGCTAGCATTGATATTCCACGTCTCAAGGGTTAGCTTTGAACTTTTAATATATTAAATACTGTGCTACATTAATTGGAAATTTTCTGCCCTGATGCTTTGTGGTTTACTTTTAGATTCCTTTCTCAGACATGTCTTGCACACTCAGACATGCCCAACCAAAGGTAAGATTTATAATTCAATTAGATGGCATCGTATTGATTTTTTAGTATTAGCTTAATTAGTCAAGGGTGTCCATCTCTAATATCTACACTCCAGGCAGATAAATTTTTTCAAGGATTTTCCATTTGGTGGAATTAGTGAACAGACTCTCTGTAAATTTTTAATTCACGACAACACACAGTTCTAAGTTAAAACAATAAGAAAATTTAATATTGAACTTAAAGCGTAAAAATAGGAATTATGCCTCTGTGAACATATAAGGAACTCAAGAAACAATCTGATTAGAAATTGGACGAATAATCTAAACAAACACTTCTGGAAAGATTTTCAAGTAACCAAAAAGTATAAGGGAAAAACCCCAATGTCACTGATCATCAGGAAAGTGCAAGTTAAATTTATACTGAGGTAAATCTTACTCACTAGAATGTCAGTAATCAAAAAGACTGATGCCTGCATTCTGTTTTCTATACTAATTCGCAATCCCTCGGCAGTATGCAGACACTCTCATTTTCCTGCCTCCTGTCCTTTGTTTCCTCAAACACCTGTTTTTCCTTCTCGATAACTGCCATTCTAAGTGGGGCACTACGGTGTCTCATTGTAGTTTGAATGTGTATTTCCTGATAATTAATAATATCGAGCCCTCTTTATGTTCTTATCAGCCATCTCTCTATATGACTTCATTCGAGAAATGTCATTTAAATTTTTTATTGAAAGATTTTGTCTTGTTATATTAGGGTCAACACTCCCACCTGCCTTGGATATTGATGGGTGGGGGCGGGGGTTGGCATCTCTTCTAAGCCCATGCTGCCATATGGCAGATGAAGAATTGGGCTCAGTCTCCCATATTTATGTTCTCAGCACTGGCTCACCTGTGCTCTCAACCGGGTCAGCTCGGCCGTGCTGCCCACATGATGTATGGGGCTTTCTTTCCCTTCTGTTGCAACTGGTCAAGTGATCAGCTCCTTCACCATTTCTGCACGTTCTAATAGTGCCCCATTGGCTCATGTTTTTTTCCTCAAAGTCCAGGAGGACAGACCCAGTCCTGCATATGGGTCTCCTTATCCTACTCAGTTCACCATGTTGCTGGGATGAGCCAGGCTTCCTCATTACAAAGACATCCCTATAATGCTCCACTGCCCAGTGCCAAAGGCTAAGTTCCTCCCACCCCAGTTACATGGCCTGGGTGAGGGACACTGCTTGAGTCAAACAGTGAGCCAGGGTTAGAATCCCCAGGCCTGATTGGCTGAGTTCCTATAGTTGTTATCTTAATTTTCCATAAAATTATCCAAATCAAAGTAAGTACATAAGTCAATTCACATTCTAAATCTACTTTGCTTATAATTTTACAGGATTAGTTTTAGGTGTTATAGGACTAGAGATTAGGTTTACTCTCTCTCTCTCTCAATCTTTCTCTGTGTGTGTCTGTGTTTCACAATCAGTGGGCCCTTTGATTAGATTTTAAAAAAACATTTCTAACAATTAATGAAAAAGGAAGCCATTGTTTAAAAGAGAGTAAGGAAAAGTGTACTGAATGGTTTGGAGAGAGGACAGGGAAAGGGGGAAATGATGTAATATTGTAATATTAAAAATATTTAGAAAATCAGCTCAAGTTAAAAGTACAAAAAAGAATTATAATCCTGAACACATAACTCACTTGCTTTGAGTATAAAAACTCTGTGAGACGTTGTGTTGGCCTTCAAAGGATTCTGAGATTTCTTTCTACTGACTGCACTGTCTTCTAATGTATCCAGTGTCGTTTCACTAGAGTGCAAAGATAGTCTACTTTATCAAAGACCCTGGTATTGACTGAAAGAAAAATTTGCTATTAAACAACCCAGTTGTCATGACTGAACCCCGATTCTTTTGCATTAAAAATTTTAAGTGACCTGTTTCATTCATGGGACACTTTATACTTAAGTGTCAAGGTTATTTATGAGTCTTGTCATTCTCTATTTATTCTAGTTAGTGGATATAGCTGACTCAAAAATCCAAAAAACCCTTCAATAATCAATGAATTAAATATCACACCTGCCTGTTAAATAATTAACATTAATCATTACTAACAACCATCGTTCATAGCTGTTACGTTACCTTTATCTCTAAACTACCTAAAGTAGAGGCTTTCAAACATTTTATTATGATTCAGAGTAAGAATCATCATATTTTGCAGACAAACCTAGGATACACACACATTTACACTTGCACACACACACAGACACAAACACAGACATACACATACACACATCTGATCTGTATCAGATAATATCAGATAATTTCTTATTCTATTTTGTACTCTTTTACTTGAAATCATACTAACACACTAGAGATGTTTTACTGCCAATGGTGGAACAGTGACTAACAGTTGTCTTTAGTGACATAGCTACTGGTAAGCTGCCTATGTGTGATGTGGGAATGCCTTTCTGTATGCTGTGAATATCAATCTTTAAATAAAGGAGCTGTTTTGGCCCTTGACAGGCACCATAGAAAAAGTAGGCAGAGGAATCAGAATAGGTAGGAAAGGAAGGACAGAGTCAGGGGCAGATCGAGCAAGCTGCCCAAGGAGCAACATGTAAGGAACACAGGTGAGCCACGGGCCACGTGGCAGACAGATTAATAAAAATGGGTTGATTTAAGATGTAAGAGCAAGCTAGCAATGTGCCTGAGCCATAGGCCAAACAGCATAAAGTTAATATAAGTGTCGGAGTCATTTCTGGGGGCCTGAGCAGCAGCAGTGGCAGGCGGCTAAGGGGTCTGGCGTGGCAGGGTCTGGGCCTCTGGCCTCCCAGGACCAAAAATCTCCACTACTACATATGTGTCCATAATCTTTTACCCATGCTTCTGCAAATAATCCAAATTAAATTCATAAACACACACACTCATGCACATGCACATACATACATGTACACATGTGCACACACACATGCATACACACACATGAAATCACACCTAATGAGAACAGAAGAAGAACTAGTTGGGAAGAATATAAGAAGAGTATTGAGAGGTGTGGATATGACTACAATACAATGTATACCCTCATAAAAAGATTCCATAAATAAATTCATTCTTATGCACAACTAATATAAACTTATAAAAACTCTGAAAAATTCTGGCTAATGAAAATTCATAGATTCAAACTGAAAATTGAGAACAAATATAAAAGTCTCATTCAAAATTAGAACTTACTTGTTTCCTTCACCATTATAGACCCATTTAGTTGCACCAATTCCTTCATAGTCTGAGGCCCAGTAATAAATACAGGCATTAATGTGTAGCAGAAACAGCAAGTAGCCAGTTGTGCGAATGACTCTGTCAGAGAGAATAAATGGAAAGTAAGGGTTGACACTGTTTCCAGAAAGCAGCTGATTTGTTTGGTCGTTGTCTCCAAAGAACCATCTTGCTTTAGATTTGCCAACTGTCAACTCTCATTTCTGCAGTAGAAAGAGAAGGTGACATCACATGTTTTCTGACTGCAGAATCTTGACTGGGCTTGACAGAGTATAAAAAAAGTCTTCATTTCTTTTCACAGATGGTGTGAGTCAACTCTGTGAAAGACATGCCTCAAGGGTCACTTCTTCATTTTGAATCCCATAAAATATGCCACACTGATTTACCTGGATATCTGGAAGGCTCACAGGACTTCATGCTGTGATGAACTGTGACTGAAGGTCTCTGTGCTTATGAAGTTCAGGATGACAAATGAGTGAAATTTAGACTAGGCATGAATTGTCATGAGAAATGGAGAGCGGAATTGCAAGAGTGAACTTGGTCTCTTATTGTTTAAAAGGAAACACAATAGGTCCTCTTTCCTATTATGGCTTCCTTACTTTAAGCTGACTTGAAATAGCTGAATTTGCTTTGGATCATGTACTCATTTTATATAGCAAAATAAAAAATGCCCCACATTTTGAGCAGTGTGTTTATTGTCTTCTAAATGCTGTCTAAAATGTTTGCCCATCAATTCTCTGCTTCCTCCAGATTTAGTGATGATACTCACCTATAAATATATGCTTTGTCCATTATAGACTCCAGGCGGTTATTAAACTCAAAGAATGAAGTGTACTGTAGAAGAAATAGGCAGAAGAAATGCAAGAGTAATTCAACTGCATGTTTATTTAGAAATATATACACATATATAACATAATTTTATTCATTGAAAACAATTTTATTCGTGTGTTTAAAAATATGTGCTATTTAGTGGTCTTTTCTCTTGACAGCACATTTTAACACTTTGCCAAACCAATAGAGCTTATTGCTTTATCTCCATCCTTTGGTTACAGTCTTATTTGTGATGCTTGTTGAAAAAACCAATAATGGATTTCTTTCCAATGCATATAATAACATTCTATTTTGCAATGATTAAAAAAATCATACACATGAATGAAAGAAGAAAAATATATTGTTATTAAAAGTAACTTTATTTTAAAGAGAGAGGTGGTAAACTGTATGAAGTTTTTCAGAACATAAAGCCCGCTAAGCATTATCAAAGGCTTCATGTGATCGAATTCAAATGGAGTTACTATTTCCCTTAAAGTTCTTACATGTGACACATGCACACAAAGGGATATTTTTACTCAGCTGTTAGGAAAATGAAATCATGACATTTTCAGGTAAGTGAATGGAATAAAATCATCCTGAACGAAGTGACTCAGACACAGAAGGACAAATTCTTTATGTTCTCTTTTATTTCTACTTCTGTTTCAGCTCGTGCTTCCTTCGCATCCTCTTCCCAGCCTTTCTTCCCTCCTTCATTTCTATAGGAAATAGGCAATGGAATAAAACCACGGAACCTATGAATCCCAAAGCTAAATGCCAGCCTTATTTATGATATGTGTTTATCATTGTGTGACTCTGGAACAATCTGCTTTGTGCCTTGTCTCCTTAGCTACAAAAGGACATAATAAAAAGTAACTCTGTAAAGAGTGTATGAAGATAAACATGGATAAGCTGAATGTGCTTGGAAAGGGAAGATCTTAGAGGCAAAAAATACCCAGAGACTATTTGTTCCAAAACATTCTCCAACTTATATGTGAGTACTGTATCTTTAGATTAAAAATATATATAATATTAATAACTCTTACACTAGAAATATACACAAATATTTTGCTTTTCCTCCCTAGAATTCTAGAAAAATATCCCTCAAAAACTCAGGTTGGGACAATATCAGTTTTTGGTGACTTGTTTATTGGGCTTTTACTAGAAGCTCGTTCAAAAGATAATGTTTGACAACTAATGTATTCACAGTAGAGAAAATTTATGTTCATAGCATGTTTTTTATTTATTTATAACCTGGAGACACGTACATGATAATCTTTACCCCAGAGAATTTTCCATTTGAATAACACTTTTATAAATAATTTAAAGATAGGACCATGCATCTAGGAAAAAAAAACAGTATTGATTTATTTAATATTCTATATTAAAACACTGGCTGTAGAAGTCCAACATGGATTCAGAGATGATTATTTTATAAGCGTTCATTAAAAAGCCATGTGAACTCCAAAAATCCATAAGAATTTTTTTTTTTTTTGATAGAGTCTTTTTGCAAATTGGGTAATTTTGAACACATGCCTCCTGAACTTTCCTGTGAGGTTCTAAGTTTGATGGAATGGTATTCTGATCCTAGACTGCTTGGAGCCTTGTGCTCTGCCTCAAATTACAATCATATTCTACAGTCACACCAAAAGCCTCTAGAGTTTTATTGGGTATGTGTAAATATGGGGCAAGACTATGTAAATTTGAAAAACTCCTAAGCTTAGAAAGAAAGCTTTTGTGCCTGATCTCTGTCTACCAGTGTTATCGCACAAAATCTGGAGTAAGATGAGCAATGCTGATGTTATCAGTGTGGGTGAACAGGCTTTCCCACTATGCTGATTCTCAGCTACTTCACTGGTAACATGAATTTTTTGGGAGGAATAAAATAGATAATGGAAGCAAAGTGTGTACTTTGAAGTTACATGTGGCAACTGCTGCTGCTGTAGGATCCATCACTCCGGCTAGGTTATGCTGGAAAAGTAAGCAATTAAAATAATTTATTAAATTTCTTAAGTCTTTCGTGCTTCTTTGAAGAAGGTTACCTTTTGAGGTGCAAGTTATCATTAGTATTTTTTTAAATTGAGGTTTATTCATTTTGTTATTTTTTTTAAAAAATATTAATCTATGTGTCTTTGCCTGCAAGTATGTCTGCACCCCATATAATGTCCACAGCTGGCAGAAGAGGGAGCCCTAAGAACTGCAGATGTGGAACAGGAACAGTATTAGTTGGCGTATGGGTGCTGGGAATTGAACCTGGAACCTCAGTAAGAATAATCAGTATTTTTTAACTATTGCTGTTTTTAAATATGTATATTTAAAAAATCACTCAGATTTTTCTCTCATTTATATGTTACCCAACAAAGCTGAGTTTATGGAGCATATGTGTTTTAGATTATTTTTGAATAGACAATACATATAAGCATTTCACAATCAACATTAACCATATTTTTTTTTATTTTAGGCAGCTGTTTTAATTACTTTCTGAAAAATATTTGTAGTATTTAGGAATTCAGGTAAATTTAAAAACTTAACATTTTTTCTTTCTGATTTACATAAATTAATTCTGTTCCATAAACTATTCTCTATGCAGCTATGCTTTTCCCCTTTTCCTTAGCAATTTCTATTGTACTTATTTCCATATTAGTACACAGAAAATTTTACTTTCTTTTCCTAAAGCTAGGTAAACTACAATATAGATGTATCTGAGGGCCTCAGAAAATTTAACTGCTCTGTGACATCTTGTTTCTTTGAGAAAGAACCTAATGCTGTAGCTCAGGCTCGAACAAAAATTATGTAGCCCAGATTGGCTTTAAATTCTGTTACCCCCCCCCCCCCCCCGCCCTGGTTCTACCAAGGGCTCAGATATAGGGAACTACGACATCTTCGTGAACATTTTAGTTATGGCCAAGGGTATAAAACTGTTTCACTGTTTTTATCATTATAGAATCTTAGGTGGATAAAACACAGAGGTGCCCCATCTACCTATTTCATCTTATAGCCTGATATTTCAAACATTCAGGAACTCTCAGATAAAATGGGATGCAGGGAAAATTTAAAATGATAAAATACTTATTTGTAATTCTAGTTATCTTTAGAAGTACAAAAGCATTCCATTTGGGGCTTTAAGAAATATGTATTGTAAAGAAATGGACAAGGAGTGGATTGGGGTGACAGAGGGAGAGGGGGCTGGAACCAGGGGGACAGCAGGGAGGGAAAACTGTGACTAGGGTATTAAAATTAATAACTATTGTAAGATAGATTAGAAGCAATTACTTCCATCAGTAGAAGCAATGACACTTTTCTATTATTTATAAAAAGTTATAATACTGATGAAGACAGAGAAATAGAAAGGCATTCAGAAAAAGTTAAGAGAACTGTTACTTTTAGCATATCTTAGCAAGCTTCAAGATTACCATTCGGAAAAAGGTAAGGCAGCTGAATATAGTTTCTTTACCTTTAGTATCCGATTTGTCCTAAAGATTGGATTAAATCCAAAGAAGATGTAGAGAATATCAAATGGTATTAGGGATACGACATCCATCTGTTGAAAGAACATATTCACAATTATGTAGAGTGTGCATGCTTTCTGTGCTTGGGTTTGTATCTATGCATGCTAATATATGTACAAGCTACTTTTCTATTGCTGTGATAAAATATCATGCAAAACAACCTTAGGACAAAAAGTTTAATATACATTGTAGGGGGATTAGGTGGTTCCATTGTAAATAATTGTCCCCGCCTATGAGTTTAATAAAAAGCACTGATTGGCCAAAGGCAGACAGGAAGTGTGGGCAGGGCTACCAGACTAAGAAGACACTAGGAACTGAAAGAACAGAGCAGAGAGAAGCCAGAAGAAGCAGAGGACAACTATGCTGCTGTGAGAAAAGGTACCGAGCTGCATGGCTGAACAGGGTAAGAGTCATGGGTTAGATTAAGGGTAAAGAGTTAGCAAGTTATATGCCTAGGCCTTAGGCCGATCAGCCTAAAACTATTGTAAGTACCTGTGTGTCTTTGAGGGTCTGTGGGTCTGAGGGGCCTAAACCTTGAGGCTAGGCCAGGAAGTCGGGGACAGAAACCTCCTACTACAGTAAATGATGCTGTTTAAAGACATCAATATCATGAAAACACAGATACTAGGTGTCTATGCCAGTACATTTTGTCTTCATGTATTTGAATGCTCCTTAGATATCACCTATGCTCAGTTTTTTCTTGTCTCATATAGTTCAGCAATGACATAGATGCTAATGTTAAAATGCATTTTCATAGTCTTTGAAACATGAGGTTTGGGAATACAAATCAAATCTAGTTTTGGTTTTGGTTGAAACACTTGTAAATTCATTGCAATGGCATATGGAACACAAATTCTAGTTTGTATTTAATAAAAACTCAGAGCTAGATATTGGGGGAAAGCTGGAATATCAGAGAGAGGAAACAGACCACAGGCAAATTTCACCCAGCCAACTTCTCAGGGTATAAACTACCTTCAAGATTCCTCAGCCTGGATCTTGGTCAGTTCTACAGAATTCCACACCGTCTGCTTATGCCTTCTTAAATATATTCTTTGCCCAGTTGTTTCACTTGTGGGTTCAACTCTGCATCATAATTCTGAGTTAAGATTAAAGGTGTGAGCTACCACTATTTGGTAATTAGGCCTTGAACTCACAGAAACACAGAGAGATCTGTCTCTGGATTAAAGGCGTGGGACACTACTCCCAGTCTCCCCCTCCCCCCAGTTACCCCCCACTGGGATTAAAGGCATGAGTACCACTCTCTGATCCTACTGGCTTGACTCTGGGTGGATCTGTTCTCTGACATCCCAGACTGATTTTATTAAATATAAGATATATCACCACAGGCACTGCTTTCATCCATTAATTCAGTTCTCAGAGTGGCTTGTTCATTTAGGTTCTTCACTGACTTCTACGGCTGTTGTCTTTGGGTTCTTTTGCTACCAACTATCTGACATGAAAATTTCTATCAGAGACTACACAGGCTGAAAGAAATTAAATCTGTTTATAGTAAATCAGCAACTCAAATGAGAGAAAGTACTGGAAAATTCTGTGATATTATAGCAAAAATATTCATTTATAAACTTCATGCATTTACATTATTTAGCCCTTCGTATACCTTGGTAATCATATAGCATTCCTTCGTAATCAAGATAACTTTTTATACTTTCTGTTCTAAAAATATTTTTAAAAATCTTGTGCATGTGTGTGTTTGTATGAGAGAGAGAGACAGAGACGACCTTTAGTCTATAACATTGAGTGTCTGAGCTTGTGGCACTAAGAGACTTTGAAGAACTGAATTCCTGTATTTGGAGGAGGCTGGACTCATGAAATGGTAGGTAAACTTGGGTAACCCCATGTCTGCTTGCTTTTCAATTAAACCTGTAAACCTGTTAAAATCTTTTTTTTTTTTTTTTAATCTGAGAGAAGATTCTGAGACATCTAAACAACTGCTTTTGTTTGTTTATTCTGCTCAATTGAAGAACAGGTAAGAAGATAAATATTTTACGTATTTTACAGCAGCACACCACGTGAACTGGTAACTAGAATTCTATAGACTATAAAACATACACCCACCTTCCCCAACTGCAATTTAACTTGGAATTTAAATATGGGCACTTAGTTACTTAGGCTTATACATATATAAGTCTCCATTTTCAGATACAGGGAAGTGTATGTAGTCTGAAGTATGGGGGATCAAATTTTAGGAGTCCGTATTGACGTCTACTAAAACAAAGTCTGTGTGAAGTTCGCTACAAAAGAAAGTTATATATTTATAGAAACGAGACTTTAAAATTGAAAATGGTTCTGCTTAAGTGGAGTGGTTCTGGGCTTATTTGTGAGTCACCTACCAGAAATTTTGTAGAATTCCTGTAGTGTCTCTTCAGCTCATTTGAATCTACCTGCAATACATTAATATTTTGATTAGGTTCATCAAATTTTATTATTGGTCATTTAATAGTTACAGTTATTTCCCTCTACTATTTTCTTCAATCTTAGTCTGCACCAACTTTTACATTTTTAAAATACATAGCTATTTATGGTACTTATTTTCTTTTTATTGATTTCACGAATTTTTAGCTAAACTTTTTTTATATAGTATTCTTCCCCCAATTCTTTTCAGATCCTCCCCACCTCCCTACACAACTAACTTCATGATATTTCTCTCCCTTCAAAACAAGAAGCAAGCAAACAAGAAACAAAAAGCCAAACAAACATAAAATAGTAAAGACCAAACCGAGGCAAGTTAAAAGTGCACACACATAAACATAACACAGACACAGGATTTGTTGTTTCCTTTTGCATTGCCCTCCAGTTAGCACAGGAGCAGCAGGGGAGTGAACCATCCTGCTTTATCATATCCACCCCTAACCCTCAGCAGTTTGGTCATAATTTTTCTTCCTACTTCTCTCATACAAACATAACTAACATTAAAGGTTACTTGGGAGCCTGCTCACACTTAGCATTTGTATTACACAACTCAGGATATTTTAAATGATATTTTTCTTGGGTCTTTTAAAAAGGGTTATTTATCATTGTGTACATATTTGTATGGTGTGTGTGTGTGTATTTAGATCATATAAAACCTTTGGAGGGTTAGTTCTCTTCTTCCGTCTTTACCTGGGTTTGAGAAGCAAACTCAGATCCCAAGCTGGGTAGCAATGCCTTTTACCAACTGAACAATCTTGCCATCCCCTTGGATATTTTTATTTAAATCCACACTATCGGGTTAAACTGTAATGTTCTTCAGGACAGGATTGATTTTGACAATTGGGTAAAGCAGTGCTTGGAACGTTCTCAGAACTCAGTAAATATTTTGTGCATGAAGAGATAGAAGAATGAAGAGAGGGATAAAATTTTGTGTGTTTGTCATTTTCTGATTTTTTTTTAAACTTTCTCTTTCAATGAAGCAGAAGTGGACTCCGTTTACCCACAGGAGTTGCCTATGGTCAGCATTTTGATGATATGTTTCTTAGATTCATCTACTGGCCATTTAAAATGCAGCCTATCTCACAAGTTTGTTTCTTTTCTTCTCACTCAATTTACTTGTTGAAATTGTTTAAAGTTTCAAAGATCAAATCTCTGTCTCCTCCCCTAACATCACATCCAGAGTTCTCATCAGTAAGGCTGAGCTCAACATTGTTCTCCAATCTCTCCACGCCTAACTGGGAGCTCCTGTATCTCATATCCTCTGGGCATGTCCATTCATGCTCCCTCCCTCTCCTGTTCAGTCTCCCTCTTGGCAGTGATCATAAATTTTGTGCCAAGAAAGACTGTGTAAAATCAGACAGCTCCATGAAAACTTTTTTGATACAGACAGACACAACTCAAGTGCCAAGTTACTATGTTAAAATATTGCATTTCCCTACAACAAGATTTCACCCCATATTTACACCTTTCCTTTCAGAGTCTATGATTTCATGATTGAATAAATGTAAACACAACTAAAAATGCTTGATTAAAGAAAGTGGCATTTAGCAATTTTAAAATCCTTGTTCCTTTGAGCTCTAAATAAATTTGGCACCATTAGCCTTAAGAGGATCAGTCTGTTTACTAGCGACAATTAGGTACTTACTTTTAAAATGTCATCCTTTTTAATTCCTTCTCTCTTTTAAGCCTGCTTATTATGCAGACAACATTCTTTAGGGAAGGCTTACTTAGGAAGGGCATGCTAATTACACTTAAATCCTGTCCTAGCAGATAATCTTAGAGGATGCTCTACTCAGATGTTAATATGTTTTCTCATTATTTACTTCTTCTGATTAACAATTCTGCAGTTTAAAACAGAACAGAGAGAAGAAACACTTTAAAAAGAATATTATGTGAGGCTACAGTTAAAGAATTACTCAAAGAAAGAAAATGCTTGAGACAGCTTTATTACATGTTCTCTCTCCTACAAACATATTTTGAATATCTTTGAATTCCAAGGTTAGATAGGAAGGCGAATAGAGCACTGGTACTACCTTTCAGGAATGGATTGTCCAGTAAGAAAAACAACTAAAGAGACAAGAACAGGCTAAATGTGTGAGTGTCTATTCATTGAATACCTCTGACAATTTACTTCTAGCAGCCATGTCTTGGGGTATGTGTGTGCACCATCTTATTTAATGTTTAGCTTAGATTTATAAAAATAGGATCTATTCTCACCTTACAAATAGAAGAGAGTGTTTAATGAAAGAGCTAATTTAGTTTCTTCAAATAATACCACTAGTAAATTTTAGTAGAAAATCTGAGCATGGTCTGTTTGTTTCTATTGTATAATAATAGTTAACCCATGTTTTAGTTATCAAAATTAAGTAAAAGAAATAGCATCAAAGAGTACAAAGAAATGAGTAATTCCTTTCAGGTCACTTTTATGAACAGTAATTGAGGTTTGAGTGCTCAAAGTATCTTCCTATAACAGAAGACCTAACTGATAAGGTCCTTAGTGGACATTGAACACTTTCTCAGAACTTTGTGATATAACTGTGTGTCCCAACACCCAATGTTAGGCTCATGAGCTTGCTCAGCAGTAAAAGGCCC
>JARWLC010000012.1:11422500-11512500 GCA_033318265.1 Phyllotis vaccarum | reverse complement strand
CCCTTCTCCCCCCCCTTCTCCCCCCTTCTCCCCCTTCTCCCCGCTTCTCCCCGCTTCTCCCCGCTTCTCCCCGCTTCTCCCCAAAGCAGACATTGCCCTTTTTCTGTTTTGACTAGACTGTGTCTATTCCAGGTGATAACTTCACTATTTCAGTTCAGAAAAGTAAAGATCTCTAAAATTTAGATGTGTCATTACTAAGGTCTTCCTGAAACAAAGATCTCATGGCAAATAGGAGAAAGGGCCTATTTCTTATCTTTGACCGTGCCAGAAGACTGAATGGGAGATGGAGAGCTGGTCAATTTAGCCTGCGAATGTCCTTTCACATGTTACTTTCATTTGCCTCTCGGAGGATGTAGGAGAGAATCTGATTAGAGTAATTAACTCAGTGAAGCCATGAAAGAAGACAGACTATGTCTATATCTAGATCTACATCTCTCTCTATCAAATGCATATACATGCATACGTGTGTGTGTGTGTGTGTGTGTGTGTGTGTGTGTGTGTGTGTGTGTGTGTGGTCAGTATATATATTTCCAAGTTCCTTGAGGCTGAGGCTTTCTTTTCAAAGGTTATTTGGGTCAGACCAGGAAAAGCCCTATCCTGGGTTTTAAAACAAGCAGGAGTATTTTATCTTTATCTTCAATGGAGAAAGGAAAACAGCCCTTTCAAGATCACATATTTTAAATTATGCTTTCAAGATAGATCACAGTGCGGAAAAACTGAATCTTTCTCTGTCCCTCTGGGAGAAAGAGGTGACTGCTGGCCCTCCCAGTGGGATTCCCAACCCTGGTACCTGTGTATGAATCTATGCTTCTAGAAAGTCTCACTCTTTTAAGGTACTCTTTCGCAGGTACCCTCTGGAGTTTGCGAGACATGCCATGGTGATGCTCTTTTAACTCGGAATTCTTTCCTTGTGCTGGAGATATGTCTGTAGACTTTACTTTATAGGAAAAAAAAGAGGAAATTGTTTAATAGGTTAACATAAGTTAGCTTGATGAGCAAAACATTTGTTTTGATGAAATTAGAATATTTAAAAATCTTCCCCTCTTTGTGTAGACAAGCAGAGCAAAACTCTCATTCAACTACTGACCCTTCATTTTTTCTATATACATTATAAAATATCATGTTGTACTTTCTAAATATATGCAAAATGAAATAAAACAGTGATGTATGTGAAAAATACTGAGTAAAATTAGTCAAAACACTGAATTTTGGAAAATAGCAGTTTAAAATTCACAAGGCATCACAGAGCAAATGTCTCCTACCTCACAGTATTTACTTTGAACTTACAACACATCTTTTCATACAAATCCTTTAACTTATGGGTAAACGAAATTCAAAATATTGTTTTTAATACATATTTATCAAACTATGATTGATTTCAGTCTTATCTCCTCAAACCTTAACTTCTGTATAATGCATAGTATGCTTTGAAAACACAGCTTCTCTCAAGTCTATCCCATTTTTATTATAATTAGACTTGAAGATTTTTATATGTCCTTAAGCATTTTTCTTTTTCTTTTTTTAAATACTGGACAAGTATCAATCAAATGTGTATTATTTTTGTGCTTCATTATTTTTCATACTGATATTTTTATAATTATTAAGAATGTTGATAATTGTCTTCTTTGTATGTGACTATTTCTTAATCTTTTCTCATGAACTATTTTTGTGTTTTGTAATATGCATAGGTATAATATGGGCATTGATTAATATTGCCAACAGCACTTGTAACAGGTAATGTTGGTGGCTTCTGCATATAGCCTGGGGCTAAAGATTGCCCTGTTAGGCCCCTATGTTTTTCTCCCTTTCAAAGTTTGCTTGAGCAAGTTGGCACAAGTTCAAGGGAGAATTTGCTCCAGAGCAACAATACCTTGTGACTTGTCCCTGTTGACACTCTCCTCTTCTCTTCCTGTATCACCTTCTATTTTATTGTATATGATCTGTGTATTGATGAGAGTGAGCATGGGTATGGAACTGCAATGATAACGTGTATAGAGGTCAGAGGACAAGCCTCAGAGGTCAGATCTCACCTACCTTGTTTTGAGTCAGGGTCTCTCTTGTCTCCACTGCTTAGTACCCTAGACTCTCTGGCCTGTAAACTTCTGGGTGAGTCTATGCCTTCCATGTTGCTGTAGGAGTGCTGGGATTATAGATGTATGCTACTACCTTCAGCTTTTTAACTTGGTTCTAGGGATCTAATTCAGGCTTTCATATGTATTAAGTAGCTTTTACCCACTGAGCCATCTCCTAATACTTTTTGTTCTTCTGTTTTATCTTGAGACAGAGTCTCATATGTCTCAGGCTGCCTTTAAGCGGCTATATAGGTTGAGGATAACTTCAAGCCACTGATTTTCTTGCCCCTACCTTCCCTCCGAAGTGCTATATATCTAACCTACACAGTGCTAGTGATCAAACCCAGGGCTTTGTGCATTCTGGTAAAGTGGTCTATCAACTTAGACGCTTTGCTAAAATTTTTGTGATAGCCACTTTATCTATTTTTCCTTTTATTTCTTGCATTTATTTGTTTTTGGTGATGGGGATTGAGCCTGTATCCTTGCACAAGGTAGGCTCATATCTACAACTGAACTGTGTGCCCGTCCTTCCCATTTTTGTGCATGTGTGTGTATGTGGCTGCATTTGTATGTGGCTGTACATGTATTTGTGGGTGTGTATTGTGTGTATCAGTGTGGAGGCCAGATGACAAAGTTAGGTGCCATTTTTTAAGCACATTTTGCATTTCCTTTTGAGACAGAATCTTTCACTGGCCTAAAATTTGCCAATTAGGTAAGGCTTGCTGGTCAGTAAGCCCCAGAGACCTATTGTCTCCTTCTTCTTGGTACTAAAATGAAGAGTATGATCCACACAATGTGTGTGTGTGTGTGTGTGTGTGTGTGTGTTTGATGTGTCTTCTGTTGATTGAATTCAAGTCCTCATTCTTTCAAAGGAAGAACTTTAGATACTGAGCTACTCCTAACTCCTTTCTTTTCTTCTTTTGAGGTAACTGCTATGTCCAGCCGTGAGGGTCACACTAATTCACTATCACCTTAATTTCTGTAGGCAGAGTTTCATTTACAAGGCACCAGTCTAAGATTAATATTTATTAAAAAATAAATCAACACTCACAATACAAGTAACAGCTTATATTGGTGCCTGAACAGGGACTGGAGAATCCCGAGCAATGGACAATGGATGCCAAACTGTCTCTCCAGCAGTCAGAAACCAGGAAACGGGCTTCCCATGGTCCCAGCAGCCCCATATCAATGGGGTTTGCCACGCCCCCTTCAGGAGCCAGGGACCCTGGATAAGCATCCTTGGATCTTATTAGCTGACACCTGAATCCCACCACAAATTTCTTTCTCAGTTTCTTCTTGCTAAACTCAGATCTCTGAATCACTCTTAAAATAAACTAATGAATCTAAAATTATTGTCTCAGAATCTAATTTTCTAGGATCTAAGTCGAATATTTGTCAAAATACATGGTCCCTTGTAACTTCCTTCTCACTAGTAGTTTGAGGGAACAATGGTTACCAGTATGAGGGCTAGCTTTGGGTGAAGCTGAGTTCTCTCCCTCTGTCAGTTTTCTCTTGTAGAGAGCAGTCCTTTCACGCATTCTTTCTACCAGGTTGTGTAGCTGGGCATCAGCATATTCATTTATAATCGAGCCTTCAATCAGATTGTTCTGAAAGCTAAATGAGGAAAAATAGGAAAATAAGTCACTGAGAAGATACATACAGTTTTTTCTTTGTATTCAAGATTACTAATGTCTTCCTTTTGCAACTAAATAATACAGTGAAAACTCTAAAATAAAATGGGAACAGTTCTTTTGTAATGCGACTATGTTCTGTTACATTGTAAATTATTATCCTGCCTACTGGCTTAATAAAAATGCAGTTGGCCAAAGACAGACAGCAAGTGTGGGCATGGCTAACAGACTAAGAAGACACGGAGAATAGGAAGAGCAGAAAAGAGACTCCAGAGAGACGTTAGTGAGATGCAGATGAGACTCCAGCAGACCTACAGGAAATGAGACCAAGATGCTGCTCTGAGAAAAGGTACCAAGCCTCATGGCCAAACAAGATAAGGATAACGGGTTAGTTTAAGAGCAAGAGCAGTATGTCTGAATGATAGGCCAACAGCATGAAATTAATAAAAGTGTCTGTGTGTTTCTGTGGGACTGCGGGTCTGGACCATAGGCCAGATAGGCCAGAAACCAAAAACTACATTCTTGTGGAACGTAGATTACCATTAAAGAATTAGGTGGGAGGCACTTTCTTCAGTAGCACGTATGCTATTGGAAATAGTTCCACAAACAGTAAATAGTCATTATTAACAACATGGGACCTTAGGACCATGGCTCTATCATTAAATTCTGTCATCAAAAGAAGCAAAGTGGGCATGGAAGGCAGGACCCAAGTTGGCATCATGACCTCATGATCCAAGGGATGGTGAACATGGGCTTTGCTCCTAGAGTTAACATGGAATATGGTAGAATTTACATCAAGTCGAGGAGGTGGTAGAGAAGGCTGACAGAATCATGGGAACCCTCTGAAAGCAGGTTTCCCAGCTGGCAACAGAGTAGAGGGTCTGAGATTCAAAATGTGAAGGGGAAATTACTTGATAGAAATTCTTCACCTCTTGAGGGTTTTTGAAGAGAAAGGGGTGGGGTGGGGGGAGTCATTGATAAGAATTTCAGGAGTTTTCCATTGACAATGACTTCTGAATAGCTGATAATTAGTCCCAACACTACAAGGATCCAAGGGCTTATTTATAATTAATATTTTAATGATTCTAGTTTTTTCGAATTTCCACATACATGTTAGAATAAGATTTTTTTTCTATTCTTTGTGTCTTTCACATCATCCATCTTGATCCCGTTCATTTCCTAGTCTCTTCATACCTGCCCTCTGCCCTTACAACCTCTCCCAAAATAAAATAAAATAAAATTTAAGAGAGAGGGAAAAGAGAAATAAAGAAAAAAAGTTATCACAGAAGCTGTAGTGGGACACAGTAAGTCACACAGCTTATCCTTTTATCTATATATCTTTACTTGCAAGTGTTCTTTGCAAAGAGTTATTCTGGCTCAAGACCTCTGGTTTCTGCTACACTATCATACTGGTTTCTCACTGACACTCCTCTTGACTATCTTGTTGTAGCCCTGTGTTGTGGAGATCCTGCAGGTTTGGGTCTGCAGGAATGGCCCCTTCAATTTCTCCAGCAGGTGGGGTGGATGTTAGGTGGCCCAATTCATAACACTGATTCTAGGCCTGGGCAGTTCCAGAGTTCATCAGCTCTCCAGCTCTCCCCCTCCTCACAACCAGGGTAAGCTCTCTGACACCGGTCTGGTTAGTTTACCCCTTGCAAAAGGGAAAGATAGGTTCTTCTATTTTTATGCCTTCAGGGTAGGCACCTACACCAGCAAGACCAGTTCTACTATGTTGCTCAGGCCAGGTACAAGGGCTACTCTCCAGAGTGGTGAGGGGCAGGGACAGCTGTCCTGTTATTGTAACCTCCAGGCCATCTCTCCCACCCACCACACGCATTGAAGGAGAGAGAGCATCACCCCACCCCGAATCCACCATGTATAAGACCAGGATGAGTCCAGATCTCCCAAGCTCACATTCTCAGCTTTTGTTTATTTGTACCCCCACATTCCTGTCAATAGAGTTACCTCTACTGTATTACCTAGGTGAGCTTGCATGGCTCACTTTCCTGAGATCCCTTGCCTGCCAGAATCATAAGGGGTGAGGAGGAAAGGCATCTTTCCCTCACCCTCACCGCCACATGGCAGCTGAGGGGTCATGATCTGCTCTTCTACTCTCATGCCATCACGGGCAGCTCACCTGAGTCTCCACCAACAGGGTCATCTATACTGAGGATCCAAACTTTGACAATAAAACGAATAAGTTTGACAAAACCTCCTCACTAGGCCCTTGCCTGAACTGGCTGGCACATTGATTTCAGTGTTGTAAGACTTTCTGCTAAGAAGCGAGCCAAGCCCTTGGGCTTCTGATCCAGGAAACCTGGAGTTAATGAACAGGTGATGGTCTCACTCTCTGAGTGTGTGGTGATTTGTTGTATAACAAGAGAAAAACAATCCAACTGACATCTTTTAAGTAACTTTTATTGTGATAAAAACGTAAGCAAAGGAATTAGAGAGTATAGCTAGTGTATTTTGTAAATATCTGCTCATAGTCTCTCTTCTGTCTGACAAAGGGTTTCAAATTTCTGCTGGGAAACTTGTTCAATCTACTTCAAGGAAATGCTCCAGTAAGCCCATACTCAGGAACTTCTATCCCTACCTTCTCCTCCAGTGTGTGTATCTGTAAAGGATTCTAGAATCTTAGAGTACTGTTTTTTCTCTTCCTTCCTTTCTCTTTTCATTTTTTCTTCATTTTTCCCTCTTTCTCTTTTTTTTTCTTTCTTGCTATTTTTGTGTAGAGGACTGTGGCCCCCCATCTCCCTCTGGAAAGCACTGAAAGGTATACAGGGTAACATAAGTCAGAAGGAAGTTGCCTTCTGGTTGCTGTTGAAACATGTTATACTGTTTTCTCTGGTACGTTTCCCAGCAGGGTGCTTCGTAACAGGATGTGAGAAAAGTTACAGGAAAGAAGAGGCTGAAAACAAGTAACCACTGGCTGAGGGTTAAGATAGGTAAGCATAGCAGTGAGGTATAAAAGCCCTTGCAAAGCTTCAATAATGTGGCATTCTTTGTTCAAGGGTGATCCACGTCTCTCGTGTCTTTCTTGATCTCCAGACCCTTGCCCAACTTGTGGCTTATTCAGGTTGTGCAGCTATCACATTTTTGAGAAGATAGGATCTCTCTCTATAGCCCTGGATGCTCTGGAATTCACTATGTAGTCCCAGCTAGCCTCATTCACAGAGATCTTATAGCCTCTGCCTACTAAGTACTAGGATTAAAAGCAAATATTCCCAGATTTTTATTCCTTATAATTATAATTTACACTTCTTTCAGAGGTCAAAGCTTGTGGCTACTTTTTCAAGTGGCTTAAAACAAGAGAAAAAGAGTTCACACTAGAGCACAGGGTGAGTATAATCTTCAAGCCTCAGTCCTAATGCCTTATTATCCCAGCTAGGTTCTGGGATTCTAAATGTTTCACAACCTCCCCAAACAGTGCCACCAGTTATAAACCAGGTTTTCACACAAGAACCTATGCAGGGTATGTGTGTCTCAGTTAGGGCTTCTACTGATGTAAAAAGATACCATGACCATGGCATTTCTTTTTTTAAAATAAGGAAAATATCTAATATCTATCTTACAAATTCAGAGGTTTAGTCCATTATTGTCATA
Organism: Phyllotis vaccarum; assembly: GCA_033318265.1. Classification (NCBI taxonomy): domain Eukaryota; kingdom Metazoa; phylum Chordata; class Mammalia; order Rodentia; family Cricetidae; genus Phyllotis; species Phyllotis vaccarum. The sequence goes on along the minus strand of JARWLC010000012.1, from coordinate 11,505,191 downwards.
GTGGGAAACATGGTGGTATGCAGGCAGACATGAGGCTGGGGAAGAAGTCAAGAGTTCTACATCTGGGTTTGTTGGCAGATAGGAAAAAAGAAACGTTAAGCCTAGTTTGAGTATTTGAAACTTCAAAGCGCACACACAGTGACACACATCCTCTAAGAAGGCAATGCCTACTTTTACAAGGCCACATTTTCTAATGGTGCTACTACTTCCGATGAACCTATGCGAGCCATTATTTTTTATTTTTTTTTTTTTTATTAAACATAGGGACATTCTGACTTAAATCATAACTGGCTTAAATCACATCATAGATATTTGTCTATAGTGAGTGTATTAAAAAATGAGGTCTTACTTTGGTATGTCTATTCAGTTGTAAGACCCCCTCTCTTTTCCTCCCTTTTGCTTAAGCAGCCCCCCCCCTCTTGTTTTAGCAATTTCCTCTTGCCCAAGGAGTAATGATAGCCGCAGCACGTTTGCAAAAACAATGAGTAAACTTGCCTAAGACATGTTAACAGGACAATAAAGATTAGCTCTGCTGATAAAAGAAAAACTGTAGTTAGCAATAGGACCAGATGCCTTGGCCGGAGGACAAAGGAGGAATGTGGTCAGGGGCCAGATGCCAAACATTCCCCAACCAAGGACAAACTGATTCCCCTGTGGGCTGTACATCTGCTCTTAAAAAAAGCCCTAAAACATACATCCTGGTACTGGAGACACCAGCATCCCTGCGAAACTTAATAATAAAAGCTTTCACAATGTATGTCAGCAGGGCAGAGGGGGAAGAGAGATAATAGTTACATGGCTACTGGCCCCAGTCAAGGACCAGGGTAAATTCCAGGAAGAGATAAAAGACAAAGAGTTCCTAGAAAGACAAACAGCGGGCCTGGGGGTGGGCGATATCAGTCAGGCCAGATGGTGACCTGGCCCTCACCCCCTCAACAGATGGCTTCATTCAAACCAGGCAATGAAAACCTTGTAACTATGCTTTTGCTTCTGTACGCGCGCTTTTGCCACCCCAACCCCATAAAAAGGCCCTGAACGAAGGGCTGGGCACGCAAGTCCTCCCGAGTGACTTGACCGCCCGCAGGTACCTGTGCCTATTCAATACACCTCGTGCTGTTTGCATCTGATCTGTGGTCGTGGCTCGGTCCTTGGGTCCCGGGGTCTCCTCCTGAGGAAAGATCCGTTTCGGGGGTCCCCCACCCCCGGGGGGGGTCTTTCACAGTCAAAGTGTCCTGAGGATCTTGAGTAAGTGGGTCATGTTTGTGTTACCTGGGAGACATTACAATATAGTTCTAAAGGCAAGATCTTGATGGCCATCAGTTTAAGGGCTGTTTGAGGCATCCAAGACTGCAATCCATAGGTCAAGGTCAGCATATTTTCTTTATAGTCCAGGAGACTGATGACAAGATAGACCTTTAGTGATTGCCTGTTCATCAAACCTTGTACTTATTTTGTTTGACCTTAATTGATAGACTTAAATACATTAAAATTCTATAAAAAGCAAAGTTGAGTGTTGTTGGATCATTAATTATAAGGTCAGGTACAAACTGTCAAAATGGTCTAATTCAAGCCCTGAGATCTGAGGAGAATATTTCTCCTTCTCTGAAGTATCTATAAGTCCCAACTGAAGAATTGCCACATAATCACACCGGTTTATACAGTGTGGATGTACCTTGTGTTATATTCACATGTATGGAAATAGAATTTGAAAGCATGATAGTATTTCACACATGTCAAATATATTTCCACTATTATATGTTCTTGGGAATGTTCACTGCAACATTAATGGGTCTGCTCATTTTCTTTTATTTTTCTTTTCCAGAAGACTTTTTGCCTTTTTTCTCTGCCTATGCACAGACAGAAACCACGGACATGTTTTCCTGTAGGTTATTTTGTGACTAAATGGGAAAAACAAATGGAGATGAAGAGACACTCATTTCACGAAGAAAAGATACTTGAAGGCAAAGGAAGAAACAATGCCAGTGTTGAGAGTGCTAGCCCATTGTACATTAAAAATCCATCCTGTAAATATGGAATAAAGTATTTGATAAATAAAACACATTTTGATAAATAAACACAGAAGGGAAGTGTCCTTAGAGCTTATTTTAGAATCATGAGGCTGCTAAATCTTATGTACATACAGGGAAGAATAAAGTGCTAGTTAGATTCAAATTTTGTGACTTTTAAATTACATTTTGTTCTCTCTCTCTCATGGTTGAGGTCAGAAGAAAGCTGGTGGGAACTGCATCATGTGGATCTCTATGATGCAGCTCAGGCCATCATGGTTGGCAGCATCACCTATATCAGGTGAATTATCTCAACTTTTAAAACATAAATATGCAGGGAGAAATCACTTCAAGAAGTTTATGTAAAGGGGTAAAATTATAATTCCTCATTTCTTCAATTCAATTAGAAGTTTACTCATAACTGAAAACTGAACAAATGACACGTCCCAGGGTTTGCAGAGGTCTTTGTCTTCCAGAAGTGGATCTTAGTGAGACCAGGTTGGCTGAGATTCGTGTCTTCAGTAATGAAATGTGAGAAATAGCTAACTGTGGAAGACGAGATAGAAAATAAAAACTTGTCATTTATGTGTGGGTGCTTATGTATCAGATTTAAAGATGGGCCTGAAAGATGGCTCAGCTACTAAGAATGCAAGTTGCTCTTCCAGAGGACCAGATTTGGGTGGTTCACAACCATCTGTAACATCATCATAAGGGACTTTGACATTGTCTTCTAGTCTCTGAATACCTGACTGCATGTGTAAATACACACACACACACACACACACACACACACACACACACACACACACACACATATATCTACACATAAATAAACTCTTAATAAAGTTCTCTAGTTTAAGGTTGCTGTTATAGCTTAACACAGAATTGTAGTTGGAATTTTTTGTGTCTTGCTCTGTTGGTCCAACAGCCATTCAGTTTCAAATAATCGCATAAAGGCTTATATTAATTACAAGCTGATTGGTCTATGGTTCAGGCTTATTACTTGCTCTTATACTTCAAGTTAATCCATATTCTATTTATGTTTATCCACAGCAGAGCAGGACAGAGAAACTTTAGACTACACAAAATAATGATTAAAGGTGTATTTTTTTTAGATTTTATTGTTTCATTTATGTGGTGGGATTCAGGTGTCAGCTGATAAGGTCTGAAGATGCTTATCCAGGGTCCCAGGCTCCTGAAGGGGCCATTCAAAAGGGGCTGCTGGGATCTTGGGAGGCCTCATTTTTGGTTCTGACTGTTGGAGAGACCAGTTCGGCATCCATCGTCCATCGCGTGGATAATCCAGTCTATCAGGTGCCTATATAATCTGTTACCTGTATTGTGAGTGTTGGCTTATATTTTAATAAATATTAATCTTGGATTGGTGTATTTTAAGAGAACTTCTGCCTTCACATTTATTTATTTTTAACATGTGAAATTGTACATACTTATGGCCTATACTGAGACTCAATGTGTGCTTGTAATTCATAATGATTACAATGAAGATTCTTTCATTGTAATTTCTTTAATCACTTCAATACTTCCTGTTCAGAACTTTTAAACTTCTAGCCAGTCATAGTAATCTTAACAAATGGCCGTAAACTGCAGTATTTCTATACTTGCTTCTCTTATCTGTGGATCTGGTGTCTACCCGTGTCTCTTACCCAATGATCACTATTCTACTACTTATAAGGTCAATTCTTTTGAGTCTTCACACAACTGAAAACATATGGCACTCATCCTTAGGTACTCCATTTTTTAATTTAATATTATGTTTTCCTGTTCATCTATGTTGTTACAAGTGAAAGTATTTTATTTTAAATGGCAGAACAATATTTCATGGTATATGCACATGCATATGTACATATATTAACATGGACCTTGAAAAACCAGCTCCCACAATCCTCTTCAGAGCAATAGAAAGAAGGCACAGAATAGCTAAGGGCTAATAAGCCTTTATCATTGGATAATTAACAATAAGTCTTTATCTGACAGGTAAAATAACAAAACATACATGCCTTCTGATGGTAACTTTCTCTTACTTCAACTTAAAAATTGTCTGTTTCTCTTTGTTTAGCTATATATCTTCACACTGCTGCATTCTGTGTGTCTATCTATCTATCTATCTATCTATGTATCTATCTATCTATCTATCTATGTATCTATGTATCTATGTATCTATCTATCTATCTATCTATCTATCTATCTATCTATCTATCTATCTATCTCTTTACATACATACAGCCATATATCTCTCTACATATACAGTTATATATATTTTCACATGTAAACACATCTTTCTTTTACATGCATTTCACTTCTATATTTCCTTTTATACAGTTTCACCTTTCTCGCCTCCACAGAGTTACAGCCATAGCTATTTATCTTATATACATAGCTTTCTTACCATATAACATTTTATGTTGTTTTTACACACTTTCATACAGCTCTTTGCATAGTTACTATATGTAGCAACAACTCTCACACAGCTTTTTGTCTCACATACACGTACTCATACATATATGCTTCTTTTACATCACACATTCATTCTTTGCTCATTCAGTCTCTCATCCATAGTTATTTGTCTCATATACAAAGCTCTTTCACCATGTAACATTTTACATTGTTCTTACACATTTTATGACAACTCTTTGCATAGTTCTTATATGTAGCAACAGCTCTTCCACATAGTTTTATTTTTCACACATTAATTCATACATATATGCTTTTGCTACATCATTCACTCACTCTTTGCTCACTCATTCATTCATTCTCTCATCCTCTCTTTAGGCTTCTTCTTCATTACTCAAAACACATACACTCACATTCTGGAAATCTTCATCCCCACATAGCTGTTGCTCTTACATACTCTCATTTATACATACTCATCCCCTTCTCTCACCCCCCCCCCCACTGGATTGCCACTGCTCCCTGATTCCTTAGCCAAACTCTGTACAATTATATGTTACAATTTCAGGGCACAACCCATTCTCCTAACACATGAAGTCAGTTTTGTTTTGTTTTTGTTTTTTTTTTTTTTCAGGCTAGTAATGTCACAAAGACTGGCCAGCATAAATACTTGGCCTTGCACATAACCTTTTACCAGAGAGAGAATGACATTGAAATTCATGACATAAAATAATAATAGAAGGTTGAATCTTGAGTGTTAGGGTATGCGCAGAAAGTTAGCTGTTGCAAGAGGGGTATGTCTTAAAACAGCCTGGCTTTGATTTAGCAATAAACAACATCTGGGACTTAGTCTTTGCGTATATTCTGTAGGTTAATTTGTTCTCAAGTCTAAAATTAGTTGTCTTTAAGATTGAAAATACTGCTACTTTCCTGTGTCAGTAAAAAGAATATTCTGGTATTATTTCTATATATCAGAAATCAATTTTCTTGCATATCCACAACTGTAAGTGTACCCAAAGATGTGCATATGTACATATATACATACATACTACCAATGGGCTGAGGAAAGAACCTCACAGATGTTCTTGTTAGAGAGACATAGCAGAGGCACCAGGCAAGTTACAGACAGAAAACAACTGATATCCACAGACAGTCACCCCACAGGCTTTGCTTAGTGGAGTTCCCTAACACAGAGTTATTCACCTGGTAAGACAACCTATAAAATACTGCTTTACATCTGCTGTATATGCATAGCTCTCAGCAATGTATATTATATATATAATATAATATATATGTATATGTATATATATCACATTTTATTTAAGATAACAAATTTTTATGAGGAGATAAAATGGGTATATGCTGTCCTCATATAAGTTTTTTAAAATAAAGTTTTATTGATGTATTTTGTATATGGTGTTCTGACCATGTGTATGCCTGCATACCAGAAGAGAGCATCAAATGCCATTGTAAATGGTTGTGAACTACCGAATGGTTGCTAGGAATTAAATTCAGGACCTCTGGAAGTATCCAGTGTTCGTAACCTCGGAGCCATCTCTCTAGTCCCTCAGACAAGTTTTTAAAGGATATACTTAAGTTGAACCTTTAGAAAAAAACTTGCACTTTATTGTAATAAAGGGTAGACAAAGAAAATAACATGATCAAAGATGAGTTTGTTGTAGAGTAAAATAGAGATTTAAATCTTAAGCTTCCAAATTATAGATACTTGAAAGGCTAGTAGACAAACGTGGGAACCACAGCAGAATTTTAAGAAGAAAGAACATCATTAACTCTTTTAGAAAATGTACTTGAAAATAAAAAAAAAAAGAAAATTAGTTGTGATAAAGAGGAAGTACGGCTTGAAGAGAGTCCATGTGTTCATGTGATGATACGGCAGAAGTTGGAGAGATTCATCTTCAAACTAAAAATGTCATAGATTGTCAGTAGACAACACAAGCAGAAAGAGCATGCACACACACACACACACACATACACACACACCACACACACACACACACACACACACACACACACACACACACACACACACACACACACACACGGCAGTCAACAATCACTTAATCTTCAGTGTTCCAAGAAGACACACCTTTTAATCATCTGCAGTTTGCAACTTCTAGATCCATAACTATAAGAGTCAATTTCTATTATTTTAAGCATCTCAGTCTGTGCTTATTTGTTACTCGTTAAGTTAGTCACAGGGATTTTTGTGAGTTCACATGGACAACTAGGATGGAATTGTAAGAGAACTATATTCAGAGTATGTTTAAGCTGGAGGTATAAATGAAGAATAGAGATCTTTTTTGAATACATTCCATTTACAAGACATCTGAGAATTTGGATCTGAATAACAGAAGAAGGGATAAGAGGACAGAAACAGAGATGGTGATGTAAAAATCACTGGTTTAGAAGACATGGTGGAAATTATTCTGCGCATGAGAATATTAGTAAGAGCTACACGGAACAAGAAGAGGTTGGGATTCATCACCTTGGAAATTGTTAACATTTAAGGAGTAGAATAAAAAGAAGGGACTTATAAGCAGCAAGTAGAATGCTGGGTCTAAAAGAAAGAAATATCACCAAGTTTGAGAACAGAGGTCAGTGATGTCTTAGGCTGCACACAAGGTAGGAGCAGGAGGATTTTAATTTTTATCAAGGAAGCTATTAATGGTGATATTTAAGATAATTGGTAAGGAAAACTTGTAAGGCAACCAAATTTTTTCACTTTCTCCATATTTTTAAGCATTTTACTTAAAAATTCACAGAGAACATGCCTTTTGTTCTTGTTTTGTATTTGGTTCATTATATTTGAAGCTTATTTAAAAGCAGTATTGATTTTCCCTAATTAAATCTTGACTAAACTTTGACTTTTGTAAACTTTGCTTTGATAAATTCCTCTCAAGAAGTAATTTACTTATCAGTGTCTTCTGTAATTTTTCCAAAATCCCAGGTGGTTAAACTACTTTGAAAATCGCTGTTTCTATCTTGTTGAGTTACATATAGGAATTAAGGAAACAGAATTACATTCTAACTTGGAATCTTTTTCCGAGGGAGAAGATCAGGTCTTTTTTACTTGCCCTATTTAAGTAATAAAAAGAAATTTAGATAACTGCTTTCAAAAGCTATATTGGGTTAAAAAAAAAACCTGCTTTGAGGGGGTTATGTAGTGGGATAATGTTATTACATTGTAAATAATTGTCCTGCCTACTAATTTAATAAAAATGCCGTTTGACTGAAGGCAGACAGGAAGTGAGGGTGGAGATACCAGACTGGGAAAACTCTGGGAACAGGAAGAGCAGAACAGAGAAGCCAGAGAGACACCATGGAGACAGCATGGTGAGATGCCAGCAGATTCAGAGGAAAGAAGTTGAAATGCTGCTCTGAGAAAAGGGTCCGAGCCCCACGACTAAACAGGATAATAATTATGGGTTAGATTAAGAGTAAAGAGTTAGCAAGTTATATGCCTGGGCCCTAGGTCAATCAGAATAAAATTAATTTAAGTGTCTGTGTGTTTCTGTGGGATTGTGAGTCTGTGGGTCTGGACCACAGGCTGACAGGTTAGAAACTTTCTACTACAGGGTTATAGTATTGAATTAAAGTAGATAGAAATGACATAAGATTCTGGATTTTACTAAATATCTGGCTGTTTACCATAAAGCCTACACATTTTTGACAAATTTTGTGACTACAAATATAATAGTCAATTCCTTCTCACATTCATCCCTAAGTGCTGAGAAAAGTCTGTATTGTTGATAGCATTTTATATACACATATGATGTTGTTTGTACACATTACTTTGTACATATGGTTATATGCATATGTATATTATAATATATACTTTCCAAGACTAAATGATTCTTCATCTAGCTATAACATATGATACTTTTATGTCTTCAAGGCTTGTCTCCTGTCTCCTGATTAAGGAGCTACTCTTTAGAGTATTGAGTATTACCTCTATTACTCTACAAATGCTGGACTTTATGTCCATGATGTGATTTTTCTTGTTTGTGAATAATGTAATAATGGCCTATAAATGTGAATAACCTTATCAAAAGTTAGATAACTCTTTCAAAGTAATAAAATATTTAAAAATATTGCTTTATAGATTTTTAATATTGATATATTTCATTTCGATATAGGTTCAATTTCAGACAGCAGCAAGAGCAAGTATGGTGATTTTTCATTTTAAAATTTACTCTAAAAATATTTATTTATTATGGAGAATTTTATATACAAATATAATATGTTTTGATCAAATACTCTGATGTGGGATGTCTTTCTGTATGCTATGAATATGCTTTATTATTGGTTAATGAGTAAACTGTTTTGGACTATGGCAAGGCATCTTAAAGACAGGAAAGTGAGTATAGATAAAGAGGAGGGTGGAGTCAGACAGAGAAGCTTTGAGCTGCCTCCAAAGAAGCAAGATGTAAAGAAACACAGGTAAGCCAGGAGCCATGTGGTAATACACAGGTTAATGGAAATAGGTTGAAAGAGTTTGTAATTAATATAAGCTTTTGTGTACTTATTTTATAAGTGGTTGAAGACTGCAGGGGGGGGGGGATTCCTCCAACCTGTAGGTCTGGATAGGCCAGAAACTTCTGGCTACATCTTTCCTCCTTCCTTCCTTCAACTTCTCAGTATTCCCCAGCCAATTTCCTCTTCATGTCCTCCTTTTAAAAGCCCACTGATGAGCCTGGAGAAATGGTTCAGTGGTTTATTGCAGAGGTTTGATTCCCAGAACCCATATAGAGGCTCATAATGAACACTAACTTCAGTTTGGGAGATCCAATGTTTCCGTTTGTCCTTCACTGACACAAGTCACAGGAATCTTATACATAGATGTCCACAGGCAAAACATTCACAGTTACAAAATAAAATAAAATAAAATAAAATGAAAATCAAATAATAAAACTCACTAGGTCTATTTAGTATTGCTCGTAAGTAAATGGGTATAGGAACACCTACTAGAATATGGGTAGCCTATTCAAGGCAACATAGGATTACTAAATTTTTATCTTTTATTTTTTTTGGACTTAAAAGATCAAAATGAATACATTTACAAGTGAGATGTGTTGTCTTTGAGATGTTCTGATGTACCTTTTAAACGTGCTTTTCTTGCACATTTATTAAATAGATTCATTATTATATTTTCTTTGGTTAAGAAGTATGATATTTTATATTTACTTTGCTTTTTCTCTGGTTATTATTATTATTATTATTATTATTATTATTATCCAGTTTTACAAACTCTTACATTTGTTTTTACTTACATATTTGTTAATAGTTTTTTTTTTAGTTTTAAAGCAGCTTTAATGACAAGTGAATAAAGATGACAAGATGAAACCTTGTGTTTTTTTTATGCTAACCTAAAATAAATTAAATTTTTTTTTACGAGAATATCTTATGGTCTAAAATTTGTGTTCACAAAATTCATGCACTGAAGCCCCTACACCTAATGTGACTGTGTACAGAGATGTATTCTTTAGAGAGCTTAAGTGAAGTTTTATGTGGGATGTTCCAAGTGTCTCAGGACTGAAAATATTATAAGAAGAGGGGAAATATCAGAGTGAATTTTCTCTCTGAACGTATGTGAAGAAAGGACATCTTGAGACACAGGAAGAAGGTGACTTCTCGAAGCCAGAGAACAACCCTGATGATACCTTGCTCTTAGCCTTCCCGCCAACTCACTGAAAGAAAATAGATTTTTGTTGTTTAAGTAATTTAGTCTGTGTCATAAATCCCAGAAGATTAAGATAAAAGATAAAGCCTTAAAACTCCCAAGAGGAGAAAAGAGTGACTACTTCCATTGACACTTGGTGTTATAGTGTGGATCTTAAATGTCCTTGAAAGGCTTCTTGTCAAAGACCTGGTCTCCATCTCAGGACATTATTGGAAAGCGATGAAACCTCCAGACAGAGAATTTTAGTAAAAGGAAATTAGATCTGCGGGAGCATGTACTATAAGAGACTTTTGAGACATTATTCCCTTCCTGCTCTCTTTATTCCTCACTGCAATTGTGAGCAGCTTCTCTGATTGCTGCCTGCAGGACATAAAGCAATGACTGACCAGTCATAAGTCCAAACCTCTGAAACCATCAACTGAATAAATCGTCTCTCCCCTTTAAATGTTTTCAGGTGTTTTACTGCATCAACAGAAAGCTATTGCACTAGGGAAATAATTTAAAGGTAATGAGGAATAAAAGGAGGAGGAAGCAGGTGAAGACATTGGGAGTTTTGTTGGCACAGAAAAGTGCTGGTAGAAGCTGAACATTATGAAACCCAGAAGCCTCCCTCTGGGTCCACAGCTGACTAAGAGGTGAATGGCACCCAGAACCTCATGCAAGCAGAGACCGTGGTCTCTGAACCCTGGCCAGGGGACACTGCCCCCTCCCAGCACCCTATCCACAGACAGCCCTGCTATAAACCAAAGAAATCTGGGAGAGCAGCCCCCCGCCCCAATTTTCAGCAAAACACAACTGGAGGAATATCCCACAGGCTCAACCATGCCCAAACTGCAATCTGTATCATCACCCAATGGAAATATAAAAAGCAAGAAGGTCCTGGTCAGATGTTATACAGACATTAAAAAAGCATGACTCCCAACACAGACTACTATACCCAACAAAACTATCTATCATCATAAGTGGAGTAAACAAGATATTTCACAACAAAGTCAGATTTAAACAATACCTACCCATAAATCCAGCCCTACAAAAAGCACTAGAGGGAAAACTCCAACTTAGGGAACCAGATAAACCACTGAAACCACAAACAATCAATAATCCCACAGAAGAAAAGCCCAAAGAAGGGAAATACACACAAGATACTACCAAAAATAGCAGGAAATAATATCATTGGATATTAATATCCCATAATATCAACGGACTCAATTTATCTATAAAGAGACACACCCTAATGTTGTGGGATTCAGGTGTCAGCTGACAAGGTCAAGGGACATTTATACAGAGCACCGGGCCCCCCGACCTGAAGGGGGCGGGGGAAAAGCCCCATTAAAAAGGGTCTGCGGATACGACACGCGCTCTTCCTGGTTCCGGGCTGCGAGAGGGGATTCCATCGTCCGTCCGTCTGCAGACTCCAGTTCCTGTTCAGGTGCTATTGTAATCTGTTGCTGGTACCGTGAGTTATATTTTAATAAATATTTTTCTAGTATTGGTGTTCTTGTGGGTAAACTCCGCCTACATCTGGCGCCCAAACGTGCCGGACCCACGTCCCGGACCCACGGGCGGGCCCACGGGACGGGTTTAAATCACACTCAGGTCAGGTTTTGAGTGTGGGCAGGGCTTATCCAGCCCCGTGCAGATTTGGTTTTGAGCGGTGACCTCCAAACGGCTTACGCCATCAGTTTCCGAGGCTCCCGGTCTGTTTCAGTGCGCGGTCTGTAGCCCCGCCCCTCGACCAGTCGCGCGGCTGCGGCTCCGCTGTAAGCGGTCGGTCTGTCTAACCGCTGCGCGCGCGCGCGCGCGCGCGTGCGCGGTCGGTATCTCTGCCTTTCAACCAGTCGCACGGCTGTGGCTCTGCTGCCTAGCTTAAAGGCTGACCCGGGCTGTCTGCCTGCTGCGCACGCGATCGGTAACTTCAACCCTCCCCCAGCGCGCGGCTCTCTGCCTAGCTAAACGGCTGAGACCCGGGCTGCTTGCTTCCGCCCCTAGCTGTACCGCTGCTCAGTTCATTTTAATTGAGTTTGAACTGCGGCTGCACGAGCGCCCTTCCCCCAACCTGGCTGGCTGAGTTTGACCCAAAAACTGCAGATTCAAGCAGCAGCTCCGCCCCTAAACCCTGTAACCTGGGACAATTGTGAATTACTCCTGTAGGTGAACAAAGATAACTAAAACCATTCTATCTTGTAATTAACATCCTGTCTTGACTTGTGAGAATTTGTTTTTTCCAAAGATTCTATTTTGTCTGCTGAGACCCTTTAACACCTAGGATCTGTGAATAGCGTGCTGAGTGTCTCTACAGCGGCCATACAGCAGGGCACTAAACGTTATTGTGACACCTTCTGACCACACAGCGTCATTGCACCTGGATTGAGGTAATGGCTGACAACTATTCTTTTGAGGAATTTGGTATATATTTTTCCACGATGGTTGACAAGTTTTTAAATGAGTATCTTGAGGTATTCAGTACCCCAGTTTTACTATTTCTTGGTCTGTTTCTGTATGTTGTGTTCCACAATAGAAGGGTGATGACTGAGGTCACGAATCTGAACTTTCAATTACCATCCAAACTTGGTATTATAGAATCATCAAACGCTACACTGTCAGATGACGTTAAGCAGATGCAGACCTTCAATCAGCAGCTGTTGTCCAGGATATGTGAATTAGACTCTGCTATGTCTAAAACGATGGATATGCTACAAACTGGTTACAACAAGCTTTCACATAATGATAACACTGTACTAGAACAATATAAACTCTACGTAACTGATGAAAACAAGAAACTTATTGACCACATTAATAAACTGGATGAAAAAATCATTAATTATGTTAATGATGTAGATCTGAAAATTGCTAACTCGGCGAGGTCTTTAGACCTAGAACAATATAAACTCTACGTAACTGATGAGAACAAGAAACTTGTTGACCACATTAACAAAGTGGACGAGAAAATCATTAATTATGCTAATGATGTAGATCTCAAAATTGCTAACTCGGTGAAGTCTTTACAAGGATCACTTCATCAAGAAAGTCAAACTTTGAGACAGATGGTATCCGAAATACAAGAATTTGTACCTGCACTGTCCAAATTCCAAGAATGGGAATCCGTAGTGTCCAAAATCCAAAAATGGGAACCCATTATATCCAAAATGGAAGAATGTGGGGACCATATTGCAACACTACAAAAGGGCAATGATACATCTGATGCTCAGAACAGTTCAGGTCAACCCCCAATGGGGTGTTATGGTACTGGAAATACTTTACATAAAGTTGTAAACATCACGGGGATACCTCCTTCACCACCACTATTATTCCCAGCTACTATTCAGACCAAGATGGCACCAGGGGGTTCCTCAGAATATGTAGAGTATAGTTATGAGCCACTACATATGAAAGACATCAAAGATTTTAAAGAGGCAATATCCATGTATGGTATTCACTCTACTTATGTAAAGCAGCTCCTGAATTCATGGTCTGCAAAAAACCGAATCCTCCCCCTCGATTGGATGCAGCTAACGGCTGCTGTCTTGGACCAGAGTCAGAATTTGCAGTGGAGAAGCTGGTTTAGAGAAGAAGCCAGGACCTTAGAACACCAAGGAAGAATTAGGGGTTTCTTTGCTTCTCAGGACCAAATCCTTGGTGAAGGAATGTTTGCTGACGTGAAGACTCAGACTACTTATGACGAACATACTTTATTGCTATGCCGTACGGCCGCACTTAATGCATGGGAAAAGATTTTAGACTCAGGTCAAAAAGTTGAGCATTATGCTAAGGTCAAACAAGGTTTAAAAGAGCCTTATACTGACTTTCTACACAGGCTTACCACGGCTGTAAATAGAGCAATATCAGATCCAGAAGCTAGAAAGCAAATAATACTTTCTCTGGCCTTTGATCATGCTAATCCAGAATGTAGAAGAATGCTTCTGCCTTTAAAAATCAGAGCCGCACCTCTAGAAGAATGGATTCAATATACAATCAATGCTGAACCTCTCCATAGTAATGAAGACAATTGGGTAGACCAAACCATTGATAAGGTAAGGAAGAGGAACCAAGGAATCACTTGTTTCAACTGTGGTAGACAAGGCCATGTAAGACGAAACTGTACACAAAGTACTCTTGGAAACGAGGCCCGATCTAGGTTTAATTCGAACAGAAGGCCATTGCCTTCTGGATTATGCAGAAGATGTGGCAAGGGACGACATTGGACCAATGAATGTAGATCTACCAGAGATAAAGAAGGCAACCCTCTGCCATCGGGAAACGCCTTTCGGGGCTTCCCCCGGGAAGCCCCCCAAAATCAGACTCCAAATTCGAGGATGGTGAGATCATATCCGGTCGTAGTAGAAGACCAGCATCCTCAAGACGAATAGAACACCCAATACCTGATCTTGAAAAACATACGATATCAGATGATAACATAAATTCAAAAGAAGATTCAGAAACTCCAAAGAAAATTACGAAACGGATATTTTGGCAGACTTCGATAAATGAACAAAGACCAAAATTGGGTGTACTGATAGACAATATTTATATCCAGGGTTTAGTCGACACGGGGGCTGATGTTTCGATCATAACCCCACGGTCCTGGCATCCGAGATGGCCTTTACGGACATTAGATATCCAATTTCTGGGTATTGGAACAATATCTCAGGTGAAACAGAGTGTGAGGTGGCTTGAATGCATAGGACCAGAAGGTCAGAAAGGACGGTTAAAGCCATATATGGCTGATATAGCAGTGAATCTGTGGGGTCGCGACCTCCTAATGCAATGGAATACCCAGATTAAAATCCCTCCTGGTTATGATGTCAGCCAAAGGATCAACTATGTTTCCAAAAATGACAAAAATTCACCAGCCATTCAAGTTGTACAAAAGAATCGCCCTCTTAATAAGACACTCACAGCACTGCCTTTGAAATGGTTAACGGAAAAGCCTATTTGGGTTCAACAATGGCCTTTGACAAAGGAAAAACTTCAGGCGTTAGAACAGTTGGTACAGGAGCAGTTACAGGCTCAGCATATTGAAGAATCAACCAGTCCCTGGAATTCTCCCGTTTTTGTTGTCAAGAAGAAATCTGGAAAATGGAGGATGGTGACAGATTTAAGAGCAATTAATAAGGTGATTCAACCTATGGGCTCCTTACAATCTGGTATTCCCCTGCCTTCTCTGCTACCTAAAGGATGGCCTATTACAGTTATTGACTTGAAAGATTGCTTTTTTACCATACCTTTACAGGAACAGGACAAAGAGAAATTTGCTTTTACAGTGCCTACTCTTAATAATTCAGGGCCAGCTAAGAGGTACCAATGGAGAGTCCTGCCCCAAGGAATGTTAAATAGTCCCACTTTATGCCAATATTTTGTACAACAACCACTAGAAATACTACGCAAGCGCTTCCCACAATCTATCATTTACCATTATATGGATGATATTTTGTTGGCAGACCCAAACCCACAGACATTAGAAACATTGTTTGAAGAACTACAGAAAGTATTGCCTAATTGGGGACTGCAAATTGCTCCAGAAAAAGTACAGAGGGGAGATTCTATCAATTATTTAGGATATAAGATAGGTTTACAAAAAATTAGACCACAAAAGGTAAAATTAAATAGAGATAAATTGAAGACTCTTAACGACTTTCAAAAGCTACTAGGAGATATTGCTCATATACGGCCCATGATTGGTATAAAAAACTATGAACTAGTTAATTTATTCAAGACTTTAGAAGGTGACAAGGGTTTAAATAGTCCAAGAAAACTATCTGATGAAGCTGAGAAAGAATTAGAGTTGGTAGAAAGAAAACTTCAGGAAACACATGTGGACCGTGTGGATCCAGACTTGGAATGCATACTTGTTATTTTACCCTCAAGACAATCTCCAACAGGAATCTTAATGCAAAGAGAAAGCATCATATTAGAATGGATATTTCTGCCACATAGGCCAAGCAAAAAGATGAAGACATATATCGAAAAAATTGCTGATCTGATTTTTAAAGGTAAATTGAGACTCCGCCAATTGACTGGAAAGGACCCTGCAGAAATTGTTGTGCCTCTGACTAATGAAGAAATTGAACGATTATGGGCAGACAGTGAACCTTGGCAAAAGGCTTGCAGTGACTTTTTAGGAGAAATTAATAATAAATATCCCCAAAACAAGAGAATTCAATTTATAAAGGAAACTAATTGGATCTTTCCTCGTGTAGTACAAGATGAACCAATTTCTGGAGCCCCTATATTTTATACAGATGCAAACAATTTAGGGAAGGCTGGCTACAAGTCTGAAAACCTAACTAAAGTGGCTCAGAGCCCTTATAACTCTGTTCAAAAGTCAGAACTATACGCGATCATTATGGTGTTGTTGGATTTCACAGAGCCTCTTAACTTAATTACTGACTCTCAATATGCAGAAAGAGTTGTTTCACATATTGAAACTGCTGACTTCATTCCTGATGATACGGACTTGACCTTACTATTCATACAACTACAAGATATCATCAGAGGTAGGATACATCCTATGTACATAACACATATCAGGGCACACACGGGCCTCCCAGGCCCTCTAGCGCAGGGTAATGAGGAAATAGATCGGTTGCTAATAGGAAGCGTGCTAAAGGCCACAGAATTTCATGAAAAGCATCATGTTAACAGCAAAGGGCTGAAGAAGAGTTTTCCCATCACTTGGATTGAAGCAAAGGAAATACTAAAAAAATGTGACACTTGCTCTTTCTATAACCAACCATCTTTACCTGCAGGAACTAATCCTAAGGGTACACACGGAAATGAGATATGGCAAATGGATGTGTTTCACTTTCCAGAATTCGGAAAGATGAAATATGTACATCATACTATTGACACCTATTCTGGAATGCAATGGGCGACTGCCCTGAGTTCAGAAAATGCTGATGCTGTACTTACTCACCTTTTGGAAGCCATGGCCGTATTGGGAATTCCCACTCAGATTAAGACTGACAATGCTCCAGCTTATGTCTCCCGAAAAATGAAGATAATTTTTGCATACTATGATATAAAGCATATTACAGGGATACCACACAATCCTACAGGACAGGCAGTCGTGGAGAGATCTCACCGCACATTAAAAGAGATGCTTTATAAACAAAAGAAAGAAATGAAAAAGCCCAGAGAGAGGTTGCATAGTGCCTTATTGACTTTAAATTTTCTTAATGCTGATGAAAAGGGAACTTCAGCTGCTGAGAGACATTGGGTAGTAGAAAAATCTTCTGAGTTAAATCAACCCATTTACTTCAAAGATGTGTTGACTTCCGAATGGAAGCCAGGGTATGCGCTTCGGTGGGGTAGGGGTTTTGCTCTTGTTTCAACAGGGACAGAAAAGATATGGGTACCAACAAAACTAATAAAAGCCCGCTTCGAAAAGGAGTCTCTTCCTGAACAAGAAAAGTAACTGCTCATCCCTGACATGACAAACGGATGCGTGGTAAGGAAAACACACTTAACAAACCTGGGGCAGGGTCTCTCAGTTTTGTCTTTACAGGAAAATGGATACAACTATTTTTATGGCATTGTCTAAACATTGAATAATTACTCACCTGCAATAGAAGACAGACTGATGATTAAAGACTGTACAAGACGGACTACGAGACCAACTGATACACATGTGCACTACTGGGTAATTTCTCAATTTTTACTGCTTTACATCTTACATCTACATCTCAAAAAAAAAAAAAAAAAAAAAAAAAAAAAAAAAAAAAAAAGGTCCTGATTTGACTATTAATAAGGCTGGATTTGGATTGGGAACTAGTGGCTTTCTCCCTCTCTAAACCCAAGCATATTGGTAAAGAAATATGAAAAATTCTGTCTCACATCATAAAAGCCACCTGGTGTGAGACAGAAGGCATAATATTTAGGGACCAATATTACTGTGACTTCATCTTAAACCTTGTTCCTCCCTGTTTCTGTACCTCTCAAACATCTCATTCTGTCTGCTTCCAGTCTCCTAAAGTCATGAAAGATATAAATATCTTTTGAATATCGACAATGCTTAAGTTTTCCACTGTAAATAACATTTCCTCCTATCAGCTATCTACAAAGAATCTGGAACCGAGATGGGGCCTCCACCGGAACAACTCCCGCTAGTAAAACAAAAATAAAAGAAAGAGTATGAGAGAGAGAAAATAAGAGACAGGTAGACAGACAGAGACAAAAATAGAAAAATCAAGAACTTGGTGTGCACCGGTCAATAATTGCTTTCAAGAAATACATTATTCAAAAACAGCTGCAAGATAGCTCCTTATGATTATCCTTCAGATCACACTGCTAATTAAGTTTCCAGATGGAGTTAACCACTATCCTAAAATTGGTTATAGATGTATGTGGTCAGTCCATTAGGAACTAACCATTGTTTTAGCTTTTACAGGACCCCAAAGAGATGCCATCGCCCTTAAGTCAGCAGGAAGCAACCTTATAAACGACTACGCCCCCTTTCCCAATAAGTTTTATGCTCCAAAGGTTGTGGGTAAAACTGGGTAAAAGACAAAACTATAATATACCATCAGAGATCTTTTTTTGAAGAAGAGAGTGGGAATAGATAGTATAGATAAAGGTAGACTGTTCTACCTACCTATACTTCATTTTAGCTGAATGTATGGGCTAAGCTAAAGACAATTTGCACTGTCATAGATATCTGTATATTGATACTAATGCAAAATCATTTTATATGTTTAATTGTGATAATTTGTACATTGGTACAAAGTTTAATCTGAGATTGTTTTATGTAACCAAAGCAACTTGTACTTCGATATAAATCTGAATCTGTAACTATTATGTAAAGCTGAATCTAAAATTGCTATATTTTATGTATGCTCATACCTTTGTTTAAAATATTTGCACATCATTGCCATGTATACTATGCAATTACTACCTTCATTTAACTATACTAGATATAATGTATGATTGCACTAGTTATGATATATGCACAAGATGTTTTATATACCTCTGTTTAGATGATATATATGTATTTACATGTCTAAAATGCTGTGGACACTTTACCTGGTAAAATACCCCTGGCTAATGCTCGATAGTTCTACTAAGGGTCATTGTTCAGAGATTGTACATCCCTTATATAAGTATTCTAATTTTTAGTACAGGGTTTATTCCTTAAGACGATAAGATCTGCCGTCAACACTATTTAAGGTATCATATCCCAGTCATTTCAGATACAGGTTAGAATATCATAGATGGACAAGAATCTTCAACCGTTTCATAGACCCAGAGAATATGGCATTTAACATTTAAAATTTGGCCACGAGAGACACGACGACTCCTGGTGTCACTGCTCCCTTCACGAGATGGTGTTGAGCATCAAGGATACTCCATTGGAGTTGGTCCTTTTGGCAAAAAATGGCCGGTTGAGTAAGGAACTGTCCTTACCTTGATTGCTGACAGTACACACATGATATCAAGCTGGATGAACAAATTGAGATGGAGACTGACGAAACCTGCCTAGACAGGATAAGACAGTCCCTTCAAAACTGTTCTGCTTGTAAAAAGATCTGTCAGATGCCATAGGCCTATAGCCAATCCGATAGATGCTCTAACGGTGCACAAATCCAGAGGTGATTGTCCAGGTAGCTGTGTTGCTGTCCTCTCCCAAATTTTGGAAGTAGCTGCTTCCATGTACTTCTGTCTTTCAGACAAATTTACCTTCCTTCTCAGGTCTTGAAGAGGTTGAAGAATAGATGTTTAAGGTCTCCACCCTAGTATCCCTTAGATAAGAACACTCAGGTGTTAGATTCTCACTTTCCCAGATTAACCCTTTAAAATAATCTATACACCCTACTATCTACCAATATTCTAAAACTATTAGATATACCTTATATAAGTTAGGCTTTGATTAGCAATTATACTTTGACCTCTCCTAGATGCTACCTCATAATAATTCTTACTGTATATAATCTTAGTTTAGAACCTTCTTAGTTAGACAAAGGGGGGAGATGTTGTGGGATTCAGGTGTCAGCTGACAAGGTCAAGGGACATTTATACAGAGCACCGGGCCCCCCGACCTGAAGGGGGCGGGGGAAAAGCCCCATTAAAAAGGGTCTGCGGATACGACACGCGCTCTTCCTGGTTCCGGGCTGCGAGAGGGGATTCCATCGTCCGTCCGTCTGCAGACTCCAGTTCCTGTTCAGGTGCTATTGTAATCTGTTGCTGGTACCGTGAGTTATATTTTAATAAATATTTTTCTAGTATTGGTGTTCTTGTGGGTAAACTCCGCCTACACCCTAACACGATGGATACAAAAACAGAATGTATTCTGTATGCATCCTTTTGCTGCATACAAGAAACCCACCTCAACCTCAAGACAGACACAGGCTCAGGGTAAAGGGTTGGGAAAAGACTGTCCAATCAAATGGCCCTAAGAAACAAGCTGGTGTAGTTATCCTAATAGCTAACAAAATAGACTTCAAACTAAAATCAATCAAAAGAGACCAGGACAGACATTACTTATTCATCTCAGGAAAAATCCACCAAAAAGAAGTCTCAATCCTGAATATTTATGCCCCCAATACAAGGGTACCTACATATGTAAAAGAAACACTAATAAAGTTTAAACCTCACATAAAACCTCATGGAGACTTCAATACCCCACTTTCACCCTTGGATAGGTCAACCAGACAGAAAATCATCAGAGAACTAAGGAATCTAGCAGATGTTATGACACAAATGGACTTAATAGATATATACAGAACCTTCCAACCAAACACAAAGGAATATACATATTTCTCAGCATCCTATGGAACTTCCTCTAAAACTGATCACATACTCGGTCACAAAGCAAATATCAATAGATCCAAAAATGAGAATAACTTCTTGTATCATATCAGACCACCATGGTCTAAACCTAGAGCTCAACAATAACAAAAATCACAGAAAGCCTACAAATTCATTGAAACTGGAAATCTCTCAATTGGACCACCTCTGGATCAAGGAAGAAATTAAAAAAGAAATCAAAGACTTCCTAGAATTTAATGAAAATGAATCCACAACATACCCAAACTTATAGGACACAATGAAAGCAGTGCTAAGAGGAAAACTCATAGCACTAGATGCCTATATGAAAAACCTAGAGACATCTTACACAGGAGACCTAGCAACACAGCTAGAGGCTTTAGAACAATTAGAAGCAAATTCAATTAGAAGAAATAGACAGCAGGAAATAATTAAACTTAGGGCCGAAATCAACACAATGGAAACAAAGAGAACAATACAAAAAAAGCAATGAATCAGACTTGGTTCTTTGAGAAAATCAACAAGATAGACAAACCCTTCTTCAAATTAACCAAAAAGCAGAAAGAGAGAGAATCCAAATGAACAGAATCAAAAATGAAAAGGGGGACATAACCACAGATACCTAGGACATGCAGAGAATTATCAGGGCATACTTTGAAAATCTACTTCACTAAAACAGAAAACCTAAAAGAAATTGACAGCTTCTGGACAGGTACCACTTACCAAAATTAAATCAGATTAAAGACCTAAATAGATCTATAACCCCAAAGGAAATTAAAACTGTTATTAAAAGTCTCCAAAGGGGCGGGGGGGGGGGGGTACCGTGACCAGACTGATTCAGTGAGAATTCTACCAGACATTCAAAGAAGAACTAATACCAATGTTCCTCAAACTGTTCCATAAAGTAGAAACTGAAGGAACATTGCTGAACTCTTTCTATAGGGTCACAATTACCCTGAATCCCAAGACACTCAAAGATGTAACAAAGAAAGAGAATTACAGACCAATCTCCCTCATGAAAATTGATGCAAAAATACTCAATAAAATTATGGCAAACATAATCCAACCATATATATAAAAAAAATCATCCCTCACCATTAAGTAGGCTTCATCCCAGAGATGCAGGGATGGTTCAACATATGAAAAACTGTGAGTGTCATCCATCATATAAACAAACTGAAAGAAAACAACACATGATCATTTCATTAGATGCTGAAAAAGCCTTTGACAAAATCCAACACTCCTTCATGATAAAAGTTCTGGAGAGATTAGAAATACAGGGAAGATACTTAAATATAATAAGGGTGATATACAGCAAGCCAACCTCCAACATCAAACTAAATTGAACAAGACTCAAAGAAATCCTACTAAAATCAGGAACAAGACAAGGCTGTCCTCTTTTTCCTTATCTATTCAATATAGTTCTCAATGTTTTAACTAAATAAATAAGAGAACAAAAGAAGATTAAGGGGATACATATTGGAAAGGAAGAAATCAAACTATCTCTATTTGCAGATGATATGATCATATACATAAGTGACCCCAAAATTCTACCATGGAAATTCTACAGCTCATAAATACCTTCCTCAATGTAGCAGCGTACAAGATTAATTTAAAAAAAAATCAATAGTTCTCCTATACACTAAGGATAAAAGGGCTGAAAAAAGAAATAAGGGAAACATCATCCTTTATAATAGCTGCAAGTAGCATTACATATTTTGGGGTAACTCTAACCAAAGAAGTAGCAGACCTGTTTGACAAAAGCTTGAAGTCACTAAAGAAAGAAATTAAAGAGGATATCAGAAAATGAGAATATCTCCCATGCTCCAGGATAGATAGGATCAACGTAGTAAAAATGACAATTTTCCCAAAACCAATTTACAGATTCAGTGCAATCCCCATCAAAATCCCAACACAATTGTTTTTTTACAGACCTTGAAAGAATAATACTCAACATCATATGGAATAACAGGAAACCCAGGATTGCCAAACAGTACTGCTCAATAAAAGAACTTCAGGAGACATCACCATCCATGACTTCAAGCTAAACTATAGAGCTACATAATAAAAACAGCCTGGTTCTGGGAAAAAGAAACAGACTTGCGGATTGATAGATTCAAATCAAAGACCCCGACATTAACCCACACACCTATGAACACCTGATTTTTGACAAAGAGGCTAAAAATATTCAATGGAAAAAAGATAATTACTTCAACAAATGGTGTTGGCATATTGGATAGCAGTATGTAGAAAAATGCAAATAGATCCAAACCTGTCACGTTGCATAAAACTGAAATCCAAGTGGATCTTAACATAAACACAGCTACATTGAACTTGATAGAAAAGAAAGGAGGAAATACCTTCTAATTCATTGGCACAGGTGAGCACTTCCTAAATGTAACACCAGTAGCACAGACACTAAGAATCAATAAGTGGGATCTCCTGAAACTGAGAAGCTTCTGTAAGGCAAAGGACACAGTCAATAAGATAAAACGATAGCCTACGGAATGGGAAAAGATCTTCACCAACCCTACATCTGAAAGAGGAGTGATCTCTAAAATATGTAGAGAACTCAAGAAACTAGAGCCCCAAAGCTTAAATAACCCAATTAAAAAATGGGATTCACAACTAAAAAGGGAATTCTCAACAGAAGAATTTCAATTTGCTGAAACAAACTTAAAGAATTGCTCAACATCCTTAGCCATCAGAGAAATTCAAATCAAAACAACTTTGAGATACCACCTTACACCTGTCATAATGGCTAAGATCAAAAACACAGATGACAGCCTATGTTGGAGAGGATTTGGAGCAAGGGGAACACTCATCCATTGTTGGTGGAAGTGTAAACTTGTACAGTCACTCTTGAAGGCAGTATGGTGATTCCTCAGAAAACTGGAAATTAATCTTCCCAAGGATCCAACAATACCACTATTGGGCATATACCCAAAGGATGCACATTCATACCCCAAAAGCATTATCTGAACTATGTTTATAGCAGCATTATTTGTAAGAATAAGAACCTGTAAACAACCTAGATACCCCTCAAATGAAGAACGGATTAAGCTGTGGTACATCTACACAATGGAATACTACTCAGTATTAAAACAATAAAAATACATCCTAAAAATTTCAGGCAAGTGGATGAATTTAGAGAATACGTTCCTGACCGAGGTATCATAAGACCAGAAGGATTGGCATGGGATGTAATCACCCATAAGTGGATTTTAGACAAAAAGCAAAGAATACCCAAGCTACAAATGACAACTCCTGAACAGCTTGGGATGTGAAGGAACTTAAAACACACTACCAGAGATTTCCCTAAGAAGAAAAAATAGAGAAGATCACCTTAGCAAATTGGGGTCATAACAGGTTGCAACCAAGAAGAGTTGGGAACAAATCTTGAAGGAAGGAGATGGTTGAGTGAGAGGAGCAAAGAGAGAGATAGAAAGAGATGGATATCTCAATAGAGGAAGCCAATGTGAGGTTGGAAAGAAACTAGGTGCTAGGGAAACCTCCAAGAACTCACGGGATGTCACTGGCTAGGTCTCCAAACAATAACGGAGGATTTACCCTATAATCAAATGAGTAACCACCCTATGTGCCATCACAGAACCTGTATCTAAAAAAGAGTAGAGGTGGGGGCAGAGATCTATGGGTGAGCACTAGGCAGAACTCCTGGTCTAGCTGAGAGCGTGGGCGGAGAGTCTGTACGAGTGAGGGGATAGGGATTATGAAGAAAATTCCCACAGTGATGGCTGGCTGGAGCTCTGGGAGACTCACTGAATCAAGAGTAGCCACTGGAGATCCATTGGGAAAAGGACTCAGGCTCTCCAAGGGTAAGCAACTGTTGACTGGTATGAGCAGTATGTGGAGCCTCCAGGGGTGGGATCAGACTGTGTTGCTGTGCATGGGCAGGCACCTTGGAGTCCCTTCTCTGCTGAGGAACACCTAGTCCAGTCTTGACTTTGGGATGAGAAATTCAGACTTGCCTGGAGTAGATATGCCATGCTGAGCTGACCCACCTTGGGACTTCTTGCCCTTTTGGAGAAGGGGATGGGTGGAGGGGGAGGGGTGAGGCCGAAGGTGGATTGGGAGGGATTAGGAGGAGGGAAAGGAGGGGGAGCAGGGGAATACACAGATAAACATATATTTTTTAAATTAAAAATAATAGAATAATAAATAAAAATATTTTGAACATTGCAAAGTTTTCTCAGGCTGCGGGTCTACTCGCCTATTAACCAAGAAAAATTTTCTTGAGAACTACTCTCTGTCCAGAGGGACTTACTATGCAGAAGAAGAAATATCTGGAGAAAAGCGAAGTCCTCTGTTCCCTGCTGTTAAGATACAGCAATCCCCATCACTGCTAAAACGTGGTGGAAGGATGTCAAGTATTCTGACCTGAGTCCTCTCGTTAAGAATGAATTGGAGTGACGCAGAGAACATCAAGAAGTAGTTCTCATGAGGAGTTTCAAATAACTCCAAGTCTTATAGCAAATGTGAATTGCCCTGAAGCATTTTTGTCATTGCCATGGCAGCCATATGTGTGACTGAGGCCTGGGGAATGGAAACAGGAGTTGGTTGTGCTGACACTGGCTTCATTCACAGGGTTTCCAGTAGAGATGGATGAAGAACTTCTGGCAGGGAGGGGACACATTCAGAGCAACTGAGTAATTTAAATGCAAATGAAGGCAATTTTTAGCAAGAAGGAAATCAAGACTGCATGAGTCAATGAAGTAAAATCACATGGGAACCTCAGAGGAAGCAGAAATAGCATAGAAGAAAATATGAACGGCAAAGGAAAGTAAGGATGCTGATAATCAGCCATGCAGATAATGTCATGACTCTGTACACTGAGGCACTGAACTGCAGAACCCGGCTGGTAGTGTGGTCACTTGGGGGCCTGGAGAATCAGACTGTCTTTTCAGCTACTGATTAATAGGAGTTTAGCTTTTAATGACAGATTTTTTTTAAAACGTGCAGAGGGAGCAAATAGTTTTCAGAGATAGACTTGAGTGACTGGAAAATACTTGCAGTTTCTTTTCTTTAAAAGAATAGGTAAAAGACAAATTTAGATTCCGAATAGAGAGGTAATGACACTTGACAATAAAAAAGGAGGAATATCCTGTATGATACAGAAGTAAAGAGGAGAACAGTGCATTTATTTAAAGGACAGCCCTTTTTAGTTGGATATCATCCTTGTTTTAAATAGAGTTGAGAGGAGAAAGTGAATCAAAGTGAAGTCTAAGGACCAAATTGCAAACACTGGTGTTGCACGAATTCTGGTTGTATTAAATGAAACCCAGAGTCGAGTCAGATATTTGGGGGAAGCTGGAATATTAGAGAGAGGAAACAAACCACAGTCAAGTCTCGCCCAGCTACCTTCCATCTTTCTCAGCCTTGCTCCTCCTTGCTTCTAGAGAATCAGTCTGTCTACGCCTGCCTTAAATACCTTGTTTGCTCAGTTGTTTCTCATCAAGGTTAAGATTAAAGATGTGAGCTACTACTATTTGGTAGTTAGCTTTGAACTCACAGAAAGATCTCTGTCTCTAGAGTTATGGTATTAAAGGCATAGGTCACTACTCCTGGTCTTTGCCATGCTGGGATTAAAGGTGTGAGTTACCACTCTCTGGCTTTCCTGGCTTGACTGTGGGTAGATTTGGTCTCTGATATTCCAGACTGGCTTTTATTAAATATATAACATATCACCACATATCCCTTTTTGTGTCTGAAATAAAAAAAGGCTATAACTAACATAAGAATAACCATATACATTGGTGCAATACTTATATACAATATACATAAACAATAATCACATGAGTAATGTTCAGTGTGTTAACAATTGACAAATTCAAAGAAAATATTCCATTATTTATCCTATTTTGGTGAATCCAAAGGATTGTACCTAATTCACTTTCTATCTAACTTATATTACTAACAAAAAACTATATGTTGATGTCTCTCAAACTTATACACTCTAACTTCTAAGTGAGTTTTTTTCCTAAAACTTACTAGAAATTTACTATAAACATCTCATCTTCAACTACCTCAGAGACCCAAGTAGTAAATATTATTAACAGCACAGGCAATCAAGCCACTTCCAAAACATGTAAGAAATGAAACGGTTGGCTGCCTGGAAAGTCACTTAAGGTTCTTCTGTATCATTGAAGCATCCATATTCAGCCTACAGGCCCAGCATGTCTGACAGACTTTTCTGTAAAGCAGAATATTCTCAAAGACCTTCCTACCTTGTCTTGGCAAGGTTTGGCAATGCTTTGTGTGTGTGTGTGTGTGTGTGTGTGTGTGTGTGTGTGTGTGTGTGTGTGTGTGTGTGTGTGTGTAGTGTGTCTTCTGCTTGTCCATTTTGAATATCATACTGTCTTCCGTCAAGGTAAGAGTACTTTCTTGCCCAGTGGCTAAATTTTGTCACAAAGAAAGTCAACTCCATATGGAGGAGTTTTTTTGATGTCCATAATCTTCTCTGAAGTAGATTGGTGCTGCCAGGAGCAGATGTTCCATTATTATAAAAATAATAAGAACTTATGTTATTAAACTATCTTAAATGGCATATTCTATGGATCTCTGAAGTATCTGAAGAATACCTGTTCATCTAAAATATATCTGATCTTGAAAAGTTATATGATTCTAAGTTTAATTGTAATGTCTAACTACTAACTTGCATTTCTTTATAACCTAATTAGTTGGTAATAATTTTTATGGACTAGCAATTTGTATTACATTGTTAGATGAACTGTATAATACTTTGAACAAGCATAGAGTACAGTAACAAAATTTATCCCAACTTTATATCACTATACACAATTTGTATACAATATGCAAAAAACCTAATCCAGCATAAAATGTTTAAAGCTAGTAATGGCTTTTTAAAAGTAGATTCAATAATCTACACTTCTATTCTATTATATCTGTATCTCATTTTTTTTCTTTGTTTTAAAACAGGAACCCTGAATCTAATCTCTTTGTTTAGCTTTTTTCTAACTATAACCAATAACAATTTTAACCAAGTAACTTTAAACAATGACAATCATCCATAACCCATTGAAAGAGCAAAAATCATCCACCCCACCTCTTGGGAATGTGCACACCATATTCTTACATTTACTTCTTGCTGTCTGGGGGTAACAGCATCTTTAGGGGATTCTAAAATGAAAAGTTTTGTTAATTGTCAAGTCCTGAAATAAGTAGCTGGGTTATTTGCTGTCTAGTCTCTGTATAACAGAAGGTGCATGGCTTGTCTCAAGACCAGGCTAGAGCAGTCTATGAAGCTGGTTCATCTTAGTGAGCCACCTCAAAACTGTCCTGCGCAGTTTGTAGTCCAAATCTGAACTTTGGTTTATGTTTGTCAGTCTAGTGGCTTGTCATAGTCCATGTGAAATCATAATTGTGGGACCTCTTCTTCATTATGGAGACTTCAAATGTTGTAATTAGGCATAGTCATTTTCACTGTAGAAAACTAATAAAAGACTCAAACACAAAACAATGTATAGGAAACTCAATAAATCCTTTTCCCTATAATTAGTATTTTGTATGATCATTAATATCATGACAAAATTTAATATATTTTAATTCACACCTTAAAAAAGTTTTAAAGAGTCAAAATAAAACCAAAAAAATCATATGATTAGCAGAAATATAGTCATATAATGATAAATTATAAATTGTGGAAATTTGTTACATATCTGATCTAATGGCTTTTGTACAAAACACTGGCACAGAGTGAAACTATTCAGCATTCCTTGAGGGAGGACCCTCCATTGATATCTCTTTACAGCCCAAGAATTATTTGAAGTCGACACATAAAGGTGAATTTTTCTTTGCCTGTTCTTGTAGAGGTATTGTAAAGAAATTGTCTTTTAAACCAATAACTATAAGAGGCCATTCTTTAGGTAACAGAGAAGGCAAAGGAATCCCAGGCTGTAGAGAGCCCATTGGCTGGATCACCTTGTTTATCACCCTTAGAGCTGTTATCATTCTCCACTTTCCAGATTTCTTCTTAATAACAAATACAGGAGAATTCCAAGGGCTGGTTGATTCTTTTTTATGCTGAGCATTTAACTGTTCCTGTACCAGCTGCTCTAAGGCCTGCAATTTCTCTATTGTTAAAGGCCTCTGATGAACCCATAGGCTTCTCTGTTAGCCATTTTAGAGCTGTGGGTGTCTTTGAAAGATCAGCATCTGTTGTGCCTTGTTTTTGTACAACCTGAATGATCTGTGACCGTTTCTCATAATACCTTCTAATTTTTTTCCCCCCAGAAACATGTGTTATTTTATGGCTTATTTCTGTGTTTGGAGTAATGTTAATCTGAGTATTCCATTGTTGAAGTAAATCTCATCCTCATAAATTTATAACAATGCTAGACACATATGGCTTTAATTTTCCTCTCTGCCCTTCTGTTCCTATACACTTAAGCCATCTTGTCCTCTCTTTTACCTGGGATAACAAGTCATTTCTCAAAAAAAATGAACATTTACCTCTTGAAGGGGCCATTTTGGATTCCAAGACTCTGGAGAAATTATTGTTACAACCACCCCTATGTCCAATAAACCTTTAATAATAACATCATTTATTCATCCTTTTAACTTTGGCCTTTATTCATTAATAGAAGCTTGCCAAAATATTTGCTTTATAATATTTCCTGAGTTATTTTCTATTTCTATAGATTTTCTATCATTCAGTGTATTATGTCTGTTTTAGAACAGATTTTAATTTCTTAAATTGTTTTAGGAAAGTGTTTTCTCCACCGTGGCAGAGGAAGATTAACTGGATTTGATATGGGGGCTTTTGAAAGCCCCTTTGGGCTGTTTCCTGAAGGTACAAAGTTACCTTGTCTGCCCCTTGTTGACATGCCCTCATTAGTCCAATGCTTCCCTTTGCCATACCTCCAGAAGAGAGGGGCATTTTCACTTTCTTGAGATTATTCCTAACGAATGCACTGCTTCTGGGAACACTTTCATTACAATCTCTTTTTATATGACCTTGCCTTTTACAAATGTAACATTTAACATTTTGTCTTTTTCTTATACATCTAGAAATAACCTCTCATACCCAGTTATCATCATCGTCATAAGACTCTAGATTAATTGTCTCAGGAATTCAGTCCTCCAAAGGTGCTGACCTTGCTTTTATGATCTAAGTAGTCTTCTACATTGTGTACTAGTATTCTCCAAAGCCAACGATTCAATTATTATTTGTCTAGCTTCTGAATTCAGTTCCATTCTGTTTACTATTGCAGCTAATCTCCACAAAAAGTCTGTAAAAGCTTCTTTTGGGCTTTGAATTACTTTTGTGAAGGATTCAGTTTTCTTTCCTATCTCTTCAATGTTATTCCATGTATTTAATGCTGCCACGTGCCATAAACCCAGGGTATGCTTATTGATAATGTTTGCCTTTCTATATCAGCATAATCTCTTTCCCCAAGAAGCTGGTCTTCAGAGATTTCTATGCCTCTGGCTCTGCTTCTTTGTTCTATTGTTTTAGCCTCCTCCTTCCACCATGATTTCCACTGTAAAAGTGGCTCAGCCTCCAAAGGAGTAGTAACCATATCTAACCAGTCCTTAGGGGTGATCTGACTACATTATGACCAGCCATTTAGCATTTGTTTTACAAATGGTGAGTGCATACCATATGTCACAATTGCTTCCTTGACTTTTCTTAATTCTAACATTTGTATCAGAGCCCAACTAACTTTTGTACTATTTTAATCACTTTGTGATTTCTTTAACGTTACTGGATATATTAATATTGGCTGTTTGATTGCCTTAGGCTGTTTTTGTGTAATCTTAGAAGACATTGCTGTGATTGGTTACTTATATTCCTCTATTTGGGTTTGAGTATTTTTATGTTATCTCTTAACAGGCTTTTTAAAGACTTTCTTCATGGCATTCACATTAATTGACTGTTTAAATAATAAAACAGAAATCAAGCAAAAATATTCATAATAAATAATATGATAAATATTATGATAGTCCCATCTACTTTATTTATCTTTTCCTTTACTGGTTCCAATATCAAGTCTAGAGTAAGATCACAGGAAGATCAAACATCTTCCATTGCCTTAAACAAATTCTCCCTTAAAAAAAAATCTGATTTACTCACCAAACTTGTTTTCAGTGAAGATTCAGATGACGGTGAAGTAGGGGCAGCTACACAGTGTGATAGCAGCCCAAGGAGGGGTCAAAAAAAAACTACTGTCTGAAAAACTTACCCAGAGGAAAGTGAAAAAGAAACCTGTTGGGCCAGTGCACCTAAGACTGGAGGCTAACTCAGAAAGTCCTCTGGCCAGCAAGCAGCTTTTTTTTGGGGGGGGGGGGTTGTGCCCCAAAGTTGGACACCAAGTGTTGCATGAATTCTAATTGTATTAAATCAAACTTAGAGCCAGATACTGAGGAAAAGCTGGAATATCAGAGAGAGAAAACAGACCACAGTCAAATCTCATCCAGCTATCTTCCATCTTCCTCAGCCTCGCTCCTAGTTGCTTCTACAGAATCAGTCTGTCTATGCTTGCCTTAAATACCTTGTTTCACATCAAGGTTAAGATTAAAGGTGTGAGCTACTATCCAGACTGGTTTTATTAAATATATAACACATTACCACACACTGTTGAAGGTCTCTGGGTATGTTAGTGAAATTCAAAAACTCTAGACTTCCAACTGATTGATGTAAGAATGAAGTGTCTAATATCTATTTAAGTGAGGCTAACAATCAGCAAGATGGAATCATAGGAATGGCTGCTGAGGGCTGAAGCTCATCCACAGCTGTACTGGAAGTCTGTCTCTCTGTACTGAAACTTTACTAAAGATGCGAGCTGCTGTTACCGACTTCCCTTCTTTTTTAGCATTCAGGTTTTCATGAAGACATCTGTGCTGACAAGGTCACAGCCATGCTCCTGATTGCTGCCATTTATCTGCCATTAAGGACAGACTCAGAGAATGCTCTTGTCACCACTAAAAAGCCACCAGCTGATTTTCTTTTATAAAGGTGCAAAAGCAGTTTAAATAACTAAAGATAGCACTTTTGACATATGGTGCTGATGTAATAGGATACTCATAAGCAAAAAAATGAATTTCAACCTCAGCCTTTTATAAAAATTAACTCAAAACAGATCATTGACTTCAAAGTGGAAAGTATAAAACTATAAAAGCTGGGCTCAGAGATAGCCAAGCATTCTTACATTTGAGCCAACAGCTTAGTCCATGAAAGGAAAAATATACATTGTAACCTGATCAAAATAAAAACCTATCCATAAAAGACTATGAAAAGACAAGCTACTCAGTGAAATATTTACAGAATATATATCCGACAATGCTCTAGCATCTAGATTATGAAGAACTCTCTCAAAATCAGTGGTAAGAAAGTAAGGCAATCTCATCATTAGGTGGGAAAATGATATTTTGTGTTTCACAAACAGAAACACACATAACAAGAAATGCAGGAAAGAATTTCCAGTATCTTTAGCTATTGGGAAATGAAGAGTCGTCAAAACACACTGAAGTATCACTATGAATTACATATTCATAGGTAAAAGACACCTCTTAGGCTGGCTAAAATCAAAATGGTGACCAAACCAAATGTTAGCCAGCCTGAAATTTTGGTCTATTATCTGCTGCTAAGGATTGACTGGCATGAGACTCATGTTTCCATTAAAGACTACCTGCTGAGTGTTTGAAGAAACAATTTAAGTAAGGAAGATAATGCGCTGGTGCTCAAAATATAAAATGCTAGTCTGGAAAACAGCTTGGCATTTTATTTAGTAGTAACATGCAATTGTCACATGACTATGTAACTAAATTCTTGGATAATTTTCAGTGAAAGAAAAACATGACCATAAACTATTTCTATTAATACTAACCTGAGAATAGCGCAGGTGCTCTTTATTTGGGGAATGCTTAAACAAATTTGTATAGCCATGCCATAGAATACTTTTTAGCCACAAAACAAGAAAAACCAACAAAAATGTCAGCAACAGAAACAAGCAAGTACAAATGAAAAATGTAGGTCCACCAAGATGGCTCAGTGGATGAAGGTGCTTGGTACCAAGGATGACCTGAGTTTCATGCCTGGACCCACATTGTGGAAGGATGGGATAACCATCAAGTTTTTCTCTGTCCTTCACACATATGCTGGTAACATATGTACTCCCACATATAAAATGCACAGACACAAAACAAATACAATAAATGTAATAGCAATTAGAAAATTATATATATTTTAACAAACACGCAGTCTATCTTGGAAGGACTTTTGGCTTCTTTCCTCCCTGGAATCTTCTATGGAGCTTTCTGGTAAAGACAGTGATCAAAGAGGAGGCTTTTAGGTTGGATCCAGATCTGTTCCTCTGAATTCTCTGTCTGAACTACATATATCTTCAACAACAGGTATTTACCTTTCACCTCTAGGGGAGTAGCCAATGGCAATAGCATTAGCCCCAAATGTTTGTGAGTCTTTTGCCTTCCTCAACCAACAACTCAGAAGACGGCTTCTTATGCCTGGTGTTGAGGGTTTTCTTAGAGAGTGTATGGCTCCTGAGAGGAGCATTGTCAGCCCAGATGGGAAAATTTTAATTATATATGTATATGTCTACACTGGCTTATACACAGTACAGATATTTTTGATAGAAAGTTAAAAGATTACTCTTACGACTTTTCAGACATTCTTAAGGTCATTGTACTCTCCTTCCACCTTCTTAATTAAAGCTCCTCATTTTCTCATTTTCCCATTCACATCACCTTTACTCTGATACTCTCCTCTCTGTTGTCCAGACCTCCCACCTATTACAACAGTCTCTTTTTACTTCCCTGGTGTCTTTATTCACTCCAGATTATATAATGGCATTCAAAGATTTGGAGTTAGGAACCTCAGATGAGTAAGAACATTTAACATTTGTCTTTCTGGGTCTGGCTACTTAATATAATCTAGTTCCCTCTATCTTCAAATTTTAAGATTTTACTTTTCCTCTACAATTGAACGTTATTCCATAGTATACAATCTCAAAAAAAAAATTTTAATCAACAATCCTAATCTAAAGGATACAAACAAATGCTTTTATAAATAAACTACTTTTGAAGTGAAAAATTATACTCGTGGAGAACAGACATTGTTGTCAATCAGGGTTGGGCGGAGTGTGGTTATGGGGAGGGAGACTTGGTTATAAAAGGCACACTAAGGAGACTGTTTGCTTGTTGATTGTTGTGAATAAGTAAACTTGCACTTGTGATAGTCCTGAATAAATTAGTGTTGGGGGTGTAACTCAGTGGTAGAGTGATTGCCTATCATGTCCAAGGTCTTGATCCTTAGTTCTTCAAAAGCAAGGCAATACATACTAAATTCCCACAATTATAAATGAGGACAAATAAAAATCTAAGAAATTTAAATAAGATTGTTAAATTATTAGTGTCAGTATTCATTCAGGCTGTGCTGTGCAGAACTACAGTTTTGCAAGATGTTCTCATCCAGGGAAACTGAGTAAAGGGTGCATAATATTTCCCAGATGATTTTTCTTTTCTGTATTAAATGAACAGCTAAAATACACCAGCATTAACCCAGTGCCAGATTCCCTTAGTTATTGCTAGCATATTAGAAATATGAACTTTTATGATTATATTATATATAATCACCCATTCCTTGCTATACTAGTACAGCCCCTTCTTTTCCTTATAACTATTGAATCAGATCTATAGATGAAGATGATTTCTATGTACAAGAAAGTTTAAGGAATGTTGTTTGATGAGACTCATTTTCACAGTTTAACAAACTGCAGTTAATTAGAATGTATTTTTCATGGCTGGTCATATAACCAAAGAAAGAAATAAACCACATGTTCTTTCTCCTAAGTGGAATCTTGGCAACAATACATGTATTTATGTAAGTAAATGTGCATCTGAGCACAGGATGAGATAAAGACAGAAGAATGAGAAGACTAAGTATTGGGGCTGAGGGAGGAATGAATGCAGGAATGGATATGAGCTATAATGGAGAACTTGAAGGTAATTGTTCCTCTAGTTCTCTCACGGATGTTTGTTTTCATTGACAGGTGAATAAAATATATCCAATACAGAAAGTGTAAAATTTAACGTGAAGCTTCACAGCTTCCTTTTCAAATGCCAATTCTAATTGTAGATATGTTCATTAAGTAGTGTAGACATTGGGTCTGGTTAATTTTTATGCATGGTGTTTTTTATTTATTTTCACGGCTTTTTAAATAATAAAACTTACAGTAGGATAAATTAGTAAAGACAGAGAGGTGTAGGCTTTAGTCAAGCCCCTACTTTTCTGTAAGTTGAATGACTTGAGAGTCTCTTGAAGTCAGAAGTCCTGACTTTCCTTTACATCACCGCTGTCAGAGTGATATGTGGGTCTCACAAAACTCAATGAACTGGACTTTCCTATGGTCTTTCCAGGGGACTGACTGCCCAGTGTATGATTAAAAACCCATGCATACAAATAGATGATAAAAGGTTATAAACAAATACTAACAGAGAAAAAAAATAATTAGAACTCAGAATATTTTGGTTTCAAGAGGTCAAAATCCTCTTAGAATAAATACCTTTTCATAAAAAAACTAGAGAACACCCAGAGCCTGCGAAAATCTACATGATTATTCAGGTTTTAAATTAGCAAACAGGTGCTGGAGGGTGAGTGTGTTAATTTGTACCAGTTGCTTCTTCCTTTAGCATATTTTGTCAATGCTTAAGATACAAGCAATATTTTAAAAAGGTGGAAAATACAGTAACTTGGGGGGAGATACTCCTGATTGAAAAAGAAAATGTAAGAAATCAATAACTGTAAGGTGCTATATACAAATTTTCAAAGCTTTCTCAGAGGTGCAGATTACTTTGCTGATCAGTGCTGTTGTCAATTTTTATAGTTAAAATTACTTTAAAAGTATTGTATAAATAATTTTTATAGTCTGTCACATTGTGCAGTATGCTGAATAGTCAGTTCTGATACCCTAATTTCTGAGGGGCATAACAATCATAGCTGTAGAACTGGCTTATAAATCATGTGGGCACGGCTGAGGGAGCTTGGTATTTGATCTGGTTTCGGCATTGCAGATGAGGGACGTGCATCACAGATTTTCATGTAAATCCGGGACATTTATAGTCGCACACATTTTCATTTTGATTCACCTTAGTTAAAGTGACACAATCTTCTTCTTTGCCACGGGAAAAATAAAAGGAGGACAAAAGAAACGGGATCTTAAAACTATTACGGATATCCTAGAGATCTGTTCTTTGAAATTTGATATTTGAAAAAGCAGAGTTAATTATTAACAGAAAAAACAACTTATATTTGAAGCTGGATATGGTAGCACATACCTGCAGTCTCAGTACTTGGGGGGTGGAGGAGGCAGGAGGACCAGAGTTCAGTCAGATACATGGAAAGTTTGAGGCCAGCTTGGGCTGCATGAGACCCTGTCCCTAAAAGAAGAAACAAAAACAAAATGGAGGAATTTATAATAGGCCTTTCCATACGTATATGAATTCAGAGCATTTGGCAAATCATAAGAGGCTGGATTTATTGTGAT
The DNA here is from genome assembly GCA_033318265.1 of Phyllotis vaccarum. Taxonomy (NCBI): domain Eukaryota; kingdom Metazoa; phylum Chordata; class Mammalia; order Rodentia; family Cricetidae; genus Phyllotis; species Phyllotis vaccarum. The sequence continues at coordinate 11,468,775 of JARWLC010000012.1, read as the reverse complement.
CTCTACCATAACTGCTTGTTTGTTTTTTTTTTTATGATCTGAGGACTGTTGTCTTCTGAAATGAAACCATTGTACACTGTATCTACTGCTGGAATAAATAAGTGAAAAATTATACTGCTGTACAACTCACCCAAAATAAAGTAAGAGAATAAAAAAAAGGAACAGCGGGGGGGGGGGGGGATGTCTTTATATCTCTAATCAGGTCCTCAGCAGTAATTAACATTCCAAACCATGACACCATCTGACAATCAGCAGTCACGGGCCTGGCCCTCCAAGAATCAGTCAATAGCCTTCTGGTTTGTGGCTGTAAGTGCCAGCACTTTGTGGAATGTGTAATTGCCTCATTCCCTCACCTTCAAGTTTTGGGAGAAGTTTGCGCTGGGAGCCCTTTAGGCTATGGTGCCTGATGTCCATGGAATACATTTGCTTAAAATCCCAGCTCCTGGCTCATCAAGATGAAAGCTCTTAGACTCTAGAATGGGGATGAGGACAAGGGCTTCAGAGAAGGGGACCATTGGCTCCAGAGAAAGGACATTGGCAGGGAAGGAAGCACAATGGATTTTACAGTTCTACATGGAAGGCTTCCCTGGCTAGTGTGGAATGCAGGGCTGCTGGCTCTTTGCCTGGGGTGTGTATATACATCCAAATGGTCCCCATCAATGGCCCATTCCTACCTTCAGGCACATCAGTTTCTCTTGACTGAGAGGCTGCTGTGGACAGAAGAGTTAGTCCAGATGGCTCTGGCTGCCCTGCTGGCTCCATGAATGCGAGTGCTGGATTCTCCTTCAGCTGTATATGTTGCAATCTCTTGTTAAACTGCTATTAATTCAGGCTAGATATTGGCTTTAATTGTGTGTGTGGTGATGCTGGACAATGAAGACCCCAACACTAGAGCTGGAAGCAAGCATAAGGTTCTTACATTTATAAATAGGAGACAGCCTTTCTCTGCTGGTGGGCAGGGGAAAATTCAAGTTTTATGATATGTTGAAAAAAACAAACTTTTGAAAAAAATGGTTAGAAAATTATAAATTCTGATTTTAGCTGAGGTTTTCTTTGTGGGTTTCTGAAGCATGAACTTAATGAGCTTTTCAGTAAAGGTTCTTCCGTATTTTTTTAAGCTGTTTCTAAAGCAGCCTAAGTTTTTAAAGTCCACTACTCAACAAGGACACTACAGATCAACTGGGATGACCAATAATTAAAAAGGCATGAAAAGTTAGCATTGACAATGAAAAAGAGAAATTGGTGCCTTCTCATCCACTGTTGTAATAGAAAATGATTTAGTCATTGTGAAAACCATTTTAAAGTTCCTCAAAAAGATAAAAGTAGAATTGTTATTCTTAGGTCTAGAGTAGGAAATAGACAACAGCTACTTACTAATCATATAAGAAAATATGCTTATGTGCTCATAATAGCAGTAGTCATGTTATCCAAAAGTTGGAAAACTGGCTGTGTGTCTATTAACAGAAAAATGGGTAAACAAATTGTAGTGCATAGCACAGTGGAGTTTTAGCCACTTGTAGAAGAACAAAGAACAGATCACGCTATAACACATATGAACCTTTTTTGAATGAAATATTGTGTTAAGTAAAAAAAAAAACAAAACAAAAACAATGTCACATAGTGTGTGATTTCATTTGTGTGAACTATCTAGGATAGACAAATCCTTGGGGTCAGACAGTGTACAATGATGAGCACAGGCAGCTGGGATAAGCAAGGAATGGGCGAAACAGTTTAACAGAAAAAGGACATTTCTTGAATGGAGGAAAGATTTTGAAAGTGATGGAGGTGGTGGCTGTACAAATAAAAGCACTAAAAGCTTGTTTTGAACTGTTAACATCAGAATGGTTAGTTCAATATTACATGCTTTTCCCTTCCACCACCATTTCTCACCCAATAAAGATTTATTGCTGATTAGTTGTTTGACTAGATTTAGAGATATAAAGCCAGAGTGCCCCAAGAAGCTTACTCAAATGTGGATAGCATTTCATTGATGTGTGCTGAGAGCCAGGAAACACAACCAAGTTTTTGTTTTTATTATAAGATAGGTGTCTAAATAAACTTAGAAGATGACTCTCATTACCAGTTCTTAAATCATTAAATACCTATGAGGTTAACACAGTAAGGAAATTGATTGAGATTGGTAAGAGTGGTCAAGAGATATTTCTGGAAATTCTCAGAAAGACCACTCGACTTTAGAATGATGTGAAAAGCAGAGACAGGCTTAATTAATGGAAGTAACTATGGGAGCACAAAGGGAATAAAAGCCTGGAAATAGTAATGCACTTACATCTTATGGGAGATAAAGATGGAACTAGTAGATACTTTGCATAGTTTTTACATTTAATTTTCTTAGCTGAAATAATTTAACTTTAATCAAGAGATACTCTATGAACTTTACACATTGATTTTCCATTTGTTATCTGAAGCAACACAGTACAAATAATGGAAAATAATTATCTGAAGGTAATCTTCATTTTTCCCCCACCATGAGCCTTAGGTTTACAAGACTCTATTTATTAAAGATGTTTTTACATGACCCAGTGTTGAGATCATTTCCTTGACATCATGGATGCTATTCCCATGAAACTCCTCTTTCTGTAGAATACCTTTTAGGAAAAATAACAGCTATACTACATATTCTAATTTTATCATCATCATCATTGTTAGAATTAAATTTCAATGTTGGTCAGCCACCCAGATGAGTTTTCTAGCTTCTTATAACATGCTCACTCTCAGTTTATATTTAAGTGATTAAATATTTTAAATTTTAATTTAGACTTTTTTCATAGCAAATATTGAACACTATTTGAATCACACTTCATGACCATTTTTTTTAATTTGCATCTCCATGAATTGGATGCTCATATGTGGTGAGAAAACTGAGATTTTAGTAGATTAACACATTTCTTTAAGCACACAGGGCCAAAGATTAGAGGAGGAAGAACAGGGTCAAGTTCTGCAGACAGTCTGTTTCAGTCTGCCAGTCTGTGTGCATTATCTTATCAAGTATATACTTGTTCTATTTAATTTTGTTTCACATATGAGAACATATATTTGAGAATTGTGACAACTATGACTTTATCCTAGTCACTAACATAGAAATTGAGTCTTGAATTATGAAATATAGAGTCTGTCATTAGAGTGTTATATCAGAATAATGCTAATTATTTATTGAACATACTTGTTTGAAAAATATCAAGAAATTTAAAAAATGCTTTAAAGTGAAGTTAATAGGCATTTTCTATCAGTAAAGTCTGTTGTAATGTAGAGACACTGTTTTATTATTTACGTTTTCAAAAACCATGCTTGATAATCCAGTCTAGCGTTGTTCCAGAAAACAACATAAATCACATGATGCAGAGTTTCCAGATTTTGATCATTTCCATCATTGAAAATGCATTTGATTATTTTAGACATGAGATTCAAATTTATTTGCAAATGAACAATGTTATTTGCTGCTTAAATCTTATTTGAAAATCAAATATAAATATCACTCTCTGGAAGGTGAAATGACACTTGAATCTACCTGTATATGAGCATTGCTGTGGGTTTTATAGTCTAGGGTAATTATCTTTCAGAAATGAAATAGAAATTACATTTCAAGCTTGTTCTTGGTGGAGACTTTGACTAGGGTAAAAAAACAGTTTTACAAATAGAGAGGAAACAATTGTTTATGGAATTTCATTCCTTTTTTATTTTAATTCTTTCCAGATCTTTCTGAGATGTTTGGTGACATTTAAAATTTTCTTAAAGGAAAAAAAAAGCCTTGTATTTTATAAATGGGATTAGGCTTCCTTGGTTTTGAAGAGGCAGTAGGTAATTTGTCTTAAGATATATATTAACAACTTTTAATTTCCTGCTGCAGACGTAGATGCTAGAGAAATAAATTATATTGGGCAGAAAAATGGCAAGATGTTAAGGAAATGACAAGAAGTTCAGCAGACAAAGGGCTTGAAAATAAGCAAAATATTTACAAGGTAAAAACAAGGACATCTATGACATAAGATGATAATCTTTGACTACTTGTAATTTATTATTTGGATCATGCTTGACCATGAGAAGTTTAAAATTTAAGGATATGAGGAGAGTCAGGGGGAATATTCTTGCTTTTCCTCTTTTAAATGCTCATGCTCTGGACTCTTCTGCCCATCTTTACCTTTTCTTATTGTTAGATCCAACACTGTGAAACTGTTTATATATGGGTAAGCAGAGAACACATGCATAGACCCTCATCTGTTTGGCCAAATGATTTATTATCCTGGAGTCTACTTTAATATTTGTTTGCTAATAATGCTTTTCCTATAATGATTGAAGACAGGGAGAATGACTATTTTGATTTATGTTCATATTTTGAAGACTGGTGAAGAGGAATAGTCCCACAACTCAATTTTTAATATGAAAGCATAATTTTTATGTTCCACAAAATTTGAATCATTATAAATTTTGTCTATTATAAAAGCACTGCATATTGGAAATTATGATAGAATCTTAAATTGTTGTATAAATAAAGTGGCCTGGATTCTGTAGATAAACAATAGAATCAAGAATGTTGGATATTAGCATATTTTATATATTGACCATTTCTAGTAAACTAATCATTAGCATTTACAGATTAGTGTTTAATATGATGCATGATCCTGGCCCAAGACAAAAATGTAGATACTCCTCAGAAATCAATACATGGAAAAAACTGACGAAAGCTGTTAAGTATTTTTTTTTTTTAAATGTTAGATGACTGTATTTAGTTTGTGTGAAAATTCAATTTTTTATGTTTTTAGTGTGTCACGTTCTTTTTGTTCAGTTTATAGGCTTGTCAGAGTATTTTACCCGAACAGTGCTTATAGGCTTATGATAGCAGCAGGTGGATAATCCTTAATCTTTCTTCCCTGATTCCCTAAGAGGGGAGTTAATTAGAACCAAAAATTTTATTTATTTCCTTGCATGCTTTTATTCTTCCTCGCTCAACTGGGAACTCTATTGTACTTCACATTTTGTATAGTTTTCTTCTTGATGTGATAAAATACCTGGCACAAACAATGGCAGGGAAGGAGGATTTATTTTGGCACATGATGTTAGGGAAATACAGTGCACCCTATAAATACAGTGGTGGGTTAGACATGGGATTGTGGCACTCTCCAAGATGACAATAACTTGTTTCTTCATATAATGGTGGACCAAGAAGCAGGCAACTAGTCTGAAGCTAAGAGTAGGGAGTAACCTTAAAGGCCTGCTTTAGTGCCTCTATCCTCAAACTAAGTCTAAATAACTTCACAAACAGTGCTATCAATGGATAACCAAGTGTTCAAACTGAGAAGTGTTATGAGATGTTTTGATTGTGTTCTGACAAACAAAGCTCACCTGGAGTCAGCCACAGAGGCTTGGAGGACTGTAGACAGATAGGAGAGACAGGAAGTGGTAAGGCAGGGCTGAGAGAGAATCATAGCCTTTTGGAGGAAGGAGAGAAAAAGGTAGGAAGTCATGGGCTGCTGCTTTCCTGTTTCACTGACCTTTCAGGTTTAGTCCAGCATCTGACTGACAAGTTTTTATTGATAAAGAATAATATTTAAGGCTTTACTTGGTGTACAACTTGGGGCACAAATTCACAAGATAGCTGCTTGCCCCTGGCTTTGTAGCTGCCAGCCGCTGTAAGAGCTGCATCCTCTAGAGCTGCCACAATGTCATTGGCTTTTCTTTTTTCACCAAGCCCTCTGAATGAGTCTGGGACACTCCTGTTTCAGCCTTTCTACAGCAGTTTTTGGCTGCCATCCAAACCCCAGAGGCTCCTTGGCTCCAAATGTCACGAGAGACTTACCCATATATAAACAGTTGGCTCTGCCTTCAGGCAGCTCCTGCCTTTGTGCTTTTTCTAAATGTTTCTCTGAATCTATTTTTCAGAGAGCTGGCTCCCTCCCACCATGGGTTACATGCTTTTCCTAGACCCCCTCCATGGGCTGCTATTATACTACATAGCCAGCCTTAACATACTCTCAGTTCACAGTTACACATGAGCAGCTGCAACTGCCCTTAGCCAGGCTGTGCACCATCTGTGTTCTCTGCCCTACTGTGCTACACAGTGACAGCTAGCCCAGGCTTCACTCTCATCGTTATCAGATTTAGGGAGACAACTGGGAATTCTTAAAGATGGAAATTAATTAAAAAGAAAGGAGGGATTTTCTCATGTTAAAAATGGAAAGCTATATTATGATGGAGGAAGTTAGGTCTTTGTATAGTTCTACCATTGATGGTTTGGAGTTTGAACAATTAAATGAGGTGATCATTAGCTTAGCTGAGATTTATATAATGTCCATTATAATCATTATCAGGAAATGCTTGTTTTAGCTATAAAAAAAAGTTGGTTGATATCAGTGCCAAATTTGAGGTATTAACTGGTAAAATACAAACAATTGGAAAACTTGCTATTTGTAAGACACAGGTCTTAGAAAATGTTACTACTGATAACATGCAAGCCATACAACTAATTGCTAAAGAAAATAAGACAATTTTGACTGATAATTTACAAGACTTAGAATAACTTACTAAAACAGATAATAGAGATATTCAGACACAGACAGAAGAATTTAAAGGAGAACCAGCCTTACTATTACATTATAAAATTCAAAAGAAACAGCACAAAATTATCAAAAATCCAACCTTCATTTATCTAGTCACCTTACAAGAACAACCACTAAATAAGTTATACCCAAGGCTATAGAAGAGCTCACTGGATTCCTGTGGAAATGTTAGATTTGAGGATATTTAAGAAAGCAATAGTCCCATGTTTTATACAATCACCTTTTCTGAGGAAGACCTTAAATTCATGGGCAACTACTAAGTGAATTATCCCACAATGCTGGGAAGACTTGATTATAGCAGTATTGGAACCTGGTCCTCAATTACAGTAGAAGACCAGGTGCAAAGATGATGCTAGGACCATTGAACAATGAAATGGGGCTAGAGATATTAAAATTTCTCAAGACCAACTTCTTGGAGAGGGTGATGATGCCGATATATAAAGACACTCTATATATAATGATCATACCTTGGCTCTATGCTACACTGCAGCTTTGAATATCTGGGAAAGAACTGAAAAAGTCAGAAAGAGAAGTGAGTCATTTGTTAAAGTTATACAGGGCCTAAAAGAAATCTTCACTTTTTTTTTTTTTTTTAAAAACAAAGATTTATGTCAGCTGTAAGTAGAATGTCACTAAATCTAGAATCTAGAAATACTAATATAATCATTTTGAAAATGCTAATTTACATTTTAAAAGGGTAATTAGGCTTTTGAATGCAAGATTAGCACCCATAGAAGAATAGATCTGAGATAATATCAATATTGAATCTCATAACCTTGATGATACATGTATAGGAGAGATAATTTCCAAGGGTTTGAAGAAAAATCAAAATGTCAGATGTTTTAATTGAGGTAAACAAGGCCTTCTAGAAAGAGACTGTACACAGGGCATTCCTAGAAACAATGTCTTTTCTAGGTATAAAATATATAAAGTTGAGAGTCAAAAAAATTTTGAATTGATAATGCAACTTAAGATATAAAGTGATTTAGGTTCAAAACGTTGGACTCATCAAGATAGGATAGATAATGAAATATTTTCTCTAAATTTACCAAATGCAAATGGGTTGTTATTGTTAATGTAATTCTTACTGTATATATTTGTATATAGCTATTGTACTTGTACAGTTTTACTATGTTAATTGAAACCTTCACTTTTCATTTAGACAAAAAGGACAAATGTTGTGTGATATCTTGAGTGGGTTCTGACAAAGCTTGCTTGGAGTCAGAGGGCAGAACTAGCCACCAGATGACCAAAATTAACTTTAGAAGTTTGAAGGACTGTAGACAGATATGAGACAGGAAGTGGTGTTGTAATATGTTTCTGGCTGGGCCTTCCAGCCTATCCCTGAGGTTCTGACCCACTGCCCCACAAAAACACAAGGAAGCTTGTATTAATTTTAAGCTCTTCAGCCTAAGGCTCTAGCATATTGCTAGCTAGCTCTTGCTCTTAAACTAACCCATGATTCTTACCCTGTTTAGCCATATGACTCAGTACTTTTTCTCAGAGCAGCTTAGTTGTCCTCTGCATCTGCTTCTCTGGTGTCTCTGTGGCATCTATGTTCTGCCCTTCCTGTTCCCAGAGTTTTCTTAATCTGGTAGTCCCACCCACACTTCCTGTCTGTCTTCAGCCAATTAGTGTTTTTATTAAACCAGTAGGTGAGACAATTATTTACAATGGAACAGAACACAATCCCACTACAAAGTGGTAAACCAGGGATAAGAGAGGATCTTGGACTTTTTGGAGGAAGAAATAGAAGAGGTAAGCAGTCATTGGTTGCTGCTCCCTTGTTTCTCTGATCTTTCAGGTTCCTTCCATGATATCTGACTCTCTATTTTTTATTGATAAAGAATAATAAGTTAAGGCTTCAGAGAGGTCTCGGGAAAGAGGGGAAACAGTTCAACTCAAACCTTAACACTATTAATTATTCTCTTCTCTCTTATGATCTCTTTCAAGCCAAATAAAATAGGAAACTCTCCAGAAACCTAAAACATACTAATTTGTTTTAGTGATGCAAAGTTATTAAATTGCTGTGTTTCACTATACTTTCCCACAAGGTCTGAGCATTTTCCTATGTAAAGCAACATATTTTTGATGCTTTTATCACTTACATCTGATTTAACCCTGAACCTGTGTGTTTTATTTTGCTGTTTGTTAATGATTAACTCAACTTTAAAGTCACTGATGCTGGGGAAAAGGGCAGCCTCAGAGGCTGTTGGGTTCTCCCATTTACTTTCTATGCACTCATCTCTGATATCAACCTTTTGAAGATTTATTCCCAACTAAACCTTGGTTCTACCGCTGTGGAGCCACAATCACTGTCTCATCTTTATTTTCTTCTTTTAGGTATAGAATTTTAGAAATATTTATAAAGTACCAGTCTCCTTTTATTTGCTTAAATGCATGTAAATTTATCAAAAAGGATTTGGTGTCTATAATGAACATTTTTAGCTACTTGCATTTAAATGGTAGTTATGGTAAAAAGTCTTTATAATTAGTTTTCAAGTAAGATTGCTTTCTGTCAGACATTTTCTATTAACAGAAGACCTTTCAGGGGTAATTAAAAGGTAAGCTTGTTTATTTTACCCTCAATTTATGTTATGAATCAAAACTAGTGATCTACAACTTAATGGATTGGTAGAATGATGAGAAAGAAAAAATTTGAATCATTCTCAATCTTGATCAGTAGCTACTGGATCTAACATCACATCCAATGTCATTTAAAATATTAATATCACAAATACCTCTGAAATCCTTGCTTCCACAGCCTAGAATAAGGACTTCATTAAAAATAAAGACTTGTGCTATGTGTAAAATAGACATTGCTTCTTTCTGGTTTAATTTCTATGTCATAATTGTTTGTCACTCATGTGCCATCTAACACCATATATGTTATATTCAACTGCTTCATGATAACAGAAACACATCTTTGGCAAGTTAAAGAGAGAACATAAATTGGGACCCCAGAATTTTAAGTGTAAATTAGTGAAATGAGTCAACACCTATAGTGTTACTAAATTCATGAGATTTAATTTCTTTTGGTGCTGACATATTTTCTGAAGTATGCAAGACTCTAATACAAACAATAATAGACATCTTTTTGTGTGTGTCAATTGTGTCAGATACAGAAATTTTAAGAGTACATCTCATAAAATTCTTTATGCAATTTCCCTAGTGTCTTAATCCTCTTTCCATCTTATCTGGATAGACAGCTGTGCAGTCTGTAATGCTGTCCTCTATGGACTATGTGAGGCAGTTCAAAATTATGAAACAGGATAATAGCACCACACAGTCACTATTTTGTCATCTCATCATTAATTTTACTATAAAGTCCAACATATAGCCACTGGGAAATGAGTCCTTCTATAATATATTTATATTTTCTGTGTTGGAGTTTTACCATTATAGATCTTAAAAATATCTTTAAAATTTTTTAAAAATGGTGCTTTGCTTCTTGTATATACTATAAAATGTTTCAGAGGCATTCTATGTCTGGAAGGCTGCTGGCCATGCTAGCTTCAGATCAGGTAGGCAATCCTTATTTTCTTTCCTGTCCTTCAATTCTAGCTTCCCAGGCCAATCTCCAGCCCTCGTGGGGTTGAACTTGATTCCCTTATGTAGAGAACAGAATCTCAGGCATTAAGGAAAAGAAAAAGAAATGGATACCTCAGTTAAAGAAAATGTTAAATAAAAAAAATTTCAGGTGAAAAACATCTAGGAAAACTATTAAAAGACTAAATAGAGGAGGAAGAAGAATGGTGCGAGCAGTTTGTGGAGCCTCTTGCAGTAGGATCAGACTATGTTCCTGTTGCCTGAATTGACATCTCAGAACCCATTCCCTACAGAGGAACGCCTAACCCAGCCTTAGTACTTGGAAGAGGGAATTGGTCTGACCTCAACTAGATATGCCAGACTAAACTGACCCACCTTGGGACTTCTTTCCCTCCTTGGGGAATGGATGGAGGAGGCTGAGGGAGGACTGGGAGGGACTGGGAAGAGGAAAGTTAGGGCCAGCAGTGGTACATTTGGCAAATTTTTAAAAAATAAATAAAAAAATGAAAAAGAAAGAAAGAAACATTGGTCAAAGGCATGGAAAACATTTTTGAAAAATCCTAGAGGAAAATTTATTTAGCTTAAAGGAGGTGCCTATCCAGGTACATCAAAGGAGTCCTCTTGGGACACGATAATCAAAACACCAAATATATAGACCAATAATAACAATAAAAACGGAAAGGGAAAAAGACCAAATAGCATTAAAAGGCAGAACTGTTAGAATAACACATAATTTTTCAGTACAGACTTTAAACTTCACAAGGGTCTACATGAATGTTTCACAAACTCAGATCACAGATGCCAGAAAAGACAACTATTCCTAGTAAAACTTTTAACCACAATAGGTAGAGAAAGACATCACAATAAAACCAAATTTAACCTGTATCTATCTACCAATTCATCCCTAAAGAAGAGACTAGGAGAAAAACTTTAGCCTGAAGAAATTAACAACACTCAAGAAAACATAAAGAATAAAAAATCTCAAATCAGAAAATCAAAAAAAAATCCATATCACCACAACAAAATAATTGGTATCAACACATATTATTTATTGATAATTCTCCTTATCAGAAGTCTCTATTCCCAATAAAAAGACACAGACTAAAAGACTGCATATGAAAACAAGATTTATTCTCCTGCTACATTTAGAACACACCTTAATATGAAGGATAGACATTATCTCATGATAAAATGCTGGAAAAAGATATTCCAAGCAAATAGACTGAAGAAGCAAACCTCTACCTCTTTTGGTTAGTTTTGGTTTATAATCTATTTTGTCAGATATTAATATGTCTACACTGGTTTGCTTCTTCAGTCTATTTGCTTAAAATTCCAGTTGTACATCTCACAAACACTTTTAGCAAAGTAAGAGGATAAAATTAATACACAAAAATCAGTTTTTCTATACATATTGATAAGGAAATCGAGAAAGAAATCAGTAAATAATACCTTTCACAATAGCCTAAAATTTTTTAGGGTAATCTTAATGAAGGAAGTGAAAGACTTGAATAAGAAAAACTTCAAGACACTGATGAAAAATTAGGATTAGCAAAGTTAAAAAAACAAAACAAAATCCTACCAAAGCAATGTACAGAGTCAATGCAATCCCTAGCAGAATTCCAACCTTCCAATCTAATTCTTCTCAGAACTTGAAAGAACACTTTTTACTTCATAGGGAAACATGAAAAACCCGGGATAGCTAAAACAATTCTGAATAATAAAAGAAGTTCCAGAGGTATCACCATTCCTTACCTAAAATTATTCTATGGTAGTATTCTACTGGCATGAAAACATACATCTTAGCCAATGGAGTCAAACTAAAGCCTCAGGTGTAATTCCTTATACTTATGAACACCTGATTTTTGAAAAAAGAAGACACACTGGAAAAAGACAGAATCTCTTAAAAATAGTGCTGGAAGAACTGGATGTTTGCATGTAGAAGAACCCAAATAAATCTGTACTTACAAGCTTCCACAAAACTCAACTCCAGATAGATCAAAGACTTTAATGTAAAATCAAATACATTGAATCTGATGGAAGAGAAACTGGGAAATACCCTTAAATTCATTGGCACAGGAAAATAAATTGTGAACAGAACAGAAAAGAATTAGCACAAAGGTTAAGAATATTGATTAATAGATAGGAACTCATGAAACTAAAAATCATTTGCATGGCAGAGGACATTGTCATTTGGACGAAGTACCAGCTTACAGAATAGGAAAATATTTTTTTTTACCAACTACATAACCAATAGATTAATACCCTAAATATATAAAGAAATAAAAAGACTATGCACCAAGAAATGAAATAACCTAATTAAAACTCAAATATAAATCTAAATAGAAAATTCTCAAGAGAAAACTCAAAGGCTGAGAAACACTTAAATAAATGTTCAACATCCTTAATTATCATGCAAATCAATACGACATTGGGATTTCTTTGTACAGCAGTCAGAATAGCCATGACCAATAAAACAAATAATAGCTTATGCAGGGGAACACTCATTTACTGGTGGTAGAAGTGAAACTTCTACAGCCACTATTAAAATCAGGGAAGTCATTACTCAGGAATCTGGGAATAGATACAACTCAAGATCTAGCTACACCACCTGTTTTAGTCAGTATTTTAATTGCTGTGAAGAAACACCATGGCCACAGAAACTCTTAGAAAGGAAAACACTTCGGGGCTGCCTTACAGATTTAGAGGTTTAGGATTTACTACGTTACTGTCATGGCAGGAAGCATGGTGACATGCAGGCAGATGTGTTAGAGAAGGAGCTGAGAGGTCTGCATCTGGATTGGCAGGCAGCAGGAAGAAGTGGGAGGAAAGCGATAAGGAGCCCCAAAGTCTACCATACATAGTCATACAATTCTTTCATCAAAGTTACACTTAGTCTAACAAGGCCTCAATTCCTAGTAGTACTACTACTTGGTGACCAAACATTCAAGTCTATGTGCCTATCAGAGCCATTCCTATTCAAACCGCCCCACCACTCTTGAATACATATCCAAAGGATGCCTCCTCTTACCACAGAGACTTGATTAATATGTTAATTACTACTTTATTCATAATAACCAGAAGTCGAAAAAAAGCTTAGATGTCTCTTATATACATTATATACATAAAATGTACATTTAAACAATGGAATATTACTCTGTTAAAAATTTGAAATCATGAAATTTACAGGTAAATGGATAAAACTAGAAAAAGATCATACTGAGTAAGGTAACCTAGACTCAGAAAAGAAAACATGACATGGTTTTCCTTGTATGTGGATGTTAGTGCTCAAGTCTGATAAGCAGGCTATAGTATGTATGACCACGAAGTTAGATATTGCTAACTTTCAGAAGAGCAATAGAATAGATAGTTATGGACGTGTGGGGTTTGGGACAGGAGGATTAAATGGAAAAGAGGAGGAGAGAATGTTGAACAGGGGAAGATGGGAGGGACACCTAAAACTAAGGGAATTTGAGGGGTTGTATGGAAACCCAATGCAATTCCTTAAATATCTATATATTTGAAGGTGATCTAAATAAAATTGCCAAATAACAGGGAAAATGGAGCCACATCTGCAGATCCCTTGTCACCTAATGAAGCCTCCAGTTCCAGGAATGAGCTACATCTAATTAAATTGTTGGTCAAAAGGGCTCCATGGGAACTCCCAAAGAATCTAGACAGACTTGCCAAAGCTATTGGTTTCCCCCACAAACTGGTTGCAAGATTCTACTGCTGAAGACCACCTATACAATTCACTGGACACAAAGAAGTAGAGCTGGTTCTTACCTAGAACCTTCACCTCTACTGAATGGTGACAGGAAAGAACTTTTCATACTATAAAAGGAAAACAGAAAACACCAGCTCAGCTATAAACTTTGGTTTGCAAGAGTTTCCTGCCTTTAAATTGTGCTGGTGCAATAGTGGTACATAGCTCTTAAGATTATCCAACCAAAATATGACCAGATTTAAGGCTCACTCCATGAGCTAGAACCCATTCCTGACATGACTCTCATGGCCAAGAACCTGGGGACTAGTTAGAACATGGACTTAGGATACCTCTTAAAAATTTATTTTCATTTTTTTATTGTTGCTATGAAACAACATGATCAAAATACAAGTTTGCGAGAAAAGGAGTTTTTATGGCTTACACTTCCATATCATCAAAGCAAGTCAAAGTCAGGACAGAAACTCAAGCAGGGCAGAAATCTGGAAGCAGGAACTGACGGAGGAGTGCTGCTTCTTGTCTTGCTCATCATGGTTTGCCCAGCCTGCTTTCTTATAGAACCCAGGAACATCAGATCAGGGATGTCACCACCCACAATGGATAGACCTCCTTTATCAATTACTAATTAAGAAAATGCCCCAGAGGCTTTCCTACAGCCTGATCTTTTAGAGGTATTTTCCTAAATGAGATTCTTCCTTTCAAGAAGAAACCTCTCACTTTGGCCTCTATCAAGAAGACATAAAACTATTCAGCACATGGGGTAAAAACAAATATTACTTGTCTGCTCAAGGAATGTAATAATGACAGGACTCCTAAAAGACATATTGCTATATTTATTGGTCAGTGTCTTGCTCAGCCATCATCAGAGAAACTTCTCTTTGCAGTAGATGGAAATGAATACAGAGACCCCTAACTGTACCATGTGCAGACAGTTCTAAATGGGATGTCTCCATAAAACCCTCCCCCTCAAGGTTCAGAGAAGAGCCAGAAGGCACAGAAGACACCAAGGAAACAAGTTCTTAAAGAAAAGCATAAACTACACTAATATAAAGTCACAGAGACTATGGCAGTATTTACAGTGGGTCTGACACAGATGGGGTTCCAATGTTTAGAGAAGTGAACACAAACCTCCAGAAGCTACCGCCAATTGCTAATTGATCAAGAAGAAAAAAGTAGTTTTTTCCAATGGAGTTTTATTGGGTATAAAAAATACGCCGTACGACATGTCCAGTGCTCAGCAGTAAACCACCAACACAAAACTAATTGGCTTTTAATTTAATTTAATTCATTTATTTTTGAGGTTCTGTGTCTTAAAACGCTTTGTCAGAGAATTTTCTTCCTTTCTTTTCTCCTTCTCTCCCTTACATCTTACATGGTTTTTGCTTGTATGTTATGGTTTCTTGTCTGTGTTTTAATGTATTTCTGTGTCTCAGAATGTGTATGTCTCTGCATCTACAAGTATTTCTTGTGTTTTTATTTGGCTCTTTCCCCCCAATTGTTTTTTTCTTTTGTCCTATTTCAATTTTCTTGTTTTTATTTTATCTTATTTTATTTCATTATCACTTTTAGATATCTAATAGTTTTGCAACAAAGGGAGTGGATTTGGGTAGGCAAGGAGATGGTGAAGATCCAGTAGGAATTGGTAGAGAGGAAACCATTATCAGGATATATTGTATGAAAAAAATCTATTTTCAGTAAAAGAAAAAGTCAATGCCTTTACAAAAAAATGTTTTCTCCCTCCTTCTATTTTATGGATTTTAGAAAGTAACTATTTTTAGGTACTTTAGAAGTGAATAAAAGAAAAGTGCTTGAGGCCAGAGGCAAATGTCCTGGGGCTTTGTCTGCACAAGTAGATCCTATATCACCTTTGAAGGTTGAGAGGATTGTTGGTTCTTCTGTCTGCTTCACAATGAGGCCAGTCCCCAGTGTGTGGGGCTCTGCTACACTGTTCTATTTTCCATGTTTAAAATGCACATATATACATACACACACACACACACACACACACACACACACACACACACACACACACACACAAATACACCTTTGATAATAGACATTTTGAAATTTCAGAATGTTCTCTTTGAATACATCCTGCACAAAAATTGACTATGGATATGGTATGTACAGTTATTTTTGTTATTATTATTATTTCATTTATTTTACATATCAACCGTAGTTCTGTGGTGGGTATACATATTTCTAAAAATTTTGGAATCATCTGACTTTATAAAAAATACCACTTTTATATGGTATGAAATATATGGTTTCTGTTTCAAGCATTGTACATTCTGTTAAAACATTTTTGTTAGTATGATCTGTTCAAAGCATGGTGTATGCTGATTGGCTGTGCTGGGTTACTCCGAGGTGAATATACACATCTTACCTGTAAGGTGGTTTCTCACTATTAATCGCGGAGTTTGAACTTGTCTTTCTGTTTTCCTGTTTGCACATTGTTTATGTGTCATGTAGGTGTTAAACAGTATTGTTCTCAGATACAATAATTATTTTGATTCATTCTTGTTATTCTTTTGGACTTAGAAACTTTATGCACTTGATAATAAAAATGATCTTGGTTTTAGCTTCTTCTGAGATCTGTTCAGCTCCTCAGTATGAAGACAAAATCTAGGTGCAAATATTGCTGCACTGGACTTTCTGTGCTCCTAAATATTATTTTTTTTTCTAGCCTGTGATATAATGTCAGTTTTGTTTTTTAAAAAAGCATGTCTCTCTATTTGTTAGAATTTTATTTTACATAAGACCATGTGATTTCACAATTCCAAATCATGGGTAGAGTGAAATAATGACAGTGTTCTGTCAGTCAAGAATTTTGAAACTTAGGAGGAGGAGAAGCAAGTAACAGCTTTAGGATAATTTATTCATTTACTTTTGTAGAATAGGGATTCTCCGAGGTCACAGAATTTAGTTCCTACTGTAGCTCATTGTGGTCATTGTTTTCCTTTGATCTCTGTGGACTCTAGAGGGCAGCACAAGCACATTATATGGACATAAAATTTGTAGCTATTCAGAGATGGTTCTGAGCCAAACTCAGGCTTAGTTGTGACTGATTTCTGCTGTGCCTGGTTCTTAGCTTACTTAATCCAGGCTTTGTTTCAGCAGCCCACTGTGTAGTGGGAGAAGTGCTGGGCAGATGCCTGAATACTTCCAG
This sequence comes from Phyllotis vaccarum, assembly GCA_033318265.1. NCBI lineage: Eukaryota > Metazoa > Chordata > Mammalia > Rodentia > Cricetidae > Phyllotis > Phyllotis vaccarum. The sequence continues at coordinate 11,451,764 of JARWLC010000012.1, read as the reverse complement.
AGAGAACCTACAAGCTAGTTAAACCTTGTTTGGGTCTGGTGGTGCGAACTTACTTGTATTCTTCATCGAGGAATGAGAGCTGTTTGGATTATGAGCCATTTTTACTTTCATTTTGTACTTTTTTTTTTTTTCAAATTCTCTGTGATAGTGCATAAGCTAAATTAAACCAAGAGAAGCAATAAGTAGTATAAAAATTAAAGATTTCATTGCTGGTTTTCATGAATTTATTGAAATGTGTTAATAAGGAGAGTCATGATGGTTCACATTTCTCTCTTTAAAGCTCAGTTATCCTAATATTGTAGTTACTTATTGACACCGAGAGTCTTTCTCAGGCCATGTGTCCCAGGTATTTATGTAGGAACAGGAGTCAACAGGAAATTGGCTTCTTTATAGCCAGTGACTGCCTCCAGTATTTTTTCAGTCTCAACATATTGAAATAGTAGTCATTAAGTGTATCAGTAAGGGCAATTTTATTGTCTAGAATGTAGGATTATGTAAACTAGTTATCAAAACTAGACCAGTACGATGGTTAACTGAGTCTGATTCTATTGTTTCTATGCAGTCAAGTTTTTTAGCAAATTATTTTTAAAAATGTGCTCATGACAGGGACAAAAGAAAAGCAAATTATTAGACTTTATTTTCCTCGGGTGTTATTAGGGATGGTGAATAATGATCTGCAACAGAAGTGGAGTTATTACAAGTGTAAGTGGAGAGGAAAGGGGCCAGGAATGCCCAGGTACAGGCTTTGATGTGGCTTCCTGGGAGGAAAGTCTTGCCTTATGTGGGACCACAGTAGGAAAAGCCTTTTGGATGTTAACATTTCTCAAACCAGACTCTGAAGGACTTTCTGCCTGGGCTTTGGGAGCTGCATCCTGACCTGGAGCTTTCTCTGTTCATTGTTCCAGGAAGGGGTGAGCTCATTGAGACAGAAACTATATATCTGGGGGATGGTAGACGATAGGCTTCAAGCTAGCACCGAACACAGTTGCTTACAGGCTAATTCTATAAGCCTTCTTGCGCAGCACAGGTCTTAAGGATATGCTGATCCAAATTGACTTTTGCAGACTTATCTTGGCATCTGTCATTTGTAACACGCTTAAACAGGAAAACAAACGCGTTAGGTGTTTCAAAGAACTGGTGACTTTAAAAACACTCCACCCCCATCTCTCTTAATGTATTCATCTGTGTGTGCACACGGGGGCAAGTCCTAGTATTTTTTTTTTTTTCCATTTAGAAGAGTTAGAAATATGGAACTGGAACTGTCATTAAATGATTTAATGATTAAATGACATTAGATGATCGTAAATGATTTAAGGAAATAGATTAGGGATAAATATTGGACTTGAGATCAGTGTAAACTGGCTCATGCTCAAACATTTAAAACAGTCCACAGAAAATAAGCTGTTCCCTATGATTTCCCAAAGTCATAGGGAAGAATTGCGTTGTCTAGGATTTTAATTACCCGCTCAAGTCCTTTGGTTATATTTCACAGCGAGTAGAATGCTCCTATGTGTTTCTGTTGGTGATGAGGCAGCCTTTCTCTTCGGCTAATTAAACCTACAGTCTTGGAAAGTTTTCATTGTTCACGTTTTGTGTTCAGTCTTTCTCCATGTTTACCAGCCCACATTATAATATGGGTAAGCAAACTAAGTTATTAATAGTAAATAACTCTGGGTTATGAGGAAAGTTAAAGACACTGGCAGAATATGCCCAGGACCAAAGTTGATATCTTCACCCCTGCAGTTTGTGAATACATAGCAAAAGGAATCTATAGGTCACAGTGTTCCAAATGGGGAGATTATCCTAGATCATCTGGCTGAGTCCAAGCTAATCATGTAAACCTCTAAAAGGAGAAAACCCTCTCTGGCTGCAACAGAGGAACCAGTGCATGTTTTTTTCTGAGTACCAAGTACAGAGGAGATTGCAAGACTAGAGCAGACAGGAAGATGAAGGCTGGAGAACAATCCCATCCTTCCCGTGTGGTGTTACAGGTGCCTTGGTGATCAATAAATTAGAACATTGATAGATGTGCTGAATTTGGGTCTGCCCCAAGACATGAAGTTCATCCAAATAAATTCTCCCTAGTGAAACACAGAACAGGGATAGTGGGCATTGAAACTCAAATACTGAGTGGACAAAACAAAAGGGACACTTTTAGTTACTGACGTTTGTCTAGTTAGATTTCACCCAGGCTAGAGGTTAAAAGAATGAACGTGTTAGCTAGTACTTTTTTTTTTTTTTTTTTTTTTTAAATCGGTGCCTTCTATTGGCAGTAAGCCAAGTATGTTAATTATAGATTTTTTCCACATTGTCATTTATATTCTTCAGTAAATATTAGAATATTATCTTTTAAAGTAGGAAATGTACATTTTAACATCCTACTGAAACCAACTATTTGATCTAATCAGAAAATATTGATGATTGAATGAAGATTGTTTTATTGCCCAAGGAGGTGGATGAGATTCATGTTCCCTTTCTTTACCAGATAACAGGACCTACATAAATCTACATAAACCAGTAACAACTTTTTCAGTTCCTTTCAAAACAGATGTTGGCACGGTTCAGACAAAGCATTCATTATTTTAAAAAATACTCTTTATAATCTTAAAAGCATGTGAATAGAAGTTCCCCAATAAGTGGAAGTATAGCAGCCTTTAGAATTCTTTCATATGCCCACACTTGTAGCTTAATCTTGGGGGAAGCGAAATCTTTCTCCAATTAGCCTTGCCCTGAAATAGAAGGTTCACTGTATCACACCACCTGGTATCCTTGTGGTGTGTAATGATGCTTGCTTAAACCATTGCCTTATTTTCATTCAAGTTTTAAATCTTGTCCTAGAATTGGAGAAGAATACCTACTGTAATCATCTGTGATTACAGTGCTGTTTCCATATCTGGCTGTCACCCCAGTCATTAAAATAACTGCAGCTGAATCCAACAGTTGCAGAGAGTACATCAAACGCACATCTTCCTTTTGTCTTGGTGCAGTCAATTAAAACATGAGTATCCAATTTGATTCTTGACCCTAAATGAATTAAAAGCACATTAAATAGTGAATTTTGTGTGATTTATTAGGAATCAGTTATATTTGTGATCAAAATGTTATAAAATCAGAAATGCACCTTGATGGAAATGTATGAAGTTACTTAAGGGAAATTAATATGATGATATTTTAAATTGAAAGATTTAAGAATATTCACATATTTATGGAAAACATGTTATCTTCCTTTCAAAATTATACAGCTTGGAGGTTTCATTCATTCATCCATACATTCATTTAGCATGTACTTATCATAATCATGGAACTAAGACTATGTTTATATAGAAATATATATAACAATATTTCACCTTCAAATATCTTGCTTTTTAGTGGTGAGAAAGATGGTATACACATTAACAGAAACATATAGGTAATCGCAAATGCAACGATGAAAAAAGGAGAGTGACACACTGCTATTTACTTTACAGACGGGGTCAGAGAAGGCTCTACAACGGACTTTGAAAGAAGCAAGACATCTCAGGATGACCATTCCAATGTGACTGGGTTAGAGAGAGAGGGCAAGAAAGAATGGAACTTAGGATATAGAAACAGTGAAGGTTGAGAGCTCACTGGCAGATGACATGAATCCCTGGTGGGGAGAGCATCATAAATACCTCAGAGTTTACTCAGCATGAGACAAGAGATCATTGGAGAATCTGTAGTGAAAAGGATGATGTAGTATGAGATTTTTGGCCCGGACTTTCGGGCCTAACCTCAAGGTTTAGCCCCACAGACCCATAGACCCACAGAGACACACAGATTCTTATAATAGTTTTAGGCTGATCAGCCTAAGGCCCAGGCATATCATTTGCTAACTTTTTTCCCTTAATCCAACCCATTACTCTTGTTCAGCCATGCGGCTCGGTACCTTTTCTCAGAGCAGCATAGTTGTCCTCTGTTTCTTCCAGCTTCTCTCTGGTGTTCTGTCCTGTGCTTCCTGTTCTCAGAGTTTTCTTAGTCTGGTAGCCCCACCCACACTTCCTGCCTGCCTTTGGCCAGTCAGCGCTTTTTATTAAACCAGTGAGTGGGACAATTATTTACAATGTAACAACATAATCTCCCACAGGATGACTTGCAGATTTTCACTTTGACAGGGCTCTCCATCTGCTCTGTTAATCATAGCCCATTGAGAGGGAAGAAAGCAAGCTAGTTGACCAGTTACTAGGTTACAGCAATAGCTGTGTGGAGAGGAGAGCCCAGGGTAATAGCAAGGGTGAATCTGAGTAGCATGTGATATATTATAGACTTGAATTTATCCCAAATAGATGACATAGTTTGGCTATAGAGGATGACAAAAAGAATATAGTTTTAGGCTTAAATGTTGTTCTCATTTAAATAAAGTATTTTTTTCCAAATGAGAAATCTTCTGTCTACCCACAAATTGTCTCAGCTGTTTTTTTTTTTATATATATGAAAGATGATTGTATTTATTTTTTCAGTGTTCCACTATTCCATATTAACTGGTCAATTCTTCTATATAATGTGGCTAAAACACAAAACTGAAACTTAAATACATAAAATTCTAAACAAGTAAGTGTTTGCCATGATGTTGAGACAGTAATAGTCTATCAGTTAGCTTATATACCAACAATCAGCTTGGTGAATAGCTTCTACCTGGCCTAGTGATTTATTTCATTGTAAATGTGCATTTCCCAATATTCAGCAATGACCTGATGTATGTGAACAACTCACAGAATAGGGCTATTTGCACTGATTATTGTAAGATAGAGATAGACAGTAGAGGTAGAAATCTATTACTTTGCAGTTCAGAAGCAGGCAGTATAGTTGGTAAGGCTGGTGAGTAGACACAGTGGGAACCACTGGAAGAAAATGTCTGCATGCTTCCACCAGTGAATGTGCAATGCATGTGTGTTGTGTAGGAGTTTCCACTAGCTGAAACACTCCACCCTGGAGCTCCTTAAAACTTGGGATGTACTAAATACGGGCTCCTTGAGCCTCGAAAATAAAAAACTCATAAGTCTCAGGGACTCTATGAAACTGATGGAATGCACAAAGCCTCTCCATTCCAGAAATGTACTATCTTTCTTTGCACCCATTTTTGCCATATTTTCTAGCCCCACCAATAATTCACTGTTGGAGAACTATGCTCTTAGACACTGTAAATATTGTCACTATGATATTAGCTTAATAAAATGCTAACTGGCCATAAGGTAGAAAGGAAGTAGAGACAGGGCTACCAGACATGGAGAATTCTAAGATGAGGAAAAGCAGAGCAGATGCCACTGAAATGAAGAGGAAGTAGGAAGACTATGCTTCACTGAGCAAGATGATACCAGGCCACAAGGTTAAACATAAATAGAAATATTAGTTAACTTAAAGTATAAGAGTTAGCAAGTAATAAGCCTGAGCCCTAGACCAACAGCTTGTAATTAATGTAGGTCTTTGTGTGATTATTTGGGATTAGATAGCTTCGGGACTGGCAAGGCATGGCAGAGAATCTTCCAACTACAGTCTACCTTCAAATAAAATTACTCAAACGCTTTTCTAGGCTATTAATACTGATTTATGTTTAGACTATTATAAAGAAGGTGATTACAAAATCCTTTTGGGGACTGGCAAGATGGCTCAGCAGGTAAGAACACTTCCTACCAAACCTGCTGACCTGACTTGGATCCCTGTGTCCTACATAGTGGAAGGAGAGAAGCAACTCCACAGGTAGTCCTAGGAGCAGCCTACATGCATCCTCTCTCTCATTCTTTCCTCTCTTTTTTATTTCTCCCCTCCCCCTCTCCCTCCCTCTCTCTTACACTCCCCATGGTATTATAATTATATAATTAAAATATTTTAAAATGCCTCTGTTTATAAACAAACCTAATGAAACTCTTTGGGTCATGAAAAACAAAACTTTCCGTTTACTGTGCAGAATTGCTTATTATACAGCACCAGACAAAAGTATCTAAAACCACAACTGTTGATAATAAAAACAAAAATAAATCAGAAGAAAAATTTAATAAAGTAACTACCGTACAAAGGATATGAATTATTCTCCCTATATTTGATTCAATCCTCTATAAATGCTTTATATCAAGAGCAGCATCAAGGGATCTTTTTCTTTCCGACAGACATCTTTAAGTTTGTAATGAAATTGTCTGTATATTTTTATTTATTGAGAATTTCACTTATATGTACTGTATTTATACCATTCCCTCCTTTTTTACCTCCCTCCAACTTATCTCTCAATTAAAAAAATAAGATAAAAAGATATTCTTAAGAGATGGCTTTGTTAGTAAAGTGATGATAATGAACTGAACCTCTAAACTGTAAGCCACCCCCAATTAAATGATTCCTTCATAAGAGTTGCTGTGGAGATGGTGTCTCTTCATAGCAATAGAAACCCTATGTAAGACACACCTAAAACCTTTAAACTTTGTTGATAGCTACTGGAAGTTATTGAGAAATAGTTGTCCACCTTCATTGCATTCTACAGTCCTCTGAGATGTTTAAAAAATTTTAAGACTTCCTTGTGTCTCTTATTCCCTAAAGAGCAATTGCATAAATATTTTTGGAATTAAAATGTAAACATACTTTAAAAATATATTTAGGATTTGCTGATTATTTTTCTGTATGCTTGTGAACCTGAGTGAATTTCTGTTAACTACATGCATACAGGAACTCATGGATTTGAGAAGAGGGTGTTGGACCCTTTGGAACAGGAATTCTAGGTGGTTGTTTTGAGCTGCGATGTGGGTGGTGGGAACTGTTCTCTGAAAGAACACATATTCTTAAGTGAAGAACCATCTCTCTACCATCCCTCCATTTTTTTTTTAATTTTTTGAGAAAGAATTTTATGTAGAATGGCCTTGAGCTTTCAATGTAAGACAAGGATTTCCCTACATCTATCTTCCAAATGGGGTAATCACAGGCATGTGAAACCATACCTGGCTTAAACATACTGTAAATAATATTTTTATTAGTTCTGTCAGATTCTAATACAGTGCATTTTAATTATATCTACAACCTTTGAAACACTTCTAGATTTACCTTTTGTTTCTCTATATCTTTAAGTTTCCTTTAAAATATGAAAACAAAACAAAACTCGAGTCTAATTGGTTATTCTTGGGAATTGGCCTGCCTGGAGCATGGCTGACTCAGCAGTTGGTCACAGAGCTAAAAAAACAGTGATTGGGTTTTCTCCCTGCAATGGTTAAGTCCAGAAGCTTTTCAGGTACGATTTGGTGTTCCCATTCTATGCTGAGGTTTAAATTTGTACAGAATTTTGTGCCTACTGTCGTAATCACTGAGTTCTTATGTGAAACTGTCCTATTGTTTCTACAAAACACTGTTTCCTTGAAGTCCATCACATCTAGCTCTCACAATCTTTCTTTCCGTTCTTTCTCAAAGATACCTTTCAGCCTTCTGGGAAAGGTTGTGGTATGTGTGTCCCGTTTAGGAAAGAGCATTTCACAATTTTTCTCTTCACACTAACCAGTTGAGGGTATCTGTGTTAATTGACATCTACTACAAGAAGAGGCTTCTCTTATGAGTGGTAAGAAAGGCACTGGTCTATGTTTATAGCAATTATTAAGAATAAATACTATACTCATTAATCAGATAGTTAGTGCTAGTCTCTCTTATAGGGGCCATGGCTTATCTAGCCACAAATTCTTGGACTTTTTAAAAACTCTAGGTACAGGTTTCAGGTTAAGACATGGGCTTTAGATACAACAAGAAAGTTGCTGGTTATTCTCATAACCTTTGTCACTATAGCACTAGTGAGCATTTCTTGTTAAGCAAGTCATTGTAGCTTGCAGGGTTCAGAGTTGGGTGAGACTGATGATATTTCTCCTTGGGTAGCATCCATAACACCTTGACACTATGAAATCTAGCCAGTGGGATGAAATTTCTATGTCAGTACCAGATTAATTTGGCTGTGTTCTATGACTCAACTATATTGTGTCCTCAACAACAGGGTCTTATTATTAAGTTCTGGGTGGCAACCAAGAGTACTGAAAACAAGCCTATAATATTTGGGAGTTTATGGGACCTCACTGACAAATTATCACAAAGAAGTAGCCTCTTCCTGGTATCAGGTTTTAAATTGTTAATAAAACATATATATTTAATAATCCTTAAAAGAAGATTTACAATATAGCTTTGATGCAACATATGATCAGTTTCCACTTATGTTCTGTATAACCTCTAAATAACTATGCATTATATTTGATTGGAGGTTTGTATACTGCCCTTTGAATTAACTTTCCTGTTCAGTATATTGGATACTTTCTTATTATGAACTATAAACGATTATTCATAAGCCAGGAAAAGTACTTTATATTCACTCATTCTAGGAGAGTGGAATTGCCAGCTTCATTTGGTAATTGACAGAACTCCATGCATTTCTCTCATCTACTGTCTCATAATACAGGACTATATAATTTTAGAATATGGAGAATAAAAATTCCATTTTTAGTGTTTACCAAAAATATTTTAATATGCAGATAAAAGTAGGAAAACTTAAAATTAATCAACTTATGAATACTTTCAGATGCCAATCATTCTGATTTAGGTTATATTGCATTTAAAATGTAATTTGTTTTATGTTCAAATCATGTATCACTGCTTTGTCTATATACTCCCCTCAGGCATGCATAACCTCGGCTGACACTGGAGCACTATGTTCCTGATAACAGATGAACATATATCGATGCATCATTATCGCCAAATTTCCTAAGTCATATTTAAAGGCATGGGCCAGCTTTGAGATCATAAGGCAGCTGTTTTTGTATTTTCATAGTTTCAGAAAATTATGCTTCTACACCTCTGAACTTTGTCTTTTATGGGAATTTTAAATTCTCTTCCTGATTGAGTACCAGTTATTTCAATTTGTGTCTTTACTTGTCAGGTGATTTAAAAAAAATAATTCCCCTGAGGTACATATATGAAAACCTTCGCTATTGTCTCTTCAGGTTTAATTGATTTAATACCTGTATTTTACTCTTAGCATTTTTTAAAATATTCAATAAGAGATCGTTTATTCTGGAGCTGTTTTGAATGATCATGGCCCAGAAATACAGATGTAGGATTCTTAAATTCCATTTTCAAACATGGAAAATGTTACATGAAGTTTTTATAGTTTTACAGAACAAAGAAAGCCTTAAATCCAGGCAAGTTTAAAATGCATCAGAGAGACAGGTATGGCAAAACTGAAGATGTCTTTCTAGAGTCTGCTAAGCTAATAGATTCCACCAGTCACGTGACACTGGTTCACAAATAGAAGTGGGCACTGAAAGGCTGTTCTGCAGTGCTAGTACTAGCCAGAGACAAGGTAATTAGTCTCCAGATGTGTCGTATTCCAGTGTCTCCACAGCACTGCCGTTCTAATTAGTCTCCGTGACACAGGTTCTTTTCAGGACTTTTCATTCAAAGTCCTTGTTGGCCAAGTCTCCCTTTATTTTTGATAATTTTAGCCTGACAGTTACTTCTCACGTCTGGACCATGCCATTTTCCTGTCTGCCGTCCTGTGCTCATTGTTTTTGTTGAGAATCAAGTACTTGTTTTTGTTGTTGTTGTTTGTTTGTTTTTTTTTTTCTATTTTATACTTACTTCCTGGCTAGCTTAAAGATCTTGCTTTTGTCTTTTGTACAAACTTTCAAGTTTCACTAGAATGCATTTAAGGTCAATTTATTTTCATTGATTTGCATTCATTAAGAGGGTTATTTCTTTTCTGTTACTGATCATATACATGTTGTGTTTTCTCTTATATTCTCTGTTTCGTATCCAACACCATCATAGATTCTTTAGCTGTGTAATTTTCTCTATTACTTATTACAATACTTTTCATTATAGAAATTTTGTCTCATTCTTTTGTGAAAATAAGTGTAGTTACTAGTTTTGTATTTTTGCTTTATTTTCAAGCATCTCTTGATTTTTTTTAAAAAATATACTTCATGTGCTTACTTTATATACTGCCTGATTATTTTTATCATTTTCACTAATCATTGGATTCTGTTTCTGGTGTCTTGTTTGTAGAGGTTTATCTGTGTTTGCACATGTAAGCACTGTGGCCTGTGAGATCAGAAGACAGCACTGGATTCCCCGAGGTTGAGTTACATAGGTTGTGAGTCCAGTACTATTTGTAAGAATATTATGTGCTCTTAAATGATGGGTCACACTTCTTGCTCCCATTTGTGGTGGGATTCAGGTGTCAGCTGATAAGATCCGAGGATGCTTATCCAGGGTTCCGGGCCCCTGAAGGGGGTGTGGCCAACCCCATTGATAAGGGGCTGCTGGGACGCTGGAAAGCCTGTTTTGCCTGGTTCCTGACTGCTAGAGAGACCAGTTTGGAATCCATCGCTCGTCCATCATTCCAGACTCCAGTCCCTGTTCAGGCTCCACTATAAGCTGTTACCTGTATCGTGAGTGTTGGTTTATATTTTAATAAATATTAATCTTGGACTGGTGCCTTGTAAGTAAAACTCTGCCAACACCCATTTTGTAATTTTTGATTACGCATCACAATTTTGGAAAATATGTTAAAGTTTGATTCCCCCCTGACCCACCAAAATGGAGACAATGTCTGCATATTCACACTGAATAATTCCAAATGTATGGGCTAGTTTTTTTAAAATAAGATACAAATGTCAGGAATTTTTATTGTAGGCCTGTTTAAATACTTCCCCAGGGAAGTAATTTTTTCCCATGTCCATCTTTTTTTTTTTCCTCTTTATTATTTTGTCAAGTCCCATCTTGTCTCATTTCTGTCCTCAAAATCCCACTCCTGATTTAGAGCTATAACAAGTGAAATTTTATTTTCGTTTTGTGTTTTGAGAGATAGTTTACTTGCTAATGATTTACTATTTGGGGCCTTGTTTGTGGAGGAATCTTCACTTTACTCTTCTGTCCAGCCTAGGTCCTGGTGCTGTCTCACTAACAATGCATTTTAATTGAGATCCAGGCCATAAAAATGTGGACAAAATCCCAAGAAAAAATACCGTTTCTTAAATTTTTCCTAAATCTTACTTGTTTTCTACTAGTTTAGCTACGGCGTAAATGTGGGATTTTATGCTTTAGCTAGTAATTTAAATTATCTTCTCTCTGAAGATTTTTTTTACAGGTATGTAATCTGTCATGTGGCTACTGAGAGAAGTCAGTAGTCATTATTAAGAATGGGTTAACAATCTGCTGTTCAAAGCATTTTAACGCTTTAGTTTTTATTCATTTACTTTCTGAGTCGGGTCTCATGTAATCTAGGCTGGCCTTATACTTGCTATGTATCAAAGGCTTTTCTTCTACTCCTGATATGTCTGCCTCTGTCTCCACAGTGCTGGGATTACAGGCACATGCTACCACACCCCGCTATAAGTGCTTCCAATGATTAATTATAAAAGCAATGTTTACCATAGGAAGCAGTTTTAACTTAGTACTACAATTGATAGCACATCATTTTCATAATGCCTCACACAAAACTAGAAAATGCATGGCTGTTTTCTCTCTCTTTCTCTCTCTCTCTCTCTCTCTCTCTCTCTCTCTATATATATATATATATATATATATATATATATTTAAATCACAAACTTACAGATCATTGCACTATGAAGTTCATTTTGTTTTTGTAAACTTCATAGCTGACATTCCCTTCCTATTTCGATTGTAAAATCACATATGGGTTTTAAAGCATCTTTCCTGCAGTGATTCTTGCTTTTGCTAGTTACAGAACAATAAGCATTCGTGTTTATGAGTGCTGATGAGATTCTGAATTCTCCTCTCCTCTCATTGTTCCTGCTGTGAAATGATTGCCTAGTTTAAAGCCACCCAAATAGAGACTGATTGCTGTTATGAACAGTGCAGGCTATTCATAGAAATAACTTTCTCAGCATCCTGGGTAGCAGTGAAAGCTGAGTCCTGTATTGTAGAAGCCAGTCTTGCAGCATCCCACCCTGTCCCAGGCGCTGAATGTTTTATTTGCTTGTTTGTCATCTAACCACTTAAGCTATCATCCATCCAGCTCTTCTCCTCTTTCAGATATAGCTATTTGACATTTCCAGGCAAAACACATCCTTTGCTTGGTATTCATTAGTGTCTATCAAACTGTATCTCTTTTTATATTAAAAAATAAGAAGGCACTGACATAGAATGCTATAGACAGACCCCCTTTTTTTCTTGGTAATGGACAAATGGCATAAATGGGTCTTCATAAGGTGAATCTTGTGTCTTTCAGAAGCTAAATGATTCTCTGACAAGATAAAAAAAAAATTGTTGATTTTTTTTCAATGAAGATTTAAAGAGAATTTTTTTTTCTCGAATGGATATTTCAGAAAATGCTGTGAAAAGATAAAAAAGGAAAAAGACCTGAAAGTTACTTTAATATAAATGGATTTCAATCAGAAATGTGTACATATCATACTGAGATATCTTAAAAAAAAAAACTCTCCTTTGCCTGACACATATTGAGATAAGTGTTATTCTGGATTGGAAAATAGTTTTAGGATGTCTTTAGAGTCCTATGTAGGGCATGTTAAAAGCATCACAGATTTTTATTTTGAAATTCAATAAACATTTTCACTTTTGTGCTTAAGTAATAACAGTATACATACAGTGCTTAAATTCATAATCTTCTTATTTTTTTTTCAAAATAATATTTGAGGTCAAGGCATAAGGGATCATTTTGTTAACCGAATGCTTAATTTTGTTGAATGCATTTCATTTTATGACAGAATAAAAATTATTAGTCTCTGTGCTCAAATGGATGCAAATTTATGTTAAAGAGTTCTGAGTAAGCACGAGTTTAGCAAGACAAGAAGAATGTGAAGTGATAAGGAGATACCTATGTTAGAGCTATAAAAAACAACATCTGTATAACTTCAGTTCCTTTATGTGTATAATGAGATGGAGATGGTGAGATAATTCACATCATATATCAACCGGATAGGGCCATGGTACCTTGATACATGGAAAAACATTACTGGTGTGTTTTAGATGAAAAGTAAAAGTATTATAAGAGCAAGAAAAGCAGGTTGCCTCTCCCAGTGCCGGTGGTTACAGAGACAGCAGGAGGTATCCTGAGACTACTTTTTGAGCTTGTATATTTGTCTTTTTCTGTTGTCACACAGGAAACTGAAAGTTGACTTTGTTGAGTCTTGTACTTGCTGCTTTTAGACCAGAACTTCCCTGGCTCTTCCTTGGTCTAGAGCTGCATGGTTTACTTTCCTGGGTATCTAGTTTCTGTCTATAAAGGCTAGGCCTTTTCATCCTGTATTATTTCATAAGCCAATTCTTAATATTTTTTTCTATCTATGTGTACATGTTATTGGTTCTGTTCTGGAGAACTGCACTAATGCAGATGGCAGTGTCTATTTTCATGTTTACCGGGAATGTCTCCTCTGCCCATCTTCTAAGCACAACAGAAATCAACACACACCAGTAATATCACATTGCAATTTTTTTTTGCAGGAAAATTGCAAATCTATTTCATACAATATCCCCAAATATCTGTTAACTATTTCAGACTCAATAATCTCTTTTTGGCCCAAAGCCAATGTCAGGCAATAAAATAAATATACTTCAAATAAGAATCTTATATTTAGATTTTATTAATAGTAAATTGTTCCAACTCAAAAATTGAGACAAGAACTAGTCATTCACATATCCGTGATTAACTCAACCCTTAATGCTTTTCAAGTAGGGAGAACTTTTAAAATTTGGTGTCACTCAGAGTTTGAAATATTGCTTTTGATTAGCTGCAAGTAACAAAAAAATTTTGATTCAATGGGAATATTGTGCAATAACATTTGCCTTCAAGAGTTATTTTTAATGTCAAATACAAAACATTCTCTTCTGTAGTATTCTAGCTAGGTAGCACTTGTTCACATGAGGTCAACACAAAGAACTTCTATGGCATCACACCAGTTCCCTTAGCTTTATTCAAATATGTCACCAGAGACTCCAATGTTCCCTTTTAGTATATGCTTTATTCTTTTTTAATCTTGAGAAAAGATATGAACAGTTCCTCCACTCCCAAGAAAGCAGGGACATTTTGCTAGCTCGGGTGTAGTACACAATGTGCTAATAATTCCCAAGATGCATTGCTACCTACACTGCAGAGAGAGCTGTTAGGAAAACAGCAAAAAAGTTAACTAGAGTTAAACAGTTTTCTCATCCCAGAATAGTTATATGGAGTAGAAGTCCAGTAAAGAGTAAAGCATTGAGCCTATTGAGGCCAGCATCTCTTTTCCTCCAGAGCTTTGTTAGGTGATGGTCATGTTCACTCTTCCCAAGGATGTTGAAAATAAATAGGAAATTTTAGGGGTTTAAACTTAACCCTCTCCTACTGATGAGTTATATAGTTTTTAAAACTTAGGAGTTCTGGAGAAACAAGTCCAGTATGCTTAGGACCATTTACTAATTAATTTAATCAATATTTATTGATTGTTTACTTTGTGGCAACTATTGAGCTAAGTATTGGGGATACTAGGCATACACTGTAGAGGAGGAGGAGTCTGATGATTTCAGATAATCATGTGAATAGCTGCAGAAATATACACCATGGAAGAACTCTTATAGAGGTAAGGATGTCCTACTTTGAAAGGCAACGGGAAGCCTTCAAAAAAGCAAGGGTGTGATACCCATGGGAAGAGGGTTGTTAGGGCTAACAGAGCAGGGGGGAGCTGTATAAACAGAGAAAACAGTATGGATTCCACTACAGCCCTTTGAGAAGCTGTTACCACAGCTTATTGCAAAAGCTTAAATATGTTAAAATAAATGATAAAAAGGAAAGTTAGTTCAGAGGTTAAGCTGCTGATTAAAGAAGAGTGTGTTAGTGGGAAGGAAGAAAAAGTACCACTCAGGAATTCAGTTTTCTGCAATATAATTTTATCTGAGCTGACCCTGTTATAATAGGAAACTAATTAACCTTTTTGTGCCCTGGTTGCTTTTCTGCAGGGTAAAGATAATAGGGACCCACTAATAGCAATAAAAACCCTCCTGTAAATATCAACAATTATAGAGCTAGTGAAAATACTTGCGTAGTCTGCTGTAAAATCTAGTCCTCAACTCAGAATTTAGCACCTTTTCTCTGCATAAAAGATATTTAAATTTTATTTTTGTCAAGTATTGTTTTGTGTACGAGAGAAAACTCATGTTTATTTTCATGTACAGCCAAGTTTATGCTCATTGACAACACATTCTAATGCATTCTCTAACATGTACTGTTCAGTCAGCAGTACCCTGAATCCCAGATAATCATAAAGATTTCCACAAACAGTAGGTGGTTTCACAAAGGCCAGAGGCAATGAGCATAGAAAAAAAGTAGTGTGGAGTGGGATGAGGTGGGTTGGAAGAATATATTATTTTCATTGCCTTTTAAAGGACAATTATTCTTTTCTGTTACAAAAGACATTTATATTTTTATTGTTTTATATACCCATTGCAATTACCTTAACTGCAGATAAGCAATTTGAATAGACTCAGCAGGTTCATAATACCATGCCAAGTAACAAAATGAGACTCTGCTAGCTTGTTTTTTTTTAATTCTCTCTCTCTTTCTCTCTTTCTCTCTCTCTCCCTCTTTCTCTCCCCCCCCCTCTCTCTCTCACACACACACAAACTATCTCGTGAATTCAAAGTTTAACATTTAAATTGAAATCTCTGAGATATTTCAAGTCATTTTATACATAGTATTTACAAACCTATCCTTCAGTTGCAAACACATTGCTTGCTTCTGTAATTGTCTTTGGTTATAACATTGTTCTTCCTCTACCAAAGAAAATCATAATTAGCCTTCTGGAATATTAAAACGTTTATAGAATCCAAATAGTGTTTTTTTTTCATACACTTGGAAAATTATTCTTAAAGCCAACATGTCTAGTAAATATGTGGGCTGTTTCCATGATGATATAACTCACACATGTGGCTGCAGTATTTGTGTGGGAGGGCTTTGGAATACAGCCAATGGCTTTCTTGAACATTGGTTATTAGTCATGGATAGTCAATAAGGCAAGAAGATGAGGCTAAATGCTCATTTCTCATCCAGGAAATGATGGTGTGGTTTGCTTAGCCTTTTGCTTAACTGATGAAGGAAATAGAACCCCCCCCCCCCCCTTTTACCTGCTGTTTGAACATTTCCAATCCAAACTATGTGCTTTATGAAGTTCTTACCTGACGGGTCTTTCTTTCCTACTCCTTGTTAGTTCCATCTCTGACGTTGGTCCAGTAGGTTCTGCTGAACACTCTTTGTCCAGGTTTGTGGTAAAATCTTGAAGGGACTTTTCCTCCGTGATGTTGTCTATGGCAAAGGAATTACATTGAATAGAAGAACAATACCACCCTTGACACAGTTTTATTTGGCAGCATAACCTAAAGAGACGCTGATTCTCTTCCAGTAAGACATTTCCAGGAGGGCTCTCCATGCAGGAAGGTCAACATGGAGATACTGTCAATGAGAAGTATAACGAAAATGTTTCTTACATGATAAGAATTTCAAATGTAGAGAGGCAGCTATTTGAGGGGCCTTTGAGGGATGCAGTGGAAAAGTACTAAAATTAGGAAGGTGATATAAATGAACTGTATGAGTAATGGAAGAGATGGAGTCCCAGTCTCTTGTCACCAGATGAAGCTTCTAGTACAGGACTGGGTTACATTCATTTGAGTTGTCGGCCTAAGAGATCTAGCGGAAATCTCAAACACCATACCGCTGTCAGTACAATAGGGTGCTCTCCACAAACTGACAGTATGGCTCTGTTGCTGAAGACAACATCTATACAAGTTATTAAACATGCCAGGATAGAGCTGGTTCTTGTGTAGAACCTTCACCTCTACATCTTAGTGTCTTTTGTACTGACAGGTACTATATAGTGTACCAAAACACAAATGTAACCACAAACCTTGTTACAAACACTTTGGTCTACAGTGGCATCATCCCTGCAAAATATGCTCGGACAATATTGGCACAAAGCTTGTAAGAGTAACCAACCAACATCTAATTTGACTGAAGGCCCATTCCATGAGATAGAATCCATACTCAACACTGCTTGCGTGACCTATATCCAGAGACTAAATAGCCCACAGATCTAGGGTTAAAATCAAATACGGCTAGTCTTAAAAAATAGTCGTAATAAATTATATTCTTCTAAACTCATAGATTAGTACCTTATTCAGCCATTATTACAGAAGCTTCTTCCTGCGGCAGATGGCACAAATACAGGTTCCCACAGCCATATGGGTAGGGGAGAGAGAGAGAGAGAGAGAGAGAGAGAGAGAGAGAGAGAGAGAGATCTTAGAACACACAGTTCTAAATGGGTTGTCTCCTTCTCTCCTCAGTACTCAGGAGACTTTTACAAGAGGAGGCAGAAAAAGTCAGCATGAACAGAGTTTATATCAACTCACAGAAACTGAAGCAGTAAGCATAGGACCTGCACAAATCTTCACCAGATCCTCTCAGTATATGTCATAGTTTTCAGTTATCACTTTTATGGGACTCCTGAGTGGGTTTCTGGATTCTGGTGCCCTCTCCTGGGATTTTTCTCCTTCTGTTGGTTTGCCTCATCATTGTTGATGTGATAGCTTTTGTTTTATGTTATTACATTTTACTTTGTCAAGCTTTGATATCTCTTAGAACCTTATTCTTTTCTTACAAAAGAGATAAAGGAAGTGGATCAGGTTGGGAATGGATGTGGGGAAGAACTGGGAAGAGTAGAGGCGGGGGATGCTACAATCGGGATATTGCTGTGGATTATGCTCATCGTTAATAATAAAGTTGATTGACTGACAGCAGCACAGAAAAAGATTGAGCAAGACAGCCTGACCACAGGGAGAATGCTGGGAGAAAAGGGAGGAGTCAGGGCAGTCGTGGCTGATGTCAATCAGCTGCTAACCAAGCACGATATGTAGAAAATGAGATAGTAAGCCAGAAGCCACATGGTAGAATATAGATGAATAGAAATGAGTCTATTTGGAATTGGGCAATCAGGGCAGAAAAATGTCCATTTACAGGATATATTATATGAGAAAAAATGTGTTTTAAATAAAAGGTAAAATGAATAAAAATATAAACCAATTTAATATTAACAATTTAGAAATAAAATTTATAAATCAGAAGTGATCACAGTATAAAAGTTTTTCTTATATAAGACCTTTAACATAAAAATTCCAATGATTTCTCAAAATCCTTCAATGCAATAAACCTTCAGAAATACGTTTTAGGAATAAAACTTCAGTCACTGCTTACTATTTCTAAAAAGTTTGTAGCTAAGAAAGCATAATCAATTGACTTTTCCACAGGACTACATTTACCCTGAATTTATAGTGCTTTTCTACAAGAAAAAAAACCACATTACTAAATATATTCTCATTATGTCTAAATGGACTCTCAGAGTGTTTACACTATTTTGAGTGTTAAGGAGCACTGGTATAATTACAACATTGAGGTCTGTGTAAGGACTGTTTTCTAGAAGAAGTACTGAAATGTGTTTGAACTCTTTCCCCAAATTGCAGCACCTCATGTTCTCTGTCCTGGAGCGGCTGTGTGGAATGCTAATTAGGTCGTCAACAGCCAATAGCTTTCAGAGTGAAAGAGCTTTTGGTAGTATTGGATTGTATTTGATAGGAGCACAGGAGAAATATCTGTGCTCCCTATGTGTTTGTGTTGAGGTATGTTTGTTTATTACCATTTTTCCTTATCCAACAAAAGAATTGTTTTTTCCTCATATCTCTAACATTGTACCATAATATTCTAGTTGTCTAAAAATGTGATAGCCTATCCTTTCTCCTGTCTATACACACTTGTTGCACAAATTCTACACTTTGTTTTATAATTAAAAACCTGGAGCCAGATATTAGAGCAAATGCTAAAATATCAGGGAGAGAGAGAGAGAGAGAGAGAGAGAGAGAGAGAGAGAGAGAGAGAGAAACAAAACATGCCCACTTCTTGTCTTGTCAATTCCTCAGCCAGAAAAGGGTAGATCCGGTCTCCATGAATCCTCAGACTGAATAGGGAGATTAAAGCACAAGATGAAATGGAAGGAAGGAACTCTGTCTCCTCCCACCTTGTACACCTTTCCCTGCCAAGCAATGTCACGTTCTGGTTCAGCCTTCCTAGTGAAGGGATTAAAGGTGTGTGCGTTTCCCAAGTACTGGGAGCAGAGGCATGTGATCCCAAGTGCTGAGATTAAAGGTGTGCACCACCACTACCTGGCTGTGTTTGGCCTTGAATTCACAGAAATCCAGACATCTCTTTGCCTCTTGAGTTCCAGGATTGAAGGTGTGTGTCACCACTCCCTGACCTCTATGGCTAACTCTGTGGCTGGCTCTATACTCTGATCTTCAGGCAAGCTTTATTTCTTTAGAGCCTACACAATATATCATCACACACACTGACACAATTACTGTGTATTCCACAATAGAGGTCTTAGTCCCCAACTGAATCTGTGGATGTCTACTGAATTTATGGACCAGAAACCTGGACACACACACACACACACACACACACACACACACACACAGAGAGAGAGAGAGAGAGAGAGAGAGAGAGAGAGAGAGAGAGAGAGAGAGAGAGAGAAGATTTAAAGAGTTATCCTTGGCTCCTTGTAGGTTTCTGGATGAAATAGTGGTAATGGATCATTGTGTTAATATATATTTGTGGGAATATCTCTTTTAAAAGAAAAAAAACCTGTTTAAAATTGACGATGAAATATGATTTTTAAAAGTGGTGAATATACCAGGCAGAATTATAAAATAGCGTGACTGCTTTTGACTTCTTCTTTTCTAATTAAGGATTTATTTTTATTATGTGGATGTGGTGTGTGTTTGTGTCTTTGTGAGCATATGCCACAAGTGCAAGGGTGTCAGTGCAGTCTGAAGTTAGAGTTACTGGTGTCTGACATGTGTTGAGGACTGAACTTAACATCTTCTGAAAGAACAGGAAGCCTTCTTAACCACTAAGCCATCTCTTTTGCTACTAACTCATTCTTACAAAACCACATAAGCACCTACTTCACCACATACATATATAGCAATGCATATTTACAGTGTAGCTTTATTCTAGTAATAATAAAATGATTTTTCTCTTCTTTCATTAAGATCTTTACCAAAAGCCCACTTTGAATTACTCCTAATTATTACTTCTAATAGATCTTAGCAACTTGGCATGTCTTTCAGGGCCATTACTACACCCTTCTAAAGTGACACAGATTCTATGACACTTCTGAGAGATTTAGGAATCAATTAAAGCCTAATTTAACGTATGTATATATCATTAATTGTGAAACAATTACTTAATAGTTTGTTGATGAAGATGAGAAGTCAATATTGTCTGTTCTTGAGTTCAAGGTAGAACAACTTAAACAAAACAGAGCAAGATGATTAGACAAATGTATATTCATCAACTGTAGTTCAAGGTGGGTTTACTTTTGGGAACAGATGGTCAGAGTTTTTTCATCATCCTCATGAAAGAGAAATATAAAATATAAGACAAGTCTTTTCTCATATCTAGTGGAAGTTTGTCTTTCACAAAGCGAGCTGGTCCTCAACTTCACACATGGACTACAGGGTCATATGGATATTATAAGTCTTCCTGTTATTTGGGCATGACATCACTGCTGCCAGACCTCATCAGTGCAGTTGCTCAGAATGTGTGTCCATCACAGACACTGAAACTCGGAATAGAAGTGGTATGACATGGCTGCCTTAACTGAAAGTGTAAAAATTAACACACTGGGCTTGTGTAATATACTTCCAGTGTGCCTGGACCTGATGCAGCAGTGCATCACAGAGATCAGAGCAGATGTGAAACATCTGCCTGTCTTTTTGAGTCAAGAAGTAAATGATGCAAAGCACATTTACCTTCTGCATTTTATTGGCAGCACTAATTAAATGCTAGAAAAGATTGAGAGAAAATCTATTTTGGAATAAGATTTTAGTGATAAAATTACTCAGCTGGTTGTTTTCTTTTGGATGCATATGAAAACAGAAAAATTTAAAATGCTTTCATTGTTGGAAGTCATGAGACATAACACCGGGGATGATTTCTCTTGGTTGAATTTCTAATTGTAGCATACCAAATATGCTGTGGATTCTGTCTCAAAGACAAATCTCTCATAGAGAAGCCAGAACAGGGTCTGGAGAGATAGCTTAGAAGTTAAGCGTACTTGCTGGTCTTGCATAAAACTCAGGTTTCCCCAGCATCCATGTCAGTAATCTGGTAATTTCCTGTCATCCTATCTCTGACTGAGGTTCGGCAATGAAGAGTATTGAGTCTTCATTCTCCTTGTACAATTCTGTTCCTCTATCTTTCCAATTTTGTGAGTCCACTTTTTAAAAGCATCTTCGCATAACACTTTCCTTTTTTCTTTCTTTGGATGGTTGTTTCAGAGCTACTGCAGGATGCAGACTCTGCTGACTCCTATTCTGCAGCCTCAACATCCTTTGGAGCCTCTAAGACTCCATGGAGTTCCGAGGCAGATCCCAGAGGCTGATGTCATGTTTATTTTCTCTTAAGTTTTAATATATTGATTGAATATGATAAAATGATAATTTTACTCAATGAGTGGACATTTGGAATTATTATAATGATAAATATAGTTTTGGGAAGTGCACAACTGGTGTCCATGTAATGGCAGCCATGGTTCTGATTTTTACTCACCATGTGGGTAATTCAAAGGTGCTCTCCAACTGCATCACATTATTAGAATAATTTCTCATTTTGACTATGCTTAAAATTATATTATGTGTCTGTAATTTGTCAAATGACAGGGAAGAAGATGGGAAACATGGCCACAATTTAATTTATTCTAAAATATTATTCTCAAGAAGAGAAATGATCCATAACTGATATTCATAAATGCACAAGCAAAATAAATAATCTAGAGGAAGATATCTTGAGAATCCAAAAGACTAAGCCTTTATAAAAATTCTGAAAACTAGCCCATTTAAGGAATGCTTAAAGAAAGTTAGTTAAAATCTAAGGTAACTCAGTGGTTAAGATGCCTACTGCCAAAGTGTGAGGACCTAAGTTTAGAAGTTCGGCATTCCACTGAAAACCAGGCATCAAGATGATGTCTGTAGTTACAGATCTGGGTTAATGGGGGTTCCACCAGCCACAACTTTTAGCACACAAACACACACACACACACACACACAGTGCAGTACACACATGTATCCATCAAGATGAATATGTGTCTGTGAATCACTCATACACATATGAATAGTCTAACAGTTGTTGCAAACTCACTGAAATGTTATTACAGAGAGAAAAATATAGATTTTATTCAATGGAAGCAAAATATGAACCTTACCATGGATTTACAAAGAATTCTAGCAACTATTCTGAGAGCATAGCATGTTGCTTTGAGAGGCAGTGTGCCTCCTGAGTTGGAGGTATTCAGGAAGAAGTTAGACACTATGCTATAGAAAGTAATATGGGGCAGAGCTCTTAAATTTCTGCTTAATCTTAAAATGATATAAATATTTGAAGTGATAGTTTAGGGTTTTTAGCCATGAAATATGTGGTCTCAAATATAAAAATGAACAAATCAAGCTTAAGGTATGTGGCTCTATCTAAGGAGGCTCTAGTAATGTAAGCATCATGGAGTCTTGCCTCAATGCCAGGCTTGGTTTTAAGGATTTTTTTCTTGAAATTAATTCATCTAGAAAACACATTTTATGAAAGCTCTAATCCTTACATCACGAATTCTCTGGCTGATGCTGGGTAAGTCTTTTTGGGGTTTTTTTTGTAGCAGTTTCTTCATCCATAAAATGAGAAATATTTTTGTCTTGGGGATTTCTGTGAGGATTAGATAAAGACTCCACTTAAGAAAAATTCAATATAAACATGAAGTGTTCCTTTAGTCAGACTGGATAATTGCCTTCAAAAAAGTTTATAATAACTTTTCCAGGTCTACTTAGCAGTTTCATATGTGGATCATACACAAGCTCCTTTTTACTTAATTCTGCCTCAGACTCGAAAAACATAATGCAATTTCTTATGAGTCAGCTGCATTCCTTAGCAGAAAAAAAATACAAAAAGCAATTAATTGAATTGCAAGTATATTTAAATCATGTAAAGTATAAAAAAATAGTATGTAAAAGAAAAATTATCATCTCTGTGTTGGCTGGACTCTCTTACGAGATTAGTAGTAGCAGTCACTATGTAACTTAGAGTGCGATCTTTTCTTGGATATTCCTAACAGGGTATATTTCCTCAGTATAATTTCCCCTTGTTTGTTTCTCTCTTTTCAGTGAAGCAGCTCCTTCTGCATCTCGTGCTGGAGCGGTCGCTGATAGTACACATGGCTGGGTGCTTGACCTAAAGAGTGTGGCCTGTACCTAGCCAGTTGGAGGTACATATGATGGTGTGAAGAAATCTGTGATACCTAAAATAGAGAGGGCTCATACTATAATTGGGCCTTGGAATTAAAGAAGTGCCGTGCAAATAGGCAGAGGAAACTGCTCACTAGAAATGAAGCCAGGTTCACGGGGTGGGGGTGGGGAGGTGGGGGGTGGAAGGGGGAGGGGAGACAGTTAGCCCTTAGTGATGCCTCTTTACTCCTTGAGTTTCTCCTTAGCTCCAGCTATTTAAAGTTTCTTACGCTGACCCCCCAACACTGGAATGGCCTGTGACGTTGAAAACCAGAAGAATCACGAATAGTTGGTTTCTCTCTATTTTTTTTTTTTGTTTTGTTATTTTCAGATATTTCACGTGCCAAGGTTATTGTTTCTTAATTAATTTGTCTATCATTGTGTCTGATATTATTTTGAAAGCATACTTAATTTCTGTAAATGGAATTGTTTACTATATAAGACTGTAGTTTGCTTGGATGAAGAAATGCTGTTATAGTTTAAATAGAAAATTTATAATTAAAATATGCTATTGTTTCAGTGATGAATAGAACTGATAGTTATTGAGGTGGACATACTACTAAAAATTAGCTGTAATGCCCTTCCTGAGTTCCAGGCAAACATGTTCATCCTACATGGAGAAGCTCTTCAGACTAATGAATTTTAGCTCAGTTTGTTTATTTTCCTATTACTCACAGGGAAAATTAATTGTATGTGTTAATTATTACTGCCAAGATTGAAGATTGATTTCTTTCTCTTTTTAACATTGTCTTCCTTTTATCAAAATGGATTCATTTCTCACATAATATCTTCTGGTAATGGTTTCCCTCCCTCTACTTCTCCGGATTTCCTTTTATCTTATTTTATTTTTTTATCATCATTATTATCCCTTAGAATCCTATTTGTTTTCTGAGAGGTGGAAAAGGGGTGAATCTAGATTGGAGAGAGGTGGTAAAAAACTGGGAAGCAGTAGGAAGGGGAAATGTAACCAGGATTCATTGTGTGAGGGAAAAAAAAAAAAACCCCAACTATTTCTGATAAAGGGAAAAACAAAACAAAAATAAAATAAATGTATTTTACAGAAAAACAAGACAAAACACAGCATAAACCAGGGAAGCATTACTAGTAAAGAGAAGGGAAGGACATTCCAGACTCAGGATTCTGTCTATATGCCTCAGTTTCCCTGGTATGAACAACACTGAACACCTGCCATGTGTTTGTTTAGAGCGCTCACTGTATTATCTTCTTACAGAATGGAACAAGAGCTCAGAATTTTGTGTCAGTGACTAAAAAATGAAACATCTGAGCATTCAAAACTTAGCATCGGCTTTGTTTGGAAATCTTTTTTCTTACTGATCTTTTGGTTGTATATTAAGAGTCTATATTTTGAGTTAATGTTGTGTGAGTGTGTATTTGAGTACACACAGGAATGAGCACACACACACATGTTGCTCTTTGTTTGTTTCTTTGTTCATTTTGTTTTATTCTTGTTATTTTTTATTTTATTATTTGCCTATGGGCATGGGGTTGGAGGGTAGGGAGGAGGATCTGGGAGTAGATGAGAGAGGGAATACTGCAGTCAGAATATATTATATGAAAATAGCTTTGTTTTCAATAAAAATACAATTAAAAAGAGTAAAATCATAACATTTTCCTTCCAGTGCCAACTGCCAGCTGCACATCCACAAGCCTTGCCTAAGACCTGGCTGTGGACCCTCTTTGTTTTGGAGCTGCCACTGCAGAGTAAGTTACAATTCCCTCTCCCATCCCATCTCCTATGGTCCCCTCCTCCAGTGGCCATCTCTGTACCCACAGGTCTAGCTTTAGATGCCTCAATTTCTTCATGAGCAAGTTATGACTGGTGAGATGCTCCATTCTTCTTCCACTTTCTTCTCTACCCACTGCTGACTCTATATCTATAGGCTTCACTCAAGATTTGCGGTTTGGGAGCCATCTTTTCCTGGTCAAATTAAACAGCTCACCCACCAGATTTATCTGGCCTAGCAAGAGTCATGTAGCTCCTACACTGGCCTAATCTGAGGCAGGAAGATCCTCATGCCACATGCATGACCAAAGAAAGATAGTACACAGACTCATATAAATGAAAGCAAAGTAAGCAGCTAAGGCAGAATATTTCCACCAAACCCACTGGCTCCATAGAGAGGATCTCTAACAAGAATTGCCCAGAGTAACGTAAAAGCACAGAATTGAAAAGAACAATAATAATTTTTATCAAAGGAATTTAAAGGACACACGAACAAACACTTCATTGAACTTCAAGAGGCTGCCAATAAATGCCTGAATAATCTCCAAGAAAGTAAAAATATGTGGCTGAATGACACGGCTAAGCTAATTTAGGATTTGAAGACTAAATTAATAATGAGATCGAAACATTGAAGAAAACACAAATTGATAGGAAGATGAAATTAAAAAAAAACAAAACAAATGTCCATTAGGAAACTTAGGGGGAAGCTTTCAAGTTGAATGAACCTAGTACAAACAGAATATCAGGATATCCAAGAATAAAGTAATAAGGTAGAACAAATAAGCAAGAAATATGAAAACTTTACAAAGCACAAGAAAGGAATTTGCAGAAAAAGTGGGACACGATCAGAAGAACAAACCTTCAAATTATGTGTGTAGCCGAGGGAAAGAACCCAGGACAATGACACAGACCACTGGAAAAAAAAAAACAGACAATAAAAAATGATATATCCATACACATACATATTACTAAGTAGACAAGGCCAGGAAAAAATCTTCCCAATGGCTTAAAGCAGTGAAAATAATAAATATTCAGAACAAAGGAAAAATATTGAAATCTGCAGGAGAAAACACACAAATCATATATAAAGACAAACCCACTAGAAAGCCTCTGTTTTCTCAATCAGACTTTATAAGCCAGGAGAGCCCGTTCTGTCATTCCAAGTTCTAAAAGATCATGACTGCCAACCTAGAAGACTGCTCCCAGCATCAATATCTGCCATAACTGAAGGAAAAATAAAAAACTGCATGATTTAAATGGCCTTAAAAGTTCATATAAAAAATCCAGGAAACCAATTATCAACAACAGAACACTAAACACAGCACTTGAAGCAATAATTTGAACTTGAGAAAGGAATAAGCACAGCCACAAGACTCTAGAAAGAAAATAAAGAAAACTATAATTAATACACTTAGGTCGATATCTATTGCCGTGCACGAAAATTAACTGTGTGTGGATCAGAGGCCCCTATTTGAAACCTGACTTCTGAAACTGCTAGAGAAAATCACAGGCGGTACTCTCCAGTATTTAGGTTTGTGAAAGGACTTACTGAATAAGACTCTGTAGGAACTAAGGCAAACAACTGACGTATAGCTCTTCATGCCACTAAAAAAACTCTGTATAGCTAAGGAAACAATCAGTTCAGTGGGTATGAGACTCACAAATTGTGAGGGAATCCTTCCTTGCTACATATAAAACTGACAGAGGAGTAATATTCAGAATACACAGAAAACTTTTTTCAAAAGCCAAGGAAACAAATGAGCCAATTAGAAGTTGAGCTCGGGATGTAAACAGAATTCTCACTAGAAGAAATCTAAATGTCTAAGAAATATATTTTAAAAGTTTTTTCCATCCTCAGAAGTTAGGAAAATCCAATTAAAACAAGTCTGAGATTTCATCTCAGGGATTGGAATGGGTAAGAGCATCAAAACACCAGACAACAAATGGTGGTGGTTGTTGAGGGGGGAACCCACAGTTACTGTTGGTGGTGATGCAGACTGCTGCCATCACTCTGGAAATCAGTATGGAGCCTTCCCATAAAACTAAGATAATCTGTCATATGACTCAGTTATACTACTCCTGGGCATATTCCAAAGGATTCACCACCTCCTAGATTCCGGCTCAGAGTGTTAGATGCTGTCTTCTTCACAATATTTAGGAAAGGGAAATGATCTAAATGCCCTGCAGACATGAGTAGACAGCATGGAGTAGCCATGAAAACAAGGAAAGCATAAAGGAAGCAAGGTGGTGGTCATGGCGGCAGAGTTGGTAGGGGAATGGAAGGATACTGGTGTGATGAAGGGGTAAGACAGAAGAACAGGGAGGGGGATGAAAAAGCTCAATACAGAAGGGGTGTTTCTTTATTCCTCAAGGAATCTTATTATTTTACACTTTACAGACCTAAATGAAATTATGCCATTTAAATTGACAGTGCTCCCCATATGTACTACAGAAAAGCAAAGGTCCCAATACCAGGTATGAAAAAATTCCTTTTGAGTGGATGTTCGGGGTAGTGCAAAAGACTGCTACAGCAGTGTAGGCCATTACTGCCATCCTTGGAGGTCTGTCAGAAGTGAAGGTGAACCCCTACTGCTGAAGACACCACACGCTAAACTTGGGTGACTTGATCTGGATTTAACCTGAAAGTCTCTTTTCTGCACTCTGGCTTTCATAGTACACCCATATAGAGTACTGTGCAGGCAGCAAAGGCAGGGAAGCAATTAATAGTCCTACCCAGCTGTGACACCTATAAGTCATCAAATGACCAGCGTGGCAATATATCCCTAAAAGTTCAATAGTGGCACTCATAAATTGGTAATAACCAACAGCTTTCTAAGAGGACTGGAGATCCACTCAACAGGAATGAAATCTTGCCTAGTTCTAAAAACCTAGGCAGCTTTCCAGGGGTAATGAGGCCATGAAACTTACAAGAGAATATAGTACTACTGCTTAGATAAATCAGCACATTTTTCAGCTACATTACAAATCTTATATATACCCTTCATCAAAGAAGCATCTATCTAGAACAAACAAAGACTACTACAAAAAATCACAATTGGACAAAAATGCAAAATCCTTAGCTCTTGGGGAATCCAGTATTAGTGGATACTCTGCAGCACAGCTCTTATAGCTCTGGCTCAAGGGAACATCACAGAATGAAGACAGAAAGATTGTAAGCTCTGTGGTAGAAAGAAATCTTCTGTGAGAGTGTTTCTCTTAGCAACGGCCACATAAACAAGACCTGAACAGTAACTATGTCAAAAAATACACTATTGAAGAAGGGGGGAAATGTCAGTTCCAACCTATAGACAAAAATCTATAGGAAACAATGAATACTGAAAGAGGGAAAAATAGCCCCTTCCAGGAATAACCCCCTGACTTACTATCCAGCACAAAGTCATCAGTCCTAAAACCACGTACACATAAAGAGCAAATATAAACCAACAGGTTGTATACACAATCACATATATGTAACATATATGTATACACACATACATATATACACACGCATATATGTAACATATATGTATACACACATACATATATACACACATATATATGTAACATATATGTATACACACATACATATATACACACGTATATATGTAACATATATGTACACACACATATATACACACGTATATATGTAACATATATGTACACACACATACATACATACACACGGATATATGTAACATGTGTACACACATACATATATGTATACACACATACATATATACACACGTATATATGTAACATATATGTATACACACATACATATATACACACGTATATATGTAACAATAATAATCAAAGAGAGGACTATCAATTGTAGTACTAGGTTTCTGGTCAGGACTTTCGGGCCTAGCCTCAAGGTTTAGGCCCGCAGACCCGCAGACCCACAGAGACAAGATGCTTACAATAGTTTTAGGCTGATCGGCCTAAGGCCCAGGCATATAACTTGCTAACTCTTTACCCTTAATCTAACCCATGACTTTTATCCTGTTCAGCCATGAGGCTCAGTACCTTTTCTCACAGCAGCATAGCTGTCCTCTGCTTCTTCCGGCGTTCTCTCTCTCATTCTCTCTGGCATTCTGCTCTGTGCTTTCTGTTCCCAAGAGTTTTCTTAGTCAAGTAGTCCCGCCCACACTTCCTGCCTGCCTTTGGCCAATCA